>CM035138.1:46617109-47222109 GCA_020205605.1 Panax ginseng
ATCAGAGTCCAAGAACTCACTGTCAGAACGACCTGGGGAAATCTGGGTTACCCAGAAATCTCCTGGTCAATACCGGTCAACATGGTTTGACCACGAATAACATGAGATATGTTCATGTTCTTACCTTGATACAAGTTTCAATTTAAAGACCTCATATCATACTACTATTGTAAACATTTAAACAACCAAAAACACAAACAGGATGAGATCTACAGTCTCTGACATTCATTGTCAGAACACAAAACAAACTTTTTCTAGATTTTTGAAATCTTCAAATCCGATCCTCTAGATGTTATGGATCTAACATCTAGCAACCCAGATCACTTATAGACACTACATAGAACATATTACAACACTTAATCACAACTTCTAACATCAGATTAAAGGTCAAATTTTATTAGGGTTCTATACCTTCAAGTGAGCAATTCTTGATTCTGACTTCTTGATTTGTTAATGATAAACGTGGGGCTGTGTTTTGGGACTGATCTAGCAAATAATTTCGTGGGTCTTGGAAGAGAGAGATAGAGGTTGAGTATTTGAGTAAAATAAGCTAAGTTATTACACTTTCTCTCTCTTGATCTCTATATATATTGCATACAATGAATTGGCTGATATGTAATGCTTGTTGCTGTCAATTATGAGTATGTGGGGTAGTTGAACTGGTTCAACAACTTAGCCTATTGTCAAAACCTACATTTTCGCCTCAATTATGTAAGAGGGGCATTTTTGTCATTTGGTTTTTTAATTTAATGGCATTCTAGTCATTTGGTAAACCCTTAGGGTTTAGGGTTTGGGTTAGGGTTTAGGGTTTAGACCATTTTAGGGTTTAAAGATAATTTCTAGAATTTTCAATTTAGGGTTAGCACAAAAAATAAATAAATAAATAAATTTTATTGCTAAAAATTTGAAATTAGGGTTTCCTAATTATGATTAATTTTCTAATTATACTATACATGAACATTAGGTTTAGATTTTACTAAATACAATTAAGATTGCTAATTTACTAATTAGGGCTCCAATTTTGATAATTAGGGTTCCTAATTTAGAAATTATGGTTTCTAATAATTAATGTTCTCCCTAATTAGGGTTATATTAATAATACCCAACATTAACCGCATTAACGCGCTTACATAACTTTTTGAACTTTCATTTGTGTTCCAATTAGGGTTTATAATTAACCCTTAGGGTTTATAGTTTAGTAATTAGAATTTCTATTTAGTAATTAGGGTTTATAATATAAATATTAGGATTTCTAGAAATTTAATATTTCTAAATACTAATTAGGGTTTACCTAATTAATCATAGAATTATATAATACTTCACCATAATCGTAATCACACAGTTACATAGCAGTTTCGAACTCAAATTAAGTTTTAAATTAGGGTTTTCAAATTTAGAAATTAGGGTTTTAAATTATTAATTAGGGTTTTCCACATAATAATTAGGGTTTTCCTAATTAAAATTAAATTCTAATAATACATGTCATTATTCATATAACACAGTGACTTAACAGATTTTAAAGTCTTATTTGACTGCAAAAGTAGGGTTTATCAATAACACTAGGGTTTGGTCATAATACACCATAATTGACCAACCATTGTCAGTCCACAAACATACAGTACATATTTATAAAGATCGAAAATCAAAATATAATATTATTATATTATTATTCTTATCCATTGATAAAAATCCAAAATTAGAGTTTGGATTCCATATCCGATTTATTCTTCATATATAACATTATTAATTAAGTTAAAATAATTAACTTAATTAATCTTACATAAATTCATATAATAGAATAATTATTATAATAATTCTAAAAATCATTTCATATATTATTTAAATAATATATAATCATATTTTCATAGAAAATAATTAATAAAAATATTTCTGCTATAAAATTAATTATTGTAAGAATAAACTTTATAATAGTCAATTAATTATTCTAAAATAAAATTATTTATAAACATTCATGTAATAAATATATTTTTATTTATTACATAATTACATACATACATTATCTTGTACAAATCCTCATCCTTAAAATAAAAAAAAATTTATATGCAAAATTTCTGATTTATTTATACAGAAAATATCGGGTTGTTACAGGAGTCGTTCTCGCCTGATGTTGCATGAATTACATAAAGCCTCTGAACATCCCATCGTTCATCATTTGGTCAGCGTTGTTGTTTACCTGAGCATTATTGTCATCCTGATGCAAATTATCCTTGGTATTGATCGTTGGTGACTCAACGATCTCATGTGCTTCATTGCTTATCTCAACATTTTCGGATGCCATTTTCAAATACTGCCACAAAACAAGGGTTAATTGACATGTCACATATTATCCCTATACTCTGACCGACCAAATAAATATCAAATAAACTTAGGTAGGTCAATCTAGCGAAGGAATTTCCCGTCTCTCCCCTCCTAGTTCTTGTCTCACATCTCAGTCATGGATCATATCCCTAAGCTTTGATACCCACTATGAAGCCCCCAAAATAGGTATATGTGATGCCCTCAAAATAGGTATACATCACCCATCTTGAGTTGCCAAATACATGGTACAAAATTCAAATACAACTTAATTATACAACAGTCGTGTAAAATACGACAAAACATAGCTAAGAGTTTAAACAAGAATATTGTCATCCAGACAATATCCACACTCAATGGAGTCCTCATTAGAATTATTATCATATTATTCCGTAGAATAGTGAGGACTACTAAAGCCACTTATACTGGATCATCACTCCATTCCCCGACTCGTCCCAGCTATATTCTCATTTCCTGAAGAGAACAATGAAAGAAAGGGTGAGCTCAACTAGCCCAGTAAGAAATATTATGACTAAGATAATGCAGAATAAATTATCCTTTGTCTTTAACAGTATAACAACTGATAGAATATAATAGACAACAAATTTTAGATCAACAACTGTGACACCCCCAAATCCCGATACTTCATTACCTCAAGATTTGGTGTTCACGTAATCAAAACATTCATATCTAACTACCCAATTATAATAAATTGAATAATAAAAACCTGCCCATACAGGATTACTTTAATAACAACATTATCTCCCAGGTTCTCTAACCTTTAATACAATCATTCAAGTGCGAAAATTAAATTATTACATCATGTCATTATTAAAAGTCTATCATCATAACGATAAAGCAAATTATAAGTCTTCATCACTTGTACATTTTTCCCTTTTCTTTGCTAGTTGTAGGTTTATCTACCTTCTCAACCATAGCTGCAATAAATGAATAAATATGCAAGAGTGAGCAAACAAAGCTCACTTGAAATAAGAATAAATATCTTTACATCATTTGCCAAATAATAGGCTCAATAGAACTGAATGATATGTTCTATTATCATTCTTAAATATACTACTGAGGGTCAAATGACCATGAACCATGTCCACGGTTATAAGTAATCTTTCAACTTTAACTTTAACAGTCATATGACTATAAGGACTCCACGTACTTAGGGCGATCAATCCTTCGTACAATGTATTATGTACAACCATTTCAACGCTAAGCGTAAACCCTTAAACATAGGGTTGTTCATCTGAGTATTTAGAGTACAAGTCTACACCAAAGAAAGTTTGGTTTGGATAAGCTTTCAAGGGTAATTGAAGTTTAATGATCATTAACTAGGGAACTAGTTGGATTAACAATGCTTGATAATACAACAGTTGTTTAATAACAACATAACTTAGAACATTTGAGAATCATAAATAAACTGATTCTCCATATCCAACTCATGCTTGAAATAACTATAGAGCATAAGTATTCAATAGAATGAATAAAATGGTTAACCTTTGGCGAGCAATAAAAAATAAGCTAAGGTTCGAGTCTTATAAAATTAGAATGATATTCTGAACGTACATTTAATCGATGGCAGTGAAACTAAAACTTTCCCAACAATGTATTAACTCATGCAAGGAATTAAAAGCAGATTCAATAATAGAGACGAGTTCAAAACTACGCTCATTATACAATAATAGAACTTAAGAAACTTGTTTAATTGTAAACAAGTTAGAATGAATCAATATAATAATAGAACTAACTCAACGAAAATGTAGAGTTAGCAAACTTACACAATGTAATAAATGAACTAGCTCAACGAAAGTGTAGAGTTAGATAACTTGCCTTGAGCATAAGCTATAAAATTAAACTCACGATCACCTACACATAATTTTAGAACCACAATACCTATTAGACAAGCTAACATATCATAACATGTTCATTACCATTCACATTTCAGAAACTTGAAGTGTTTTACTTTGCAACACTTGTCTAACTTTCATTATGTATACTAAATTACCACATAACGCGTTCTTAATTTACTAATCATTTTTACAATTTTGAATTCATAATCCACACAACATGACTCTATTTAACCTTGTTGTTACATGATTCTAATCATTCCATAACCTTAAGCTAAGCTACAACGAACAACCAAAGTCTGCAAAATAAACAGACTTCAATGTGCGAAATGGCCACCGCACTACCGCCATGTGAGTATTATATATCGTGTCAGATGCCGCAGCCCCTTCTAAGATTTATGCAGCCACTACCACTTTCTGAGAACCCGTTTTTTGCGAGCAGAGCCACGGCACATTTTATTAAGCCAACTAACACGGATTTAACCCATCAAATAGTGATCCTAACACGTAAAATAAATATACAACTATCATAAACATGATTGCTAACATATACAATCACTTAACACAATTTAACAACTACTAACACTATTTTAATTTCTCAATTTTCATATTTTTCACATAAAACTCCAATTTTTGATATTCATCCCAAAAATCATCACTCTGAATTCATTATTTGGCCAAATCACTCCATTTCAATTACGTTATGCTCGTATCTCATTGAACTAACATAAATAAAACTCAATTAACATTTTAGCATGCAATTTGACCCTCAAAATTGGTACTTACCTAAGCCATATGAAAAATACATACAAACACACACTGTCGATTATTTTATTCTACTGTCAAACGAATTTAGCATGCAATTATTGTTTAAACATACTTTCTAATCATCATAAACATGTATAACCACAAGTAATCCATTGTTAAGCAACAATTCAATAAACTTGCAATTCACATAATCTAAAATAGTTGTCGTAGAACATATATATATATATATATATATATATATATATATATATATATATATATATATATATATATATTATATACTGTCGGGATCAAGAGCATTCTCCTTAAATAGCATTCCTCCTTAAATAGCATTCTTTTATTAAAACTACGTCGTTTTGGAGGGACGCGGTGGCATTTTTTGTAAATACAATGCCACCGCGTATTTATATATATATATATATATATATATATATATATATATAATATATAGAGTTAACATACCTTCAAATTGCTTATGGACAATCGTTACTAAACACTGGAATTGCTATGAAATTTCTTAAGACTCTCTCAATTTCTCTCAACTCTCAATTCTCTCTACTGCCTAGCACAAATGAAACTCTAATATGGCCAGTATGCGTAATATTAAAAAACACAAACTGATATATATATATATATATGGCCTTAATAGCCATCATCAGTTATCACAATAACGTACACTTAATATTTATTATTTTATTTATTTTATTTTATTTAAATAAACTAGAAATCTCAAAAGCCATAAGGCTTGTTTGGCAAAACCCTTTAATTTTTTTAAAGAATTTATATAATAAGCCTTGTTTGTTAAAACTAAATTAAAACTACTTTAATTTATTTTAATAACTCCTTACAATATAGTTATTTGTCACACTATATTTAATCAAGCTTTCATATTTATTTTAATTAATGCAAATCACAATTAATTAAATAAATTCTTTAATCACATAACACAATACCAATAATTAATCATTTAAATTGAAATATCAATATAATAATCATTTCCTTAATTCATCAATTATTTAATTAATAAATAATTAACTAAATAAAATTAAATCAATTGAACAAATATTTATTCAACGATAATCACATCCATTAAATATTTATATAAATCAATAAATATTTAATATTACATTTAAAATTCTGAAATGTTACATCATTCCCTCCTTAAAAGGATTCTGTCCTCAAAATCGCAATTCAAACAATCAAATCGTCACATTCTTCCCTATTTACAAAGATTATATCCCCAGAATCGAAGACATAGATTAAACAAATAACTCGGGGTAACTTTTCATCATTTCAGCTTCGAGTTCCCACGTTGCCTCTTCGACATTGTGGTTTCTCCATATCACCTTCACAGAAGGTATCACTTTATTTCTGAGCACATATTCTTTCCTGTCGACTATCTGGATAGGAACTTCTTCATAAGATAAATATTTATCGAATTGCAATGGTTCGTACTCGATCTCATGCTTGTAATCGGGTTTATACGGTCGTAACACCGAAATATGAAAAACATTATGAATGTTTTCCAATTCTGGAGGTTGAGCTACCTCATAAGCCACTTCCCCCACTCTTTGTAGTATTTCAAACGGTCCAATAAATCTTGGGCTGAGCTTTCCTTTCTTGCCAAAACGAATCTTCCCCTTCCAAGGAGAACTTTTAGGAAAACGAAATTTCCTACTTCAAATTCGCGATTCTGCCTATGTTAATCGGCAAACTTTTTTGTCTGTCTTGGGATGCTATTAATCTTGTCCTGATGAGTTTTACAACTTCAGCAGTTTGTTGTACCAGTTCTGGTCCTAACAGTTGGCGTTCACCGACTTCATCCCAACACATTGGAGTTTTGCACTTTCTGCCGTACAATGCCTCATAAGGTGGCATGCCGATGCTCGCGTGGTAACTGTTGTTGTAGGCAAATTCTACCAACGATAAATGTTCATCCAGCTTCCTTTAAAATCCATGATGCATGCTCTCAGCATATCTTCCAATGTTTGGATAGTTTGTTCGATTTACCCGTCGATTTGCGGATGGTATGTTGTACTCATTCGCAACTGTGTTCCCATACATTCTTGTAGTCTCTTCCAGAAGTTTGATGTGAACCTTGGATCTCTATCTGACACAATTGACACTGGAACTCCATGTCTTGACACGATCTCTTTAACATACAATTTCGCTAGCTGATCAAGATTAAATCTAATCTTTATTGGCAAAATGTGTGCAGATTTTGTTAGTCTGTCCACTATTACCCATATCGAATCGTATCCTTTTTGAGTCGTTGGAAGTCCTACCACAAAATCCATTGTGATATGCTCCCATTTCCATTCCGGTATTTCCAATTGTTGAAGTAACCCGATTGGTCATTGATGTTCAGCTTTCACCTTCTGACACGTCAAGCATTTTGCAACGCATTCTGCAACGTCTCTTTTCATATTTGGCCACAAAAAATGTCGCCGCAAATCTTGATACATCTTTGTACTTCCTGGATGAATCGAATATCTTGTGTTGTGTGCTTCGGTCAAGATTTCGCCTTTAAGCTCTGGCACTGCTGGAACCCAAATTCTTTCTTCGAACCGTAGTAGTCCTTCGGTATCGATCTTGTATTTTACATCACTACCCTCAACCACTTTCTCTTTGATTGTTTCGCATTCTTTATCTTGTAGTTGAGCATTCTTCACTTTGTCCACCAAAGTTGGACTGGCATCTATCTCAAATAGTCATTCATCAGATTCCTTTGGAAATTTGATTTCCAACTCTAGCTTTGTCATTGCTGAAATAAGCTCCTCCTGAGTAGTTATCAGCATCAACTTCTCCCGACCTTTCCTGCTCAAAGCATCTACAACCACATTCGCTTTGCTCGGATGATAAAAGATCTCACAATCGTAATCCTTTATCAATTCCATCCACCTTCTTTGTCGAATATTCAGGTCCTTCTGTGTGAAAATATACTTCAGACTTTTATGATCTGTGTAGATTTCACATTTCTCTCCATAGAGATAGTGTCTCCATATCTTGAGAGTAAACACTACTACAGCCAATTCCAAATCATGAGTCAGATAACCTTTCTCATAATCCTTCAGTTGTCTTGATGCATATGCAATTACTTTGCCATTCTGCATAAGAACATATCCCAATCCTTTATGTGAGGCATCACTATACACCACAAAGTTACATGTACTATCTGGTAATGACAACACAGGTGCCATACTTAATTTCTTCTTCAAATCCTGGAAACTTTCTTCACATTTCTCCGTCCAAACAAATTTCACAACATTCCTTGTCAAATTTGTTAATGGAGTGGCTATCTTAGAAAAATCTTGAATAAATAAATGCTGTAATAATCGCCAAATTCCCAAGAAACTCCTCACTTCCGACGGTGTTCTTGGTTGTTCTCAATTGATTACAGCTTCCACTTTTGATGGATCCACGGAAATCCCATCCTTGTCAATCACGTGCCCAAGAAATTGCACACGATCTAGCCAAAATTCGCACTTAGAGAATTTCGCATACAACTTTTCCTTTCTTAGTATTTCCAATGTCAAACGTAAGTGTTCCATGTGTTCTTCTTGAGTTTTGGAATACACCAGAATGTCGTCGATGAATACCACTACAAACTTGTCTAAGAATGGTTTAAACACCCTATTCATCAAATCCATGAATGCAGCAGGTCCATTGGTTAAACCAAAAGACATTACCAGAAACTCATAATGTCCATACCAAATTCTGAATGCCGTTCGTGGTATAACCTCCTTCCTCACTTTCAACTGGTGATACCCACTTCTCAAATCTATTTTCGAGAAGTATTTAGCACCCTTCAACTGGTCAAACAAGTCATCTATTTTTGGTAATGGATATTTATTTTTAATAGTGACCTTGTTTAGTTCTCTATATTCAATGCAAAGACGCATTGACCCATCCTTCTTCTTCACGAATAACACTGGCGCTCCCCACGGTGATACGCTTGGTTGAATATACTTCTTGTCTAACAATTCGTGCAACTGTACCATCAGTTCCTTCATTTCTACTAGAGCCATTCTGTACGGGGCCTTCGATATCGCTGTTGTCCCCGGCACTAAGTCGATCACGAACTCAATCTCTCTGTCAGGCGAAAGTCCTGGCAAATCCTCTGGAAACACATCCTCAAATTCCCTCACCATTGATATCTCTTCCAGTTTCACATTCTTCTTCTGAGTATCGACTATGTAAGCTAAATAGCCCACACAGCCTTGACTCAACAATTTCTTGGCCTGCATAATCGTTAGACATTTCATTTGTCTAGGTGGCTTGCTACCATAAAATACTACCTTTGACGGGGTCATAAGGTTTACACACTTCTTTTAGCAATCAATTACCGCTCCATATTTGAACAGCTAATCCATTCCCAAAATAACATCAAACTCTCCCAATCTAATTGGAATCAAATCTACCATCAAGATATTCTCCTTAATGTTCACCCTACAGTTCTTGTGTACATATCTAACAGGGATTATCTCTTTATTTGCAATTTCTATGTTCAAAGGAAAATTCAGTTCTTTTCTAGGCAATTCTAACCTCTTAGCAAATTCATTAAAGATAAACGACCAAGTAGCACCCGAATCAAATAATACATAAGCATCAATATCATTGATTGGGATAATACCTGACACCACATCTTTTGATTGCACAGCATCTTGTATAGTCATGTTAAAGGTTCTAGCTGTGGGTTTGTTTGATGTTGTACCTCCATTGTTACCTCCATTGCTTCTGGTTGTCACTACATCCTTATTCTTAGGGCATTCACGAGAAAAGTGATCCTTGGACTCGCACGTGAAGCACACGTTCTTCTTAGGTTGAGTGCAATTTGGGGCGATGTGACCCTCCTGGCCATAATTGAAGCATACTCGTTTCCCCATCAAGCACGCACCCTTGTGAAACTTACCGCATGTAGCACATGCTTCAAACTTCTTATTTTGCTGACTACCCTGCTGGTTTCCAGCACCCATGTTTCCATTCCACTTCCTCTTCAAGTTGTTGTTGTTGTTGTTGTTGTTGTTGTTGTTGTTGTTGTTGTTATTGTTGTTTCCACCACTACCACCTCCATTCTTAATTTCTACCTCATTCTTCTTCTTCTTCTATTCCTGATTGAACTTTGTCATTGCCTCTCCCCCACCTTCAGCGAGTACTGCTTTCTTCATCACTGCTGCGAAAGTCTTCAATTGAAATAGGGAAACCCTACTGTACAACCAGGGCTTCAGTCCCTGTTCAAATCTCTTCGCCTTGCGCTCATCCGTGCTAACTTGATAAGGCACAAACCTCGCCAACTCATTGAATTTAGCGGAATACTCGAATACCGTCATCGTTCCCTGCTTCAGTTCCAGAAACTGCACTTCTAGCTGACCCTTCGAACTCTCGGGAAAATAGGTCTCGAAGAATATCTCCTTAAACCTATCCCAGGTCATCATCCATAGTCCTTCTCGAGTTTTATTGGCCTGCCACCAATAACTAGCCTCTGCTTTCAACATGAATGTTGCAAAAGCAGTCTTCTGGTCATCCCCTACCCTAGCAACATCGAACACCTTCTCTATCTCCATAATCCAAGTCTCAGCCTCGATTTGGATTCACGGTCCCCCAAATTAAATTGTGTGGTCCAACCGCCTTGAACTCCTTAAACGTTGTTCCTTGGTTACGTGGTTGATTCGCAACTCACCTCACAATAACGTCACTAATTGTTGAACTGGGTTAGCATCAACATTGTCGTTATTGTTGGTTCCTTCGTTGGTTCTCTGTCGTGGTGGTTGACGTCTGGGAGGCATTTTCTGTTTAAAAATACACTCATTAGATTATTATTCAACTCTTTTAAGTAATTTCTACTTAACTTGCCTCCACAAAAGAAATAACCACATAATCACGTAACACTTTGAATAAAATAACAACTTTTAATTATTCATAACCTCTTTAAAAACATAAAACAATAGCATCACTGCTATTTACATTACTTTCCCGAACTACAAAAGTTTTAGGACAACATCATCGTCATATCCCATAGGTTACATAACACTTGGGATTTACAATTTATTTAACATTTATTAATCACATAACAACTATGATGTTCTACTAAGATACTGCTTAGCCTTACTACGTTCTTCCTCCATAATCCGAAACATTGTTCTCATGATCTAATAAATGCGATGGCGGTGTCTCGGCTCAATCGGATAACCCATGACCCGATCTTGAGCTCGATTAACCACGGTGTTGAATACTCTATTCATCTCTTCCATTTTCATTCTTTTTGCCTGTCCGTCTTTCACTGCTATCTCAGCTCATTGAAACATCTCCTCATATGCGTCCTCGGCTCTTGCCTTCTTCGTAGCTTCTTCCCTTAGCTTATTCTTCAATTCAGCGACCTCCTCAATCAGTTGTTCTTTCTCTCCTTCAGTCTGTTCTAGCTTCTCCTCGACATTAGTCAGTCGTTCCTCACGATCTTGGATCTCATCATCTTTCTGTGTCATTGCAGTATGTTGTTTAGCTACTATCTCTTGAAATTCCTCGACTGTATCCTGAAGTTCCACGTTATGGTCGTAGACTTCATCGTACATTCGAGCAGCTATCGAGGTTAATGGAGTCTCCTCCTCCTTGTCCTCGTCATCCTCATCCTCCTGTGGCAACTCAACGGGATCCTCCTCATCCGTCTCCACATCATCATCATCATCTTCAACCACTGTGACCAACGGGGCTGACTCTCATGGCAGTAGTTGTTCCCAACTAACATGAATGTCGCGAGTCTCCTCCTCTATAGGCATCTGAGGTCTATCCTCCCTAGCCTGACTAGATTCTCCGACATTAGTTATCCTGACAACAAAATTTTAAGTTTCAATTATTAATCATTACTACTCGACACTCATGAGCACATAAGTATAAACACATAATCACATAAGTGTTTTATTATTTCTTCCTTAAAACTCGATAAGAGTTAATCACCCATATCTTTTCAAAGGTTACTTCCTAAGGCTTTTCCCCACCTAAGGTTCATAACCTAAAGCTTTGATACCAACTTGTGACACCCCCAAATCCCGGAACTTTATTACCTCAAGATTTGGTGTTCACGTAATCAAAACATCCATATCTAACTACCCAATTATAATAAATTGAATAATAAAAACCTGCCCATACAGGATTACTTTAATAAAAACATTATCTCCCAGGTTCACTAACCTTTAATACAATCATTCAAGTGCGAAAATTAAATTATTACATCACGTCATTATTAAAAGTCTATCATCATAACGATAAAGCAAATTACAAGTCTTCATCACTTGTACATTTTCCCCTTTCCTTTGCTAGTTGTAGGTTTATCTACCTTTTCAACCATAGTTGCAATAAATGTATAAATATGCAAGAGTGAGCAAACAAAGCTCACTTGAAATAGGAATAAATATCTTTACATCATTTGCCAAATAATAGGCTCAATAGAACTGAATGATATGTTCTATTATCATTCTTAAATATACTACTAAGGGTCAAATGAACATGAACTGTGTCCACAGTTATAAGTAATCTTTCAACTTTAACTTTAACAGTCATATGACTATAAGGACTTCACGTACTTAGGGGGATCAATCCTTCATACAATGTATTGTGCACAACCATTTCAACGCTAAGCGTAAACCCCTAAACATAGGGTTGTTCATCTCAGTATTTAGAGTACAAGTCCGCACCAAAGAAAGTTTGGTTTGGATAAGCTTTCAAGGGTAATTGAAGTTTAATGATCATCAACTAGGGAACTAGTTGAATCAACAATGCTTGATAATACAACAGTTGTTTAATAACAACATAACTTAGAACATTTGAGAATCATAAATAAACTGATTCTACATATCCAACTCATGCTTGAAATAACTATAGAGCATAAGTATTCAATAGAATGAATAAAATGGTTAACCTTTGCTTGAACAGTAAAATAAGCTAAGGTTCGAGTCTTATAACATTAGAATGATATTCCTGAACGTACATTTAAATGATAGCAAGCTGGAAACTAAAAACTTGCCCAACAATGTATTAACTTATGCAAGGAATTAAAACAGTTCAATAATAGAGACGAGAGTTCAAAAACTACGCTCATTATACAAATAATAGAACTTAAGAAACTTGCTTAATTATAAATAAGTTGGAATGAATCAATATAATAATAGAACTAACTCAATTAAAATCTAGAGTTAGAAAACTTGCACAATGTAATAAATGAACTAGCTCAACGAAAGTGTAGAGTTAGAAAACTTGCCTTGAGCGTAAGCTATAAAGTTAAACTCACAATCACCTACACATAATTTTAGAACCACAATACCTATTATCATAACATGTTCATTACCATTCACATTTCAGAAACTCGAAGTGTTTTACTTTGCAACACTTGTCTAACTTTCATTATGTATACTAAATTACCACATAACGCGTTCTTGATTTAGTAATCAATTTTACAATTTTGAATTCATAATCCACATAACATGACTCTATTTAACCTTGTTGTTACATGATTCTAATCATTCCATAACCTTAAGCTAAGCTATAACGAACAACCAAAGTCTGCAGAATAAACAGACTTGATTATTCGAAAGGGGCCACTTTCGCGGCACACCGCCATATTATTATATGGGTATGTCGTGCGCTGCATACAATTTACTGCCTTGCAGCGACTTGCAGAATCTAGTTTTGCATAACAGAGCCGCGACACATTTTATTAAGCCAACTAACACGAATGTAACCCATCAAACAGTGATACTAACACGTAAAATAAATATACAACTATCATAAACATGATTGCTAACATATACAATCACTTCACACAATTTAACAACTACTAACAATATTTTAATTTCTCAATTTTTATGTTTTTCACATAAAACTCCAATTTTTGATATTCATCCCAAAAATCATCACTCTGAATTCATTATTTGGCCAAATCACTCCATTCCAATTACGTTATGCTCGTATCTTATTGAACTAACATAAACAAAACTTAATTAACATTTTAGCATGCAATTTGACCCTCAAAATTGGTACTTACCTAAGCCATATGAACAATACATACAAACACACACTGTCGATTATTTTATTCTACTGTCAAACAAATTTAGCATGCAATTATTGTTTAAACATACTTTCTAATCATCATAAACATGTATAACCACAAGTAATCTATTGTAAAGCAACAATTCAATAAACTTGCAATTCACAGAATCTAAAATAGTTGTTGTAGAACATATATATATATATATATATATATATATAATATATATATATAGAGTTAACATACCTTCAAATTGCTTATGGACAATCGTTGCTAAACACTGGAATTGCTATGAAATTTCTTAAGACTCTCTCAATTTCTCTCAACTCTCAATTCTCTCTACTGCCTAGCACAAATGAAACTCTGATATGGCCAGGTATAAAAAAAACACAAACTGATATGGCCTTAATAGCCATCATCAGTTATCACAATAACGTACACATTATATTTATTATTTTATTTATTTATTTTATTTTATTTAAATAAACTAGAAATCTCAAAAGCCATAAGGCTTGTTTGGCAAAACCCTTTAATTTTTTTAAAGAATTTATATAATAAACCTTGTTTGTTAAAATTAAATTAAAACTACTTTAATTTATTTTAATAACTCCTTACAATATAGTTATTTGTCACACTATATTTAATCAAGCTTTCATATTTATTTTAATTAATGCAAATCACAATTAATTAAATAAATCATTTAATCACATAACACAATACCAATAATTAATCATTTAAATTGAAATATCAATATAATAATCATTTTCTTAATTCATCTATTATTTATTTAATAAATAATTAACTAAACAAAATAAAATCAATTGAACAAATATTTATTCAACGATAATCACATCCATTAAATATTTATATAAATTAATAAATATTTAATATTACATTTAAAATTATGGAATGTTACAACAACTGCAGCGGAATAAACAATCCATTAGAAGAGTCAAGTAGAGCATAAAATCTACTATCTTCTATGATTTAAAAAGTTTTTCATCAACTTTATCGCTGAGACTCAACTTAATAAATCAAATCAAATCATCCATGCACCACGACCAAGGATATTCATGTAATCATCAATGGTCATGATTATACCGAATAATCTCTGGTCATAATCATACCAACAACTGTCCATCGATGAACTACATGCCAATGAGGATTTTCACCACATCATTCGTCACATTACGGTTATGATTATACCGAATAATCCCGGGTCATAATCATACCAAGTCCATCTCTGCACGTAAGCCAAAGATGACTTTCATAATAATATAAGCATGAGAATGATGACAATGACATAATAATTCAATAAAACAAGTTCAAGGATAAATTTTAAAGATTTATAATTTAATTTATCCAGAAATCAATAACGTCTAAATTGTCAACATGATACTGCTTTGTAAAGTAAAATTCAAGAATAATATTCATGTACCAAAAATAATTTGACGAGAAAAGAAATATATTTTTTTTCTAAAATAGTACCCGTGAATAGTACTTCGAATAAGACCTCGTGAATAGTATCCCTAAGATGAAAAGTACCCCAAATACCCGAAAGTGAATAATATTTGGGTGAATAGTAATTTGGATAAATAGTAACTCGTGAATAGTAACTCGTGAATAGTACTCAAACAAAAAAGTGCCCTAGAATACCGAGTGAATAATACTAGAGTGAATAATGGCCGGTGAATAATAACTCAGTAAATAGTAACTCGTAAATAAAATACCAAATAAAATGATATTTCATGATTTAGTACAAAAGAAATGATATCTCATACGAGTATAATATAATATACAAAACTGCAAATGGATTTTCATCCGCCATGCAGTAATCCACGTGAGATGATCATTTCCATAATTTAATAAAGAATGAATACGAAAGGTCATTCACCATGCATGCAGTAGTCCACGTGAATGTTATTCCAACAGAATAATAAAGAATGGAATAACAAAAGCATTCACCAGGCATGCGATAGACCGCACAGATAGGTAATTCCCAACAGAATAATAAAGAATGGAATAACAGAAGAATTCATCAGGCATGCGATAGACCGCACAGACAGGTTATTCATAACAGAATAATAAATAATGGAACTTGGTCATACGTAATACGCACAGACAAGATATTCCAACAGAATAATAAAGAATGGAACTAGGTCATGCGTAATCCGCACAGACAGGATATTCTAAAAAAATAATAAAGAATGGAATAACAGAAGAATTCACCATGTATGCGGTACTTCGCATAGATAGGTTATTCCAACATAATAATAAAGAATGGAATAACAGAAGAATTTCACCATATATGCAGTCATTCGCATAGACAAGTTATTTCAACATAATAATAAAGAATGGAATAATAGAAGCTCTCTTCATGAATACGAAAGAAATAATACCCCTTACCTCAAAAGAAGACTGGATATTGGAATAGTGAGGTAGCAGACTTCTCTTCTTCTTTCTCTCTATAATTTCTCTCTATAATAATTGCTCTATAGCTTTAGTGAATTGGTAAGAAATAAAGGAAGAATGAACTTCTATTTATAGAAAAATATAATTTCGATAATTACACGTTTTGGGGCTCAAAATATTACAATATAATACCTTCCTCTTTTTCTTCATTTTTAATTTAGTCATGCAAGTATTATCAATCTTGCACCACCTCCCCTAATAGTAAATAATTTGAATCAATAGTTCAATCATGTGAATCAATAGTTCTAAACATGAAAAAACTAAATACAGTATAGTACCTTCATCTATACCTCCATTTTTAATTTAGTCATGCAAGTATTATTAATCTTGCACCAACTCCCCTAATAGTACATTCATGTGAATCAATAGTATACACATGTGAATAAATAGTTATAAGCATGTGAATTAATAGCAATTAATTCCTCATTTATCCGATTAATTACCCGATTGGTCAATATAATCTTCAGACATCAATTATTATCGAAATAAATGTCGATTTCCACCAACACTAATAATTCCAACACAATAGAAATATCAATTACATCTTTAATCAACACGAACTTATTCATCATTAATATTATAATTCACAATATTTAACAATCAGGTCGTTCCCAGGAAAGAGGGGGCCTTCCAATAAGGATTTCTCCTTATTGGCATGCAATTAGGTGACCAAACCTCTCCTTGAAAGAACTTCTAGACATTGTCAATATTACAAATAATAATATGAATAATTTGGTCTTCTAAATTATTGATTTAATAATAATAAATATTATGCAGATGATACTGTGACAATAATTGAATCAAACTGAGTAACTTCTCACATAAGCATCAATAATCAAAGATACTGTACAATACCGTGTGCCACTGTGCAACCCCGCGTATTACTGTACTTTTATCAATTTAACCATTTACTAAATAGAATAATAATTATAAAAAATTACTACTTTAATTTCATAAAATTCGGGATCTCACAATCTCCCCTCCTTATGAAATTTCGCCCTCGAAATATACGTACCTGGTATGCCAAATAGATGAGAATACCTTGCTTTCTTTTCGGATTGTACATTCCTGGTTATATCCTCTCTATCATGAAATTTTCCCATTTCTCATCTCCTGTATTTTAGATATCATTCTAGAATATAGTTTCAAAATAAGGGTTAATTATCATGCAACATATTATCTCTATACTCTGACCGACCAATTAAATACCAAATAAACTTAGGTAGGTCATACTAGCGAAGGAATTCTCCGTCTCTCCCCTCCTAGTTCTTGTCTCACATCTCAGCCAGGGATCATATCCCTAAGCTTTTATACCAACTGTGACGCCCCCAAAATAGGTATACATCACCCATCTTGAGTCGCCAAATACATGGTACAAAATTCAAATACAACTTAATTATACAACAGTCGTGTAAAATACGACAAAACATAGCTGAGAGTTTAAACAAGAATATTGTCATCTAGACAATATCCACACTCAATGAAGTCCTTATTACAATTATTATCACATTATTCCGTAGAATAGTGAGGACTACTAAAGCCACTTATACTGGATTATCACTCCATTCCCCGACTCATCCCAGCTATATTCTCATTTCCTGAAGAGAACAATGAAAGAAAGGGTGAGCTCAACTAGCCCAGTAAGAAATATTTTGACTAAGATAATGCAGAATAAATTATTCTTAGTCTTCAACAGTATAACAACTGATAGAATAAAATAGACAACAAGTTTTAGATCAACAACTGCAGCGGAATAAGCAATCCATTAGAAGAGTCAAGTAGAGCATAAAATCTACTATCTTCTATGATTTAAAAAGTTTTTCATCAACTTTATCGCTGAGACTCAACTTAATAAATAAAATCAAATCATCCATGCACCACGGCCAAGGATATTTATGTAATCATCAATGGTCATGATTATACCGAATAATCCCTGGTCATAATATTACCAATAACTGTCCATCAATGAACTACAAGCCAATGAGGACTTTCACCACATCATTCCTCACATTACGGTCATGATTATACCGAATAATCCCTGGTCATAATCATACCAAGTTCATCTCTGCACGTAAGCCAAAGATGACTTTCATAACAATATAAGCATGAGGATGATGACAATGACATAATAATTCAATAAAACAAGTTCAATGATAAATTTTAAAGATTTATAATTTAATTTATCCAGAAATCAGTAACGTCCAAATTGTCAACATGATATTGCTTTGTAGAGTAAAATTCAAGAATAATATTCATGTACCAAAAATAATTTGGACAGAAAAGAAATATATTTTTCGGGTAAATAGTACCCCGTGAATAGTACTTCGGGAATAGTACCTCGTGAATAGTACCCCGATATGAAAAGTATCACAAATACCCGAGTGAATAGTAATTTGGGTGAATAGTAACTCGTGAATAGTACTCTGACACGAAAAGTGCTCCGAATACCCGAGTGAATAATACTAGAGTGAATAGTAACTGGGTGAATAGTAACCCATGAATAGTAACTCGTAAATAAAATACCAAATAAAATGATATTTCATGACGAGTACAAAAGAAATGATATCTCATACGAGTATAATAGAATATATGAAACTGCAAATGGATTTTCATCCGCCATGCGGTAATCCACATAGACAGATCATTTCCACAATTTAATAAAGAATAAATACAAAAGGTCATTCACCATGCATGCGGTAGTCCACGTAGACAGGTTATTCTAACAAAATAATAAAGAATGGAATAACAAAAGAATTCACCAGGCATGCGATAGACCGCACAGACAGGTTATTCCCAACAGAATAATAAAGAATGGAATAACAGAAGAATTTACCAGGTATGCGATAGACCGTACAGACAGGTTATTCTCAATATAATAATAAATAATAAAACCATGTCATACGTAATACGCACAGATAGGATATTCCAACAGAATAATAAAGAATGGAACCAGGTCATGCGTAATCCGCATAGACAGGATATTCCAACAGAATAATAAAGAATGGAATAACAAAAGAATTTCACCATGTATGCGGTACTTCGCATAGAAAGGTTATTCCAATATAATAATAAAGAATGGAATAACAGAAGCTCTCTTCATGAATACGAAAGAAATAATACCCCTTACCTCAAAAGAAGACTGGATACTGGAATAGTGAAGTAGTAGACTTCTCTTATTCTTTCTCTCTATAATAATTGCTCTATAGCTTTAGTGAATTGGTGAGAAATGAAGGAAGAATGAGCTTCTATTTATAGGAAAATATAGTTTCGATAATTGCACATTTTGGGGCTCGAAATATTACAGTATAATACCTTCCTCTTTTCCTTCATTTTTAATTTAGTCCTGCAAGTATTATCAATCTTGCACCACCTCCCCTAATAGTAAATAATGTGAATCAATAGTTCAATCATGTGAATCAATAGTTCTAAACATGTGAAAAAACTAATTACAGTATAGTACCTTCATCTATACCTCCATTTTTAATTTAGTCATGCAAGTATTATCAATCTTGCACCAACTCCCCTAATAGTACATGCATGTGAATCAATAGTATACACATGTGAATAAATAGTTATAAGCATGTGAATTAATAGCAATTAATTCCTCATTTATCCGATTAATTATCCGATTGGTCAATATAACCTCCAGACATCAATTATTATCGAAATAAATGTCGATTTCCACCAACACTAATAATTTCAACACAATAAAAATATCAATTTCATCTTTAATCAACACAAACTTATTCATCATTAATATTATAACTCGCAATATTTAACAACCAGGTCGTTCCTAGGAAAGAAGGGGCTTTTCGATAAGAATTTCTCCTTATTGGCGCGCAATTAGGTAACCAAACCTCTCCTTGACAGAACTTCTAGACATTGTCAATATTGCAAATAATAATATGAATAATTTGTCGTCTCAATTATTGATTTAATAATAATAAATATTATGCAGATGATACTGTGACAATAATTGAATCAAACTGAGTAACTTCTCACATAAGCATCAATAATCAAAGATACTATACAATCACCGTATTGCCACCTGCAAACCACAGCATATTCATCAGACTTTTATCAATTTAACCATTTACTAAATAAAATAATAATTATAAAAATTTAATACTTTCATTTCGTAAAATTCGGGATCTCATAGTATATATCACTCATCTTGAGTCGCCAAATAAATGGTACAAAATTCAAATACAACTTAATTATACAAGTGTCATGTAAAATATGACAAAACATATGCTGAGAGTTTTAATACGAATATTATCTTCTAGACAGTATTCAAACTCAAATAGAGTCCTTATTACATTTATTATCACACTATTTCACTGAATAGTGAGGACTACTAATCCAAATATCTGGACCGTCACTCCGTTCCCCGACTAGTCCTAGCTATATTCTCATTTCTTGAAGAGAAAATTGAAAACAAAGGGTGAGCTCAACTGGACCAATAATAAATATTATGACTAAGATAATGCAAAATAAATTATCGTTAGCCTTTAACAGTGTTAAACTGATAAAATATAATAAACATCAAGTTTAACTACAGCGGAACAAGCAATCCATTAGAAGAGTCAAGTAGAGCATGATATCTACTATCTTCTATGATTTAAAATCAATTTTATCGCTAAGACTCAACTTAATAAATAAACCACATCATCGAATCATCCATGCACTACGGGCCAAGGATATTCATGTAATCATCAATGGTCATGATTATACCGAATAATCTCTGGTCATAATCATACCAACAACTGTCCATCAATGCACTATAGGCCAATGAGGATTTTTACCACATCATTTGTAACATTACGGTCATGATTATACTGAATAATCCCTGGTCATTGTGACGAACGAGATTTTTGTAATTTAATTCTTAATATTTAGTGAATTAAATAAATATTTTCGATGATTTAATAATTAGATTAAATAATTAATTGATGCAATTGTGGTAGATTAATTTAATTATATGTGTTATATTTATTAAATTAATGTGGAGAATAATTATCATTCAAGTATGTATTTATGTTTATTTGAGCTTATTGAATTAAATGAAATATTTAATAAGCATAATGTTATTTTAATTAATATAATAATTAATTAGAGATTTAATAATTTGACATAATTAATAAATAAGAAATTAATTATGTGATTATGTAAAGTAACGATAAATTATTATATTTTATTTAAATTAAATTAAATAAGATATTTGAATTATTGTGCAAGGTGTAACATGTTTTAAACTATAGTATAAGAGATTTATTAAATTAAATGGTTTTGAAAACCTATTCTTGCTAGCCAACAAGGCCCTAAAGGGAGTTATTAGCAGTTACCCATGATTGGGTTAACTGACCTTAATGCGCGTCAGTTCCTTTTTCTTTATTATATTATACGTATTCTTTTCTTTTCTTTTTTTCTAAGTCTAGAAAATAAACAGAGAAAGGTTGAGAGTGAGAGTTCATAGAGAGAAATTGTGAGTTTGAGAGAAAATTGTGAGTGTGTAATTAACAATTCTTTGTGGAAGGATCATCATTGATCACCTCTTCTGAAACTATACTTTGGGTAAATTCTCCAAACTCAAATTCTCTTCTTACGTCATTTAGTTTTCATAAAAATGGCTTCACCTTTTGTAAAGTCTCTGTATTTGGGAAAGGGTATGATTATGAGTTTGTATATGTGTTAAATGTTACCAAATCGTATTTGATTATATATATTATGTAAATCATAGCATCAGTTTCATAATATTAACATATGATATGGCCTCAAAAGTTACAGAGTTTAGAATATGGCCATATGGCCTTATACGTGATTTTAATATTTCAAACATAAATGTTTTTGTAAAATTCCCACTCTTATTTGATTATGCATATTAATACGAAGAGACCAAACTTTCAATGAACGGATTCGGTGTTATAACGAATCAGTAGTGTTAATTTTTATGATTTATGTTCAAAACCTTCAAGAACATCAAGAACAGTGAAATTTATATATTTTAATTCTGTAATTATGTGTTTTAATGGGTTAAAATCATTCTATAAATGTTGGGTAATGATTATATACGAATTCTAACACGTGGGTTTGATTAAATTCGTGTAGTAATAATTTAATTGGAGTTTTTTGGCCATGTTCTGCAATTTTTGCAAATTGCGAATCTGAAAAGCTGAGTCTCGTCGTCATGATGTTGAACTCAGGCCTTGTGACTCGTCTTGTCATAGCAGTATCAGTATTGATAATACTAAAAACCACGTTTGTGGCGCCCAAGAACAAGTATAAAAGTGGCGTCATGAATGTATACCTCTCTCCGAATGTTCAGAAATGAATTTTTAAAATGTTTAAGTCTAGCAATGTGTTAGTAACCTAATTTAATGAACATAGAGATATGTTAGATGTATAATGAGATGTTAAAATAGATGCTTAACATGTAAATAACATAATTACATGTGGATTGAATTATTGAATACATAATTAGCTTGTTATTCGTGAAGTGTAAATTATGTGACAATGAATGTAGTAATTTAACAAAGTATGATCATAATCAAAGTTAGACAAAGAGAATGAACTTATGATGACTAGTTACATTATAATTAACTATAGTTGTGAATGGAAATGATATGTAGGATTAAATTCAAGGAACGTGTTAATTAACGTGTAATCTACGCACGAGGCAAGTTTCCTAACCCTACTTGTTATCATTATTCAAGTTTATAAATCAAGTTCATTTGTTATGTTAAAGATTTACTATCTTTTCAAAGTATGATTCTGTTATACAATAATTGTTCTATTGTATACTTATTGAGATTGTTATTCATTATAATGTTGAACCTTGTTAGACTAGCGAATCCTTATTGATTCAACTAGTCCATAGTTGATGAACGTTCTAAATTCAGAACCCTTATTGATTTATCCAAACCAAACTTCCTTTGGTGCGAGACTCTAATGTCAAACTGAGATGAACAACCTGCAAAGGGATTTACTTATGCGTTAGCGTTAAGATATTGTGCACAGTATGGTACTAAGGGCTGATCCCCCTAAGTACGAGTAGAAAGGTCCATAGTCTTATGACGGTTAAAGGTTTCAAGTATAACCCTTGTTAACCTAGGACATAGTTCAAGGTCTTATGACCCTCAGAAATCTTTTAATTCTTGTTATTCATTCCTAATTCAAAAGTTGAACTTTTATTTCAGAAGTCTTTGATTCACTCGCATGTTATTATACATTGTTATTTCATTATTTTACTTGTGGGCAATAGTGCTCACTCTTGCATAATAATAACATTGCAGTTAAGAAAAAAAGAACCGACGAACCTTCCACTAGTAAAGGCAAGGACAAGGTTAACAAGTGATGAAGACTTGTTATTTGTTGAGATGTTGAATTTATGTATTAAGTTAATGATGTTGTTTAAGACTTATTTGTTTATGTTTCCGCACAGATGTTTAAGGTTAGTATGATCTGGGATTATGTTTATTATTCAGATGTTGTAACCCCATAAAGCGAAGATTTATTTCTATATATTGCATGGTTTGCATTTATTATGGGTAGATAGATAGATGATATTTGTACAGTGAACACCAAATCCCGTGGAATCGAAGTACCCGGGATTTGGGGGTGTCACAGGTTGGTATCAAAGCTGTAGGTTATGAACCTTAGGTGGGGGAACAACCTTAGGTAGTAGCCTTATAGGAAGAACATAGTGATGGAAAACTCTTATCGGGTTCTAGGAAATGAATTTTTGTAATTCATGGAAGATAATAAAAGACTTTATGTGCTTATGTGTTAAATTATGTGCTCACTAGTTTGACTTAGTAACTAAAACTCAAAATTTTGTTGTCAGGATGTCAGATGTTGGAGGAACTAGTCGAGCAGGGGAGGAGGAACCCCGAGTACCTACAGTACCTACAAAGGAGGAGCCCCGAGACATTCATGTCGTTAGGGAGCAGCTATTGCAGTGTCTGGAGAGTCATCTCTGTTGATCACCGTTGTTGGTCGGGAGCATGAACACGAGGACCGATCTCGAGGAGGAATTTGATGAGAGAAGAGGAAGAAGAGGAGTTTCCACAAAGACTCCATTGATCTTTGAGATGTATGACGCGTTATACGAATAGTAACGTGGAGTTACGAGGACGATGTCTGAGATCTGACCGAAGCGAGCTATTATTCAGCAGATTACTCTAGAGCAGAAGGATAGGGAGATTTTGACTCTTCACTCACGACTGAGAAATATAGAATGGGATTTGGTCCACGAGAAGGGTCAAACCGAAGATAAGACCGAGGAGATAGAGAAGTTGAAGAAGGAACTAAAGGAAAGCTCTGAAAGGCTGATCATAGCAGAGGAAGGCTGGGTAAGAGAGTAACGTCGTGCTGATCTTGCAGAAGAGGATGGTCGTGCAAAGAAGGCGAAGCTTGGGGAGACATACTCTACACTTAATCATGCAATGGATGAGGCCCAGGATCGAGTTTTGAGGTACCCCATCCAGTTTGAAGGACTTCCATCGTACATGCTAGATCGCAGGACGATGTCTCGCATCATGGAAGAGGAGCATAGCAAGGCTATTTAGCGCCTTGACAGACAGTGATAGAATTTGTTTACTTATGTGATAAACTTATCTAGTACTTAGATGTAAATTTCGATGTGATTATGAATAAAGGAATATTTTAAATATTTTAAATCCTGTGGATTCTTTATCTCGGGATAGATGATGTAAATAGCAGTGATGTTATCGTTTGATGTAAAACTTTTGATTGAATGAATAAATATCAAGTTGTTTGAGATAATGTGTTAAATAATTATATTAAATTGTTGAGTTAAGTCTTAACTATTTAGAGAATTTAATAGAGATTTAATAAACATATATTTTTAACAGAAATATGCCGCCAAGAAGAAGACAACAACGTTAACCAGCTAAGGAAGAGTCAACGAATAACAACAATAACGCCAATGCTAATCCTGTTTAGCAATTGGTTAACTTGCTAGCTGGAGCAATGAATAATCAACCTCAAGCTCCACCAAATACTACGTTTAAGGATTTCAAGGCGGTGGGACCGCCAGAGTTTAAAGGTTCCATGAACCCAATTGAGGCTCAAACGTGGGTTATGGAAATGGAGAAGGTTTTCGATGTTGCTAAAGTTAGAGAAGACCAGAAAATCGCTTTCACAACGTTTATGCTGAAGTCTGAGGCCAGTTACTGGTGGCAAGCAAACAAGGTCCGTGGAGGTGAAGGCGTGATTACTTGGGAGAGATTCAAAGAGATGTTTTTCGAGATGTATTTCCCGACAAGCTCGCAGAACCAATTGAGGTTCAGTTTCTGGAGTTGAAGCAGGGGAATATGTCAGTACCTGATTATGCGGCTAAATTTAATGAGTTAGCTAAGTTCGCCTCATATCAAGTTCACACAGATGAAAGAAAGGCGAGACGGTTTGAACAAGGTCTGAAGCCCTGGGTTTATAGAAAAGTATCAATGTTTCAAATTAAACACGTTTCTTTGAGTCTTGAAAAGGCCATCCTCATTTGAAGGTGGAAGCGATGCGGTGACCAAGTACAATCAAGATCAGAAGAAGAAGAAGACTGAAAGTGAAGAAATAACAAGACTAGTGGAAGTGGCACTAGAGGTGGTAATTTTAATCAAAAGAAGAGGTGGAATGACAACTCATCATCGAAAAATCAACAAGGAAGTCAGAAGAAAAGAATCGAAGCATGCCTGACCTGCGGGAAAGCTCATCTGGGAGTTTGTATGAAGGGAAAAAGAGTGTGCTACAATTGTGGTCAGGAAGGCCACATAGCACCTAACTGTCCTAACTCAAAGAAGGGTGTTGTAAGACCCCAACTTATTATAAATAAAATCGAATTTCCTCTAATTATTATTGTGAATAATAAGGTGTTAAATTGATATAATATTTTTGTTATGGGTGAAATGTGCAAATTTTACAAAATAAGCAAGTGGTTATTAAATAATCATTGTTGTTTGGGAATATTAAATGCATTTAATAGCACAGCCATCATTTGTGGGCCCCATAACAGAATAACTGTCGGATGAAGAAAACGACAAGTTTGAGTTTTTATAAATAACGGCGTAGTTGTTATCGTTAACACTGTTGGAATACCCGGTGGTTAAAATACAGTAATACGCGTGGTTGCACAGTAGCACACGGTATCACACAATATTGTTGAATTATTGATTCTTACGTAAGAAGGAACTACTCAATAATTGTTACAGTAATTACTGTTCAATATTTTATTTTTATTGATTCAATAATTGTTGCGTTGATATTTTATATTATTGTTGTTTCAATAATTATCACTGCATGGTATTTCCCATTATCAGATCAATAATTCATATTATTTGAATAATATTATTAGATAGCAGTATTGGCAATGTCTAAAAAGTTCTGTCAAGGAGAGGTTTGGTCACCTAATTGCGCGCCAGTAAGGAAAAATTCTTATTTGAAAGCCCCTCTTTCCTGGGAACGGCCTGGTTGTCATAATTATGATTCTGTAATATTATTTGGAAATAATTAATTATTGATTTATATGATAAGGAAATATTTATTTTATGTGGATATAAATGATGGATATATTTATTTTTATGTGGATAAAAATGAAGGAAATAATGTTGAGGTGTTTTATCAGTATTTTGTCGGTGTAGAGGTATTAAAAATCATCCGTTTATGGATTTCGGATATTTTATGTTTGGAATTTGGAAAAACTCAAAGCTATAAAGTTGTAGAGAATTCGATTTCAGGCAGAATGGATATAAAATTCGTATTTTTCTGATAACCGGGCTATTTTCTATGAATTATTGAAGTTTCAGAAAATAAAATATTTTTTATTAAATTATGGGTGGGACCCACTTTTTGGTTGGTGTTGAATGCACATGGGCTACTGAAAATTTTCAGAATTGGTGGATTCAAGGATGGCATGCGTAGGAATAATAAGAAAGAAATAATATATTTTATTATTTTAGTCTCCTATGGCGTTCTAGCATTTTCCTATAAATAGACGCTTAGGTTAGAATTGAAAATCACACCGTAAAAAGTTTCTTTCTCTCTAGATTATCGGTATATTTTAGTGAGTATTTATATACTTTGAGAGTTGTTGTTCGGTACAAGTTTCCTTCGGCTTTCTATCGATATTTCGATCAAAAGTACCGTTATTTTGAGGTAAGGGATGTTATTTTCTTCTTAAATGATATTATTTTCTTCAATATCATTATGTCGAAATATTGGTGAACGTTTTTATCAAATTTGGAAATTTTTGTGTTGGGGTTACTATTCACGTATACGGCACTATTCACGTATACGGGCACTATTCACCGAAAAAATAAAATTTTCTTCTTTTTGTTCAAGATGTCTATTATCGTTACTATCTTTGATTGTATCCATGTTTTAATCTTTATTTTTGAATTCTGCTTCAAAATTAGTTATTATGGAGTATTATTGATCTTGGATAAACTGTTATACGAATCCTTAATATTTGTCCTTCTGTCTCACTGGATTCGTTTTCTTTAAAATATTTTTCATCATCCTCAGTCTTAAAATGATGATATTACTAAATATCTTTGGCATGTAGTGCAAAGATGAATGATTAACTGATGAATATCTTTGGCCCGTAGTGCAAAGATGAACAGGTGTTGAGATGAACATGACCAGCTGGTGATACAAATGAATATCTTTGGCCTGTAGTGCAAAGATGAATATTGATTAAAGATGTATATTGATTGTTGTTACAGGGATAAAATATTGATGATGGACTTTTAAATCTTAGAAGATAGTAGAACTCATTCTCTACTTGACTCTTCTAATGGATTGTTGTTTCCGCTGCAGTTGTTGATCTAAAACTTGTTGTCTATTATATTTTATCAACTTTTTCCCTGTTGAAAACTAATGATAATTTGTTGTATATTATCTTACTCATAATATTCTTTAATGGGCTAGTTGAGCTCACCCTTTTCCTTTTGTTCCATTTTTCTTCTCAGGAGGTGAGAACATAGCAGGATCTAGTCGGGGTATGGAGTGATGGTTCTAGAAAGATGTTTTAGCAGTCCTCACTATTTTTGTCAAATAGTGTTTGAATAATTATAATGAGGACTTATTTGAGTGAGGATATTGTCTAGAAGATAATATTTGTATTTAAACTCACAGTATGTGTTGTCGTATTTTGCACGACAATTGTATTATTGAAGTTGTAGTTTGCTTTCTGTACCATGTATTTGGTGACTCAGAATGGGTGTTGTATACCTATTTTGGGGGCGTCACAGTTGGTATCAAAGCTTAGGGATATGGTCTCTAGCGGAGATCGGGGAATAGAACTAGCAGGGGAGAGATGAGTAAATCCTTCGCTAGTGTGTCCTATCTAAGCTTATTTGTTGGTCGGTCATAATATAGGGATATTATGTGATATATTAATTTGTTTAATTAACCCTTGTTTTATGGCAGTATTTAAGAATGGCTGCTGAGAACATTAACAATGGAGTGTATGAGATTGTGGAACAACCTTTAGTTACAAACCAGGAGAACGTGCGACAAGAAGGCAATATTCCTCTTGTAAAAACACTACCGAGTAAACGATGAATGATGGAATGTTTTGGAGCTTTTTGCAGTTCATGCAAAATCAGACGAGGGAGACTCGTGTACAAAATACGGGTGGAAGTGATAGCAGCGCTTGTGATGCATCATGACCCAAACAGTTCAAGGAGTTGGGACCACCAGAATTTATTGGAAAGCCGGATCCGATCAAGGCGGAAACGTGGGTCAAGCAAATTACCAAGATATTCGATGTCTTGGGATGCACGGAGGAACAGAAGGTTCCATTCGCCACCTTTATGTTCCGCGATGAGGCAGACTACTGGTGGGAGTCTGTGAAGCGTACCCAGCCTGCCGCACTCAACATGTCTTGGGAAACGTTTCAGAAACTATTCAATGACAAGTACTTTCCTGAAAGTATTCGTCATATGAAGGAGGTAGAGTTTATCAGACTGGAACAAAACAACATGACGGTGTCCCAGTACGAGGCAAAGTTCATTGAGTTATCCAGGTTTGCACCTCATTTGGTAGAGAATGAGGAACGAATGACAAGGATGTTTCTGAGAGGTCTAAAACCCGAGATTCGTCAATACCTTATCTCTCATAAATTTTCTCTGTTATTCAGATGTTGTCAACGGGCTCAATTATTAGAGCGAGATAGTGAGTATGTTCAACCGAGGGACCACAACCAGGGTCATACCGGTGACAGCAGTCATCAGAGCGATGATAACCAACGAGGAGGGAAAAATACGAACAAAGGTGGTAACCACTCGGGTGGTCATCGTGGCCATGATAATAGGAGAGGTGAGTCAAGTGGAAATTTCAGAAAGAGGAGATTCAACAATGACGGGAAGACATCAAAGACGGACCAAAGACCAACAACAAATTCTAGGGGAGGAGAACGACCGCCAGTTAGATGTTACAAATGTGGGAAAGAGGGACATATCAACCCAAACTGTCCACAACAATCCAAGGTATGTTACAACTGTGGAAAGGAAGGCCACATAGCTCGGGATTGTTCTGTAGCAAAACCAAGTTCAATGGGGATGGTGACTCCAAGGGCTGTCCCGGATAAGTCAAAATCAGCGGTTCCTGGAAGAGCGTTTGTCGTGACTGGCCAAAAATTGAGGAACCCGAACGAGGTGATCACGGGTAAGCTAATCTTGAATTCTTGTGAAGTTTATACCTTACTAGATACTGGTTCTACCCATTCTTTTATCTCTCTTGCTTGTGCTCAACGTTTAAACTTGACTCCCGAGAAATTGGACTTTGACTTATCTGTTGAAACTCCGTTGGGTGAAACCTTCGTTACATCTACAGTTTATAAATCTTGCATGATCCAAGTTGGCACTATCACATTACCTGTTGATCTTATCTCTTTAAAGATACTTGTTTTTGATGTGATTTTAGGAATTGATTGGTTAACCACTCATCATACTAAAATTGATTATTTTCGTAAGGTTGTTAGTTTTCATATTCCTAACCAACCTGTCATACGAATTCAAACTACTAAACCACTAAAATCAGTCACTGTCATATCAAGCCACAAAGCTATTCGTTTATTGAAAAACGGATGTCAAGCTTTTTTAGCCCATGTTATGGATTTGAACAAAGACAAGTCATATTTAAATAATATTTCTATTGTTAGAGAATTTCCTGATGTATTTCCTGAAGAACTTCCCGGTCTACCCCCAGAACGTGATGTTGAATTATTTATTGACCTTGAACAGGGTTCAAAACCCATTTCTAAAACCCCATATCGAATGGCTCCTATTGAACTTCAGGAGTTAAAAGTCCAACTACAGGAGTTATTAGACATCGGTTTCATTCGTCCTAGTACATCTCCTTGGGGTGTTCCTGTTTTATTCATAAAGAAGAAAGACGGGAGTATGCGACTTTGTATTGACTAATGAGAATTGAACCATGTCACCATCAAGAATAGGTATCCGCTATTACCTCGCATTGATGACTGTTCTCGACCCGATTGCAAGGAGCACAATTCTTTTCAAAGATCGACCTTCGCTTACGGATATCATCAATGAAGATTAAAAGCGAGGATATTCCAAAGACGCCTTTCAACTTCGATGCGGGCATTATGAATTCTTAGTCATGTCTTTTGGATTGACTAATGCTCCTCGCCGCTTTCATGGATATGATGAACCGAGTATTCAAGGAATATTTGGATCGATTCATTGTTGTCTTTATTGATGACATCCTCATCTATTCCAAAAGTCGTGAAGATCATGAGCACCATTTGAAGCTGATACTTGAAAGGCTTCGTGAAAATAAACTTTATGCCAAGTCAAGAAATGCGAGTTCGGCTTGAGGAAGTAGCATTCCTTGGGCGCGTGGTGTCAAAACATGGAGTATCTGTTGACCCGTGAAGATTGAAGCGAAGACAAAGTTAGAACACCAAAATTCGGTGATCAAGTACGCAACTTTTCCGGGCTTAATTTGGTTATTATCGGAGATTCGTGGAAGGATTTTCTCGAATCGCTATCCAGATAACTCAATGACTCGAAAAGATACAAAATTCGTATGGAGCGAGGAATGCGAGAAGAGTTTCCAAGAGCTCAAGAGTAGACTCATTTCGGCACCTGTTCTGGCAATACCATCTGGTACGGATGGATTTGTTATCTACAGCGATGCTTTAGGCAAAGGGTTAGGATGTGTTCTCATGAAACATGGGAAAGTCATAGCCTATGCCTCATGACAACTCAAAGAATATTAGAGGAATTATCCTACTCATGATCTAGAGTTGACAGCAGTCGTATTCACGTTGAAAATTTGGAGACACTACTTGTATGGGGAGAAAGTGGAGATTTATACGGACCATAAAAGCCTCAAATATTTCTTCACCCAAAAGAACTCAACATGCGGCAACGACGACGCTGGCTTGAATCTGCTGAAAGATTACGATCACACTATTCAATATCATCCCGAAAAGTGAACGTAGTAGTCGTAGCGCGAAAGTAGAAGATCGTATGCGGGTACGAGTGCAATGTTGTTAACACAAAGGCCCATTTTGTATGACTTGCAAAGGATGGAGGTAGAATTAAAGACTCCAGGGACCCACATGATGATGGCGAATATACGAGTAGAACCGACATTAATCGATAAAATTAAAGCTGCTCAAGCTACGGACCTGGGGCTGATACGTATGAAGAAGAAAGTGAAAGAATGAGTTATTCCATAAGCGAGAATCGATGAAGAAGGAATACTTAGATTCAACTCCAGACTTTGTGTTCCTAATGATTCTGACTTGAAGCATAGAATCATGATGGAGGCACACAACACCCCATTTGCAATCCATCATGGGAGTACCAAAATGTATCATGATATTCGACACACATTTTGGTGGAACAATATGAAGAGAGAGATCGCGGAGTTTACCTCGAGGTGTTTAACCTGTCAACATGTTAAGGAGGAGCATCAAGTGCCAAAGGGTCCATTGCAACCACTTGAGATTCTGGAATGGAAGTGGGAACACATTACTATGGATTTAGTTACAGGTCTTCCCAAAGTTTTTCAAGGCATAGATGCGATTTGGGTTGTTGTTGATAGATTAACCAAGTCTGCCCATTTCTTACCGATACGTGAGACTTATTCCCTTGAACGTCTTGCTCGTATGTACATGAATGAGATTGTGCGATTGCATGGCATGCCAGTATCCATAATTTCGGATCGTGACCCAAGATTCACTTCACGATTTTGGGTTAGCTTGCAGAAAGCTATGGGCACGGATTTACGATTTAGTTCAGCATACCATCCTCAAACGGACGGGCAATCGGAAAGGACTATTCAAACCCTTGAAGATCTATTAAGACTTTGTGTCCTAGATTTCAAAGGGAGTTGGGATAAGTACTTGCCATTGGTAGAATTCTCCTACAACAACAGTTATCAAGCAAGTATAGGCATGGCTCCATTTGAGGCGTTGTATGGACGACAGTGTCATTCTCCAGTATGCTGGGACGAGGTGGGAGAAGCAACGTTGTTGGGACCAGAATTAGTACGCATGACTACAGAAAAGATCCAAATGATTTGACAACGTATTCAAACCTCACAAGATCGACATAAGAGTTATGCGGATCTCCATCGAAAGGACGTGGAATTTAATATTGGGGATCATGTATTGTTACGTGTTGCTCCATGGAAGGGAGTTACAAGATTTGGAAAGAGAGGAAAGTTCAATCCACGATTTGTTGGTCCATTTGAGATTCTTGATCGAATAGGAAATGTGGCCTATAGACTCGCATTACCTCCAAGTATGTCTCGTGTTCATAATGTTTTTCACATATCTACGCTTCGTAAATATGTGAAAGACCCAAACCATATTATTGCTTTAGAACCAGACGAGATAGCCGAAGATTTAACGTACGAAGAAGTACCTGTTAAGATCTTGGATAGGAAAGAGCATGTCCTACGCATGAAAGTTATACCACAAGTTAAGGTTTTGTGGAGAAACTATACTATTGAAGAAATGACCTGGGAATTGGAATCAGAAATGAAAGCGAGGTATCCTCAACTTTTGAAACACTGTGTGTATCGTCACGTCAATTTCGAGGGCGAAATTTCATAAGGAGGGAGGTTGTAAGACCCCAACTTATTATAAATAAAATCAATTTCCTCTAATTATTATTGTGAATAATAAGGTGTTAAATTGATATAATATTTTTTGTTATGGGTGAAATGTGCAAATTTTACAAAATAAGCAAGTAGTTATTAAATAATCATTGTTGTCGGGAATATTCTTTTGGTCATGGAATATTCTTGTTGTCGGAAATATTCGTGCGACCAGTACAAGCGATCATTTGTGGGCCCCATAATGTAATAATAAGCTTTGGATGAAGAAAACGACAAGTTTGAGTTTTTATAAATAACTACGTAGTTATTACCAATTAACACTGTTGGAATACCCGGTGGTTAAAATACGATGTCTGGCGTGGTTGCACGATGGCGCACTCAGTATCACACACGATTTGTTGAATTATTGATTCTTACGTGAAGGCACTACTCAATAATTGTTACGGTAATTATTTGCTCAATATTTTATTTTATTGATTCAATAATTCTTTGCGTTGATATTTTATATTATTGTTGTTTCAATAATTATCAACGCATCGGTATTTCCCATTATCGGATCAATAATTCATATTATTTGAATAATATTATTAGATAGCGATTATTGGCAATGTCTAGAAATTTTACATCGATGAGAGGTCCGATCACCTAATTAAGGCCGTCGAAGAAAAAAATTCTTATTGGAATGCCCCTCTTTCTTGGGAACTACTTTGTTGTCATAATTGTGATTCTCAGAATATTATTTGTGAATAATTAATTATTGATTTATATGATAAGGAAATATTTATTTTATGTGGATATAAATGATGGATATATTTATTTTTATGTGGATAAAAATGAAGGAAATAATGATGAGATATTTTATCAGTATTTTGTCGGTGTAGAGGTATTAAAAATCATCCGTTTGTGGATTTCGGATATTTTATGTTTGGAATTTGGAAAAAGCTACAAAGTTGTAGAGAATTCGATTTCGAAGTAAATGGACATAAAATTCAGTATTTTTCCGATAACCGGGCTATTTTCTATGAATTGTTGAAGTTTCGAAAAATAAAATAATTTTTATTAAATTATGGATGGGACCCACTTTTTGGATGGTGTTGAATGCACATGGGTCAAAAAAAATTTTAATTGGTGGATTCAAGGATGGCATGCGTAGGAATAATAAGAAAGAAATAATATATTTTATTATTTTAGTCTCCTATGGCGTTCTAGCATTTTCCTATAAATAGACGCTTAGGTTAGAATTGAAAATCACATCAGAAACAAGTTTTCTTTCTCTCTAGATTATCGAGCGTATTTTAGTGAGTATTTATATACTTTGAGAGTTGTTGTTCGGTACAAGTTTCCTTCGACTTTCTATCCGATATTCCGATCAAAAGTACCGTTATTTTGAGGTAAGGGATGTTATTTTCTTCTTAAATGATATTATTTTCTTCAATATTATTATGCCGAAATATTGGTGAACGTTTTTATCAAATTTGGAACTTTTTGTGTCGGGGTTACTATTCACGTATACGACACTATTCACGAATACGGCACTATTCACCGAAAAAATAAAATTTTCTTCTTTTTTTCTAAGATGTCTATTATGGTTACTATCTTTGATTGTATCCATGTTTTGATCTTTATTTTTGAATTCTGCTTCAAAATTAGTTATTATGGAGTATTATTGATCTTGGATAAACTGTTATACGAATCCTTAATATTTGTCCTTCTATCTCACTGGATTCGTTTTCTTTAAAATATTTTTCATCATCCTCATTCCTAAATGATATTACTGAATATCTTTGGCCTGTAGTGCAAAGATGAATGATTAACTGATGAATATCTTTGGCCCGTAGTGCAAAGATGAACAGGTGTTGAGATGAACATGACCAACCGGTGATATAAATGAATATCTTTGGCTGTAGGTGCAAGAGATGAATATTGATTAAAGATGTATATTGATTGTTGTTATAGGGATAAAATATTGATGATGGACTTTTAAATCTTAGAAGATAGTAGAACTCATTATCTACTTGACTCTTCTAATGGATTGTTGTTTCCACTGCAGTTGTTGATCTAAAACTTGTTGTCTATTATATTTTATCAGATTTTTCCCTGTTGAAAACTAATGATAATTTGTTGTATATTATCTTAGTCATAATATTCTTTACTGGGCTAGTTGAGCTCACCCTTTTCCTTTTGTTCCATTTTTCTTCTCAGGATGTGAGAACATAGCAGGATCTAGTCGGGGTATGGAGTGATGGTTCTAGAAAGATGTTTTAGCAGTCCTCACTATTTTTGTAAAATAGTATTTGAATAATTGTAATGAGGACATATTTGAGTGTGGATATTGTCTAGAAGAAAATATTTGTATTTAAACTCACAGTATGTGTTGTCGTATTTGGCACGACAATTGTATTATTGAAGTTGTAGTTTGCTTTCTGTACCATGTATTTGGCGACTCAGAATGGGTGTTGTATACCTATTTTGGGGGCATCACAGGTGCTTGCTTCACTTGTGGTTCAAAGGATCATCTGGCAAGAGACTGTCCTAAGAAGGGATCTGGAAGGACAGGATCAGGAGGAAACTGGGGAAACAATAGTGGAAACGCCTTGACTATCACAGGACCAACCGCAACCAACCGACCGACCGCCAGGACTTTCAATGTGACAGTGCAGGATGCAGTTCAGTCTCATGATGTGGTGTCAGGTATCATTCCGATCAATAAAATTAATGCTTATGTTTTATTTGATTCGGCTGCTACTTGTTCCTTTATATCCGATGACTTTGCTAAGAACTTAGATTTGCCTAAGGATGAATTGGATTACTCCATGAACATAGAAATTGCGAATAGAGAAATAATCCCTGTTAAGTTTGTACATAAGAACTGTAGAGTGGATATTAAGGGTAATATCATGAACATAGATCTTATCCCTATTCGACTTGGGGAATTTGACGTTATTTTGGGAATGGACTGGTTATTCAATTACGAGTCAGAATTGATTGCTAAAGAAGCGTATCAACCTTATGACTCAAATCAAAGGTTGTGTTTTATAGTAGCAAATCGCCTAGACAAGCGAGTTGTCGGCGATGATGATGCAGCCCGAAAAGTTGTTAAGACAGTATGTGTAGATATTTAGCCTACATAGTCGACAGTCGTAAAGAGAATCCAAAAGTAGAGGAGATACCGGTAGTGAGAGACTTCGTCGATGTCTTCCCAAACGATTTGCCAGGACTTCCGCCAAATAGAGAAGTTGACTTCGTGATCGATTTGGTGCCAGGAACCGCTCCAATATCGAAAGCACCATACCGAATGGCACCAGTAAAGATGAAAGAATTAATGGTACAATTACAAGAATTATTGGACAAGAAGTACATTCAACCGAGCGTATCGTCGTGGGGAGCGCCAGTGTTGTTTGTGAAAAAAGAAGGATGGAACGATGCGGCTCTGTATTGACTACAGAGAACTGAATAAGGTCACGATTAAGAATAGATATCCATTACCGAGGATCGATGATCTGTTTGATCAATTGAAGGGAGCAAAATATTTTTTCAAGATAGATTTGAGAAGTGGTTATCATCAATTGAAGGTGAGACCGGAGGATGTACCAAGAAAAGATTCGTTGAACACGATATGGTCACTACTGTAATTTTTAGTAATGTCGTTTGGTCTTACGAATGCTCCCGCAAAGATTTATGGGACTAATGAATGGTGTGTTCAAGCGGTTTTTGGACAAATTCGTAGTGGTATTTATAGACGACATTTTGGTATATTCGAAAACCAAAGAAGAACACGAAGAGCATTTGAGATTAACATTGGAGGTATTGAGAAGGGAGAAGTTGTATACTAAGTTTTCGAAATATGAATTTTGGATCGAGCGAGTACAATTTCTTGGTCACGTGATCGATAAAAACGGAATTTCGGTAGATCCATTAAAAGTCGAAGCCGTGATTAACTGGGATCAGCCGAGAACGCCGTCGGAAGTAAGAAGTTTTCTTGGATTGGCAGGATATTATAAAAGATTCATTCAAGACTTTTCCAAGATCGCAACTCCGCTAACGAATTTAACTCGAAAAGCTGTAAAATTTGTTTGGACGGAAAAGTGTGAGGAAAGTTTTCAAGAATTAAAGAAGAGGTTGAGTACGGCACATGTGTTATCTCTCCCAGATGATACAGGAAATTTTGTTATTTTTAGTGATGCGTCACATAAAGGACTTGGTTGTGTGCTTATGCAAAATGACAAAGTCATTGCGTATGCATCACGATAATTGAAGGATTACGAGAAGGGATACCCGACCCACGACTTAGAGAGTTGCGGTTGTTTTTGCTTTGAAAATTTGGAGGCACTATCTCTACGGGGAGAAGTGTGAAATATATACAGACCACAAGAGTCTGAAATATATTTTTACACAGAAGGATTTGAATATGCGCCAAAGAAGGTGGTTGGAATTAATTAAGGACTACGACTGTGAGATTTTATACCATCCGGGTAAGGCAAATGTCGTTGCCGACGCCTTAAGTAGAAAGGGTCGGGAGAAGTTGATGATGTTGACTGCTCAGGAGGAGCTAATTGCAGAAATGGAGAAACTGGAGTTGGAAGTGAAGTATCCTATGGAGATTAATAAAAAGCTATTTCAGATGCAATCTGGTACAACTCTACTAGATAAAGTAAAGGAGTCTCAGCTTCAGGACGAAGAATGTAAAAAGGTGACAAAGAAGATATCTGAAGGAACTGAACCGAGATTTAAGATGGATAAGGAAGGAATACTGAGATTTGAAAGTAGAATTTGGGTTCCGCCAGTGCAAGAGATTATGGAAGAAATTTTGAGCGAGGCTCATAATTCACGATATTCAATTCACCCTGGTAGTACCAAAATGTACCAAGATCTTCGACAACATTTTTGGTGGCCAAATTTAAAACGAGATGTTGCAGAATGTGTTGCCAAGTGTCTTACATGTCAGAAAGTGAAAGCAGAACATCAGAGACCAAGTGGATTGCTTCAACCGTTGGAAATCCCAGAATGGAAATGGGAACATATTACAATGTACTTCGTGGTTGGCCTTACGACGACTCAAAAAGGCTACGACGCAGTATGGGTTATCGTTGACTGACTGACAAAATCCGCACACTTCCTTCCGATCAAAATCAGATTCAATTTAGATCAGTTGGCGAGGTTATACGTAAAAGAGATTGTTTCGAGGCACGGAGTGCCGGTGTCAATTGTTTCCAATAGGAATCCGCGCTTCACATCGAAATTCTAGAAACGTCTTCAGGAATGCATGGGCACGCAATTGCGAATGAGTACATCATACCACCCTCAAACAGATGGACAGAGCGAAAGAATGATTCAGACATTAGAAGATATGCTAAGAGCCTGTGTGATGGACTTTAAAGGAAATTGGGATGATCACCTACCGTTAGTAGAGTTCGGCTTCAACAACAGTTACCACGCTAGTATAGGCATGCCGCCTTATGAAGCGTTATACGACAGAAAGTGCAGAACTCCACTTTATTGGGATGAAGTTGGAGAAAGACAATTGCTAGGGCCAGAATTGGTACAGCAGACCGCAGAAATAGTCAAAGTGATCCGACCACGACTGGTTGCAGCTCAAGATAGACAGAAGAAATACGCTGATCCACATCGTAAAAACGTTGAGTTTGAATCGGGTAGTTATGTTGTTTTAAAGGTCTCTCCCTAGAAGGGAAAGATCAGGTTCGGAAAGAAAGGGAAATTAAGCCCAAGATTTATTGGACCATTTGAAGTACTTCGAAGAATCGGAGAAGTCGCGTACGAGGTAGCCTTACCTCCAGCACTCGAAAATGTCCACAACGTCTTCCATGTTTCTGTTTTATGACCCTACAAAGCCGATTACAAGCATGTAATTGAATACGAACCCCTACAATTTGAAAAAGACTTATCTTACGAAGAAATTCCTGTTCAAATTATCGGCTGAAAAGAACAAGTTCTCGAAAATAAAGTAATACCTTCATTAAGGTAATTTGGAGGAACCACACGGCAAAGAAGCTACGTGGGAACTCAAGAGAATATGATGAAGAATTACCCTCATTTATTTACCTAAATTATGTGTAAGCGATTCTGGGGACAAAATTTTTGTAAGGGGGGAGAATATAACGGGTCGAATTTATTGAGTCGTGATTCTAGGGACAGAATCCTTTTAAGGGGGAAAGATGTGACGAACGAGATTTTTGTAATTTAATTCTTCATATTTATTGAATTAAATAAATATTTTCGATGATTTAATTATTAGATTAAATAATTAATTGATGCAATTATGGTAGATTAATTTAATTATATGTGTTATATTTATTAAATTAATGTGGAAAATAATTATCATTCAAGTATGTATTTATGTTTATGTGAGCTTATTGAATTAAATGAAATATTTAATAAGCATAATGTTATTTTAATTAATGTAATAATTAATTAGAGATTTAATAATTTGACATAATTAATAAATAAGAAATTAATTATGTGATTATGTAAAGTAACGATAAATTATTATATTTTATTTAAATTAAATTAAATAAGATATTTGAATTATTGTGCAAGGTGTAACATGATTTAAACTATAGTATGAGAGATTTATTAAATTAAATGGTTTTGAAAACCTATTCTTGCTAGCCAAACAAGGCCCTAAAGGGAGTTATTAGCAGTTACCCATGATTGGGTTAACTGACCTTAATGCGCGTCAATTCCTTTTCCTTTATTATATTATACATATTCTTTTCTTTTCTTTTTTTCTAAGTCTAGAAAATAAACAGAGAAAGGTTGAGAGTTCACAGAGAGAAATTGTGAGTTTGAGAGAAAATTGTGAGTGTGTAATTAACAATTCTTTGTGAAAGGATCATCATTGATCACCTCTTCTGAAACTATACTTTGGGTAAATTCTCCAAACTCAAATTCTCTTTTTACGTCATTTAGTTTTCATAAAAATGGCTTCACCTTTTGTAAAGTCTCTGTATTTGGGAAAGGGTATGATTATGAGTTTGTATATGTGTTAAATGTTACCAAATCGTATTTGATTATATATATATTATGTAAACTATAGCATCAGTTTAATAATATTAACATATGATATGGCCTCAAAAGTTACAGAGTTTGGAATATGGCCATATGGCCTTATACGTGATTTTAATATGTCAAACATAAATGTTTTTTGTAAAATTCCCACTCTTATTTGATTATGCATGTTAATACGAAGAGACCAAACTTTCAATGAACAGATTCGGTGTTATAACGAATCCATAGTGTTAATTTTTATGATTTATGTTCAAAACCTTCAAGAACATCAAGAACAGTGAAATTTATATATTTTAATTCTGTAATTATGTGTTTTAATGGGTTAAAATCATTCTGTAAATGTTGGGTAATGATTATATACGAATTCTAACATGTGGGTTTGATTAAATTCGTGTAGTAATAATTTAATTGGAGTTTTTTGGCCATGTTGTGCAATTTTTGCGAATTGCAGAATCGAAATCGAGTCTCATGCATGTACCATTTAATCTCAAGACCTTGTGACATGTCAGCATGTAATGCCATTGTATAAGCAAATATTAAAAACCACGCCACGCCAAACAAGTAACAAAGTAAAAAAGTGGCGCTACAAATACTCTCCAAAATGTTCAGAAATGAATTTTTAAAATGTTTAAGTCTAGCAATGTGTTAGTAACCTAATTTAATGAACATAGAGATATGTTAGATGTATAATGAGATGTTAAAATAGATGTTTAACATGTAAATAACATAATTACATGTGGATTGAATTATTGAATACATAATTAGCTTGTTATTCGTGAAGTGTAAATTATGTGACAATGAATGTAGTAATTTAACTAAGTATGGTCATAATCAAAGTTAGACAAAGAGAATGAACTTATGATGACTAGTTACATTACAATTAACTATAGTTGTGAATGGAAATGATATGTAGGATTAAATTCAAGGAACGTGTTAATTAACGTGTAATCTACGCACGAGGCAAGTTTCCTAACCCTACTTGTTATTATTATTCAAGTTTATAAATTAAGTTCATTTGTTATGTTAAAGATTTACTATCTTTTCAAAGTATGATTATGTTATACAATAATTGTTCTATTGTATACTTATTGAGATTGTTATTCATTATAATGTTGAACCTTGTTAGAGTAGCGAATCCTTATTGATTCAACTAGTCCATAGTTGATGAACGTTCTAAATTCAGAACCCTTATTGATTTATCCAAACCAAACTTCCTTTGGTGCAGACTCTAATGTCAAACTGGGATGAACAACCCTGCAAAGGGATTTACTTATGCGTTAGCGTTAAGATTATGTGCACAGTATGGTACTAAGGGATGATCCCCCTAAGTACGAGTAGAAAGGTCCATAGTCTTATGACTGTTAAAGGTTTTAAGTATAACCCTTGTTAACCTAGGACATAGTTCAAGGTCTTATGACCCTCAGAAATCTTTTGATTCTTGTTATTCGTTCTTGATTCAAAAGTTGAACTTTTATTTCAGAAGTCTTTGATTCACTCGCATGTTATTATACATTGTTATTTCATTATTTTACTTTTGCGCAATAGTGCTCACTCTTGCGTAATAATAACATTGCAGTTAAGAACGAAAGAACCGACGAACCTTCCACTAGTAAAGGCAAGGGCAAGGTTAACAAGTGATGAAGACTTGTTATTTGTTGAGATGTTGAATTTATGTATTAAGTTAATGATGTTGTTTAAGACTTATTTGTTTATGTTTCCGCACAGATGTTTAAGGTTAGTATGATCTGGGATTATGTTTTTTATTCAGATGTTGTAACCCCATAAAGGGAAGATTTATTTCTATCTATTGCATGGTTTGCATTTATTATGGGTAGATAGATAGATGATATTTGTACAGTGAACACCAAATCCCGTGGAATCGAAGTACCCAGATTTGGGGGTGTCATAGTCATAATCATACCAATCAATAGTACATCTACGCACGTAAGCCATAGATGACTTTTATCACAATATAAACATGAGGATGATGACAATGATATAAGAATTCAATTAAAAGAAAGCAAAGGATAAATTTTTAAAGATTTATAACTTAATTTATCCAGAATTTAATAATGTCCAAATTGTCAACATGATACTGCTTTGTGGAGTAAAATTCAAGAATAATATTATATCAAAATTGATTTGGACAGCAAAGAAATCAATTTTTGTCATGAATAATTCCCCAGGTGAATAGTACCTGAGTGAATAGTACCCCAGGAATAGTACCCCGTGAATAGTACTTTGTGAATAGTACTTTGTAAATAGTACCCATGAATAGTACTTTATGAGTAGTACCCCATGAATAGTACTTTGTGAATAGTACCGTAAAAATGAATACTACTCATGGACAATACTCCGGCATGAAAAGCTTAAAATTTAACAAGAATGTGTAGAAAATATCCTTGTGAAATGATACTAGATGAAGCGCAAATTTCAAGAATATTCTACTAATTTCACGGGGTATAGAAGCAATACTTTAACAAAATGAGTGTATAATTAGGAATACGAGATGAAATAATATTACTCACATACTATAGAGTATGGAAGAAAATATTATTCCTACGAATACTGAACAAAATAATATCTCTTACCTCTGAAGAAGACTGGATACTGGAATAGTGAGGTAGCAGACTTCTCTTCTTCTTTCTCTCTATAGCTTCTCTCTCTATAATTGCTCTTGTGAGTCTTGGTGAATTGGTGAGAATGAAAGAAGAATGAGCTTCTATTTATAGGAAAATATAGTTTCGATAATTGTACGTTTTGGGGCTCGAAATATTACAGTATAATACCTTCATCTTTTCCTTCATTTTTAATTTAGTCCTGCAAGTATTATCAAACTTGCACCACCTCCCCTAATAGTACATCATGTGAATCAATAGTACATTCATGTGAATCAATAGTACACACATGTGGAAAAAAATAGTTACGATATAGTACCTTCATATATACCTCTATTTTTAATTTAGTCATGCAAGTATTATCAATCTTGCACCACCTCCCCTAATAGTACATGCATGTGAATCAATAGTACATACATGTGAACAAATAGTTATAAGCATGTGAATTAATAGCAATTAATTGCTCATTTATCCGATTAATTACCCGATTAGTCAATATAACCTCTACACATCAATTATTATTGAAATAGATGTCCATTTCCATTAACACTAATAATTCCAATACAATGAAAATATCAATTTCATCTTTAATCAATACGAACTTATTCATCATTAATATTATAACTCACAATATTTAACAACCAGATCATTCCCACAACTATAACATTATATCAAATTCACACCATAATATTCAAAAATATATTTCGAGAAAAATTAATCTTTATTCATAAAAGTTGGGGTCTTACAGTAACGATTTACAATGACCCGTCCCTTCGGGAGGTATGTCATCATCAGTGAAGGAAATCACATTGTTATTAAAAATGTGATCAATCAGATGATGGAACTTTTCAACATCCACTGATTTTGGCAACTAGGCTTCTTCTAAAACTCTCAGTAAGACCTTCCCGTGATCCTCTGAGGAGAATACCAAGTCCAGTATGGAAACTTGTTGTGGAGCTTCTCTCAAGCTTTAAACCACCTTGGCTTCATTGTGTCCAATAGTACGGAGGAATTCTTCAGTCTTCTCCATGTGAACTTTCCCCTTTGATTTGATGGCAGGCTTCATCACCCGTTGGGGAAGATACAGTGAATTTTCTTTCGACACTGCAGCAGTTATGTGGGATGTGGATCCTTCAGCCTCTCCATAGTTCCATAGCACTTTCTGTAGGCTGACAACAGGATATTGTGATCTGAATGGCAAGATGATTGGCTCTGGCGTAGCCACTTTCAAAGGATTTTCAACACCTTTAAATTGAATAGGTTGAATTGTATGTGATGGGGTAGCTGAATCTGTCTCAGAAGATATAACTGCTATAACTTCCTTCCACTTTGTAGGAAATGGGTCTCCACTCTCCAGTAATACAGCATCATTGTCTGTCATTTGTAGGACACCGCTGTCAATTAGGTTCTGAATAAGATGGCGGAGTGCCTATCATTCTTCAGTGCTGTGACCGCGAGAGTGGGAGTGGTATTGACATACTCCATTAAAATCAAACTGTCTTGAACGCGGGCTGATTGGAGGTAGCAGAGCTGTGATTCTTCCTTCATTGATCAACATCTATAATATCTCTTCCATCGGTTGGCCTAAATAGGTGAATTCCCTTCTGTTGGCTAAATCCCGACGGGCTTTGGCATTTGCTCTTTTTGCAATTTTATCCTCCAATGTTTAACTTTCTGGAGTACGTGGTGGAGTACTTATGACAAGAGGAAGGAGGCTAATATACTCATGGCTGAAAAATTAACGCGTGACTTGGGTGTTGATAGACCACCAGTTCTGCCAATTGATTAACTTGCTCGCAAAGAGCCTTCATTTTTCGTTCCATCATAAACTGAAACTGTGCATGATTCCACTTATCAGCACTATCCTTGCTGGTTTGGGAAGATCCACCATTGTAGTGGGAAGTCTATCCACTACTCCAATTGATCATGTTAACCTCCTTTTCTTTGTGTTGAGGAAGAGGGTTGTCTTGCACATGGGGTTGGTCGGGTTTGGTTACCACGATCTCACCATTATTAATCAAATCCTGGATTTTATGCTTCAAGGCCCAGCAATCCTGAGTGTCATGGCCTGGAGCTCCAGCATGATAAGCACACTTCCTGTTAGCATTGAAACCCTTCCCACTTGGGTTAGCTGGTGGAAGAAGATGGGTAATTTTCTTCTGAGTTGTCAGAAGATTGAGAATGTTCTCGAGTGAGTCCCCTAAGGGTGTGAACACTCGAGTGCGTCTGACTTCTCCACCTTTTGGCAATGGAGGGTTTGAAGACTGAGCTGGAAAAGGGGAGTAGTTTATCCTCTGAATAGGCATGCTCTGACTATTTTGTTTCCTTGTAGTATCAAGTAAACATCGTCCTCTTTCTTCTTATGGACCCACCGGTGGTTGTTTCCATAACTTCCAGACTGGAAGTGCTCAGCTACAGCTTTTAGAGCGGCAAGGTCTTGAATCTTTCCTAACTTCAATCTCATCTCGGCCTTTTCTTCGTGTTTGATCATTATAGAGAATGGTTTGCCAATGCCAGCTAAAACTCTCTCGTAGAAGGGAGCTTCTTGAATATCTATGAAGGTCATCACCATTTCAGACTCAATCATAGAGGGAATAACTTGAGCAGCCAGACGCCTCCATCTTTGGGCATACTCTCTGAAAGACTCATTAGCTTGTTTCTTGACCTTGGTAATTTGGTACCGGTCAGGAGCCATCTGAGTTTGGAAACTGTACTGACTGAGGAAAGCATGAGCTAGCTCTTTCCAGCTATGAATCTTGGAGTTGTCTAATCTGGTATACCATGATCTGACTTCTCCAATCAGACTTTTCTGAAACAGCTACATTCTGAGCTTTTCATCCTCGGCATAAGATCCGAGCTCTCCAATGAATACCTTTAAATGTGTGTAAGGATCTCCCAATCCATCATACTTTTCAAAATCGGGAGTCTTGAATTTCTCTGGATAATGAACCCCAGGGAAGATGTAAAGGTCTGAATATGAGATACTCCCGTGTGCTCCAATCCCTTTGATAGACTGAATGGTCTCTTCCATTTACAGGACCTTCTTCTTGATATCACCGGTGTCTGGATCTTCTTTAAGATGGGTAATTTCAGGGGTTTTGTTGGTTTTGTCCAACTCAGGTGCAGGAATTTTTTTACCCGGACCCTGGGTTTCTTCCATATGCAGAGGATTATGTATATATGAGTATTTGTGGACCCTGAGTGGACATGTGTAGTTCTTTGAGCAGAACATCCAACTCTATAACTTGGTTACTTAATCCTTGAACTCATCGCGAGAGACATGAGTAAGATTAGACTGGCCAGATGTAGCCATGTTTGGCTGTAGGCTTGTTGCCTTTTTGGACTTTGAATGAGTAACATGACCAATTGCTTCCCTACAAAAAGACTTATGTAGTTTAGTCTTAGGGAATGTAGAAATGTTACATGCTATGTGATGTGTCCGTTTAGGAATATTATCCTACGAAACGGATGTCAGTTGACAAGATAACATGATAGGTATTGATAATAAAGGGAATGCATGTACACATATTCCTTCATATTTTTTCCATTACATTAAGATATAACATTGAAATGAAATTACAAGTAATTGAAATGGGAAAGTATGAAGAGACTTCCCTCCGCGTTTGGTTTATCAAAGGCTGACCTATCTTAGGCTACTCACACGGCTTTTTGGCATGAAGGTTCCCAAATCATCACAATTTACTCGACGAGAAGTTAATCCGGTCTTTCAACTGGAGCGAATTTGGGTGGTGCCTTTCCTGAGCCTCGTTGGAATTAGTCTTCATATGAGTCCAGTAATCAAACACCGACAGGATAGCCTCCTGGTGGAGGAACCACACAACATACATTCACATACAATGTGTCTCACCGTATGGAAATGATGATATGTACGAAGCACTAATATCACAAGCAGATATGGTGCAAAGCACTAAGTGCAATAAGTAAATGCATTCGTACACATTCATTCAAATGTAAATGCAACATCCACATACAAGCATATAAATGTTTTAAAAAGCTTTGATATCGACTTAAGCCCTCTTACTGGATGTCCCCAGCGGAATTGCCACCTGTCGACGTCAGGATTTTTATTTGTCCCTTTTCTGTTCTTATCTTTTGGTGTTCTCATGTTAGATGAGATTTGTTTGAAAAAATAAGTTGTGATAAGGTCCGACATGTATATGTCGATGATTGAGACTGTAAGAGTCATCAGTTGGTATTTTTAAATGGTTGCACCAACTCAACCGAGAAAAGATTTGTACATAGACCAAGTGAGGTGACACTGCATAGCTGGTCTGTGAAACCAATATTCGTTAAGGTCCGGGGGCTTGGTTATACGAGGGGAAGGTGTTAGGAACCCCCCGACATCCGTGGTAACACGGTGATCGCTACTTTTCATTTTTAACATTTATCTAAATGTATGTGTGTAGGTCTATGTGTAATTATCTGAAATTAGTGTTATATATGTCTCGTTTGCACCTATATACAAAGGGTTTGAATTTTTTATAAAAGTTCAATTTTAACAAGATATAGCAATGATGTTTTGTAAAAGAGGTTTTTTCAAACCCTTATGCTCAATAGTAATTGAGGTCTTTGATACTTCCATTTTATTATGTGTTCGGCTTGATTTCTTTTATTTTTGAAATGCGAAGCTTCTTCGAGAAAATAAGATATACATCAGTGTCGAACTCCTTGTGGGCATGAGAGTTGTCTAAGGAAATTCAAACACCGTGATTAATTTACAAGCTGGTCACAGCTGAAAATATCCATCACGTGAACCGAATCTAGATTCAGGAGACTGAATCTGTAATCACATGATTCCTAGGCTCACATGATGATGCAGTTTGTATAGAAGCTGTAAACAGTTATATATATAAAAGCTATATATATATATATATATATATATATATATATATATTAACGATCAACCGCCACGAAGTAAACTCCAGGCGGGACTAAATATAAGTGTTTGAAATGAGAAAGCACTCAGTTTATAGTGTGTACAAAGCAAAATGGACAGGGCATCCTCACCTTTTTTCTTTTACAAATGGCCACCCCAAGCCCTCTATTTATAGAGGGTACCTGCGGCTGCCCGGGGTTCCCCGTGCTCCATGGGCCCATCGTCTCGAAGTACGTGCACTCGTGCAACGCGTTGTCCGCTCGAACCTTCATAACTTTTTGGAATGCTGTTGTCGAGAGCTACACAATGACATGGGATAAGAGGTTGTACGAAGTCGGGAAGATGGGTCCATGCCCAGGTCTTCAAGTCTTCAAATTCTATTTGGTGTGTTGTCTTGTGTAGTAGTCACTCGGGATTGGAGCTATGGTTCTTGTAGGACACTTCTGTGTAGCATGTAGGTTGAAATGTTGTTGAGACGACGTAAATGTGGGATCGAGGTGGCAAAATGATGATTTTACCCTTCACTGGGGTTATCTCCGGCTCTGGGCTGATTTAGCAGTCGTTGCTCAGGGTTATATATCCTCAGGGTTGTCTTTGAGGTGTGCCTGACCTCCCGGGGTTATCTTCGGGTTTGAGACTAAGTGCCTCGGGGCTATCTCCGAGGTTGAAGCTGATTGCTGGGGATTGAAACGAGCTTTTCTGGGGTTATCTCCGAAATTGCAACTGCATTCCTCGGGGTTGTCTCCAAGGTTGGAACTGAAACTCCCGGGGTTGTCTCCGGGGTTGGAATCGAGTATCTCGGGGTTGTCTCCGAGATGGAACTGACTTCTCCGGTGTTATCTCTAGAACTGTAATTGCATTCCTCGGGGTTGTCTTCGAGGTTGAAAACTAAAATTTCCGGGGTTATCTCCAGGACTGGAACTGAATATCTTGAGGTTGTCTCCGAGATTGAAAAGACTGAGTATCCCGGGGTTGTCTCCGGGACTGGCACTGATTTGACTTCCAGGGTTATCTCTGGAAGGCGATTCTGCCCTCTGCAAAGTTAGTAACAGGAATGCAAAATTTCGAGTGTCTACAGCAATAATTAAATAAAACTGAGTGACTTCTTAAGTAAACAATCAATAATAAGAGACACTGTGCAATATCGTGTGATATTGTGCAACCACGCGTATTACTGTACTTTTATCACCAGGTATTTCAATAGTTTAACGATAAAAGTCTTGCCGTTATTTTTATAAAAAGTTTATGTCTGTCGTTTTCTATATCAGACAATAATTCTGTTATGGAGTCCACCAATGATTGTGATGTCGTACGGATATTCCCTGATAAAACGAATATTCCCCAACCAAACGAATATTTTATGACAACTTGCTTACTTTGTAAATTTTGTAAATATTACCTACAACTATAACATTATATTAAATCCACACCTTATTATTCAAAATAACATTTAGAGAAAATTAAATTTTTATTCATAAATGTTGAGGTCTTACAATTATATTTTAAAATAATAAGTAATTTTATGTATAAAAATTATGCACAAATAGTTGTATATAAATATTATTACTTCATGTAATGTATATTCTATTTCTCTATGCACAAGTGTTCGTGTACGTAAAATTATTTTAAAATAATATCTTCATTTATTTAACTTGCTTAGGGCCCATAAATCATGACGGGCCATATACACTTACAACATATTAAACTCCGAGTAATCACATGTTAAAGCGAGCTACTTGTTCCCGCCGGTATTATCCCCCACCTCACCGGTACCAACGGTCTCTCTCTCCCCATAATTAAATATATAATCCAAATGTTGAATACAGAGATTTGATGGATTAGATCACTCTTTATCGTCATTCTCGTATAAACCCTAATTTTCTCCCACCTAATCCATAGCCCTAATTTATTTCTAATCCTCTCAAACCCTAACGTGTGCATATATTCTGCGAGATTTGTTGAAGCGGAGCTATTTTACTTACAAGCGGAACAGAGAAATAAATGTACAGCAAAAGAGGAGGAGGAGGATCCAAGGCGGAGATGGGCCACGTTGATCGGAAGCGAATTAACGATGCCCTAGATAAGCATTTAGAGCGATCGTCACCGTCCACATCCCGAGGATTGAACGGAAAGGATAAGGATCGGTTCTCGATGCTAGCAGGCAACGGCAAGCCACCTCCTGAGCAGAGGCCTACTGGTAATTCTCTCTCTACCTATCTCTATGTACATATATTTTATACACGCAGACGCATATATATGTATATTGATTTTCATTGCTGTCAAGGTTAAATCTTGAGCTTGACTGAACATAAAACAGTTGATTTCTTTTTGTATTTCTGACCTGGGTTTCTTAGTTTCTGGTTTGATTTTAAGAAAATGACATGATTTTGGTGTATTGATTGATTGTGTCTGATTTGAAACAAAGATAAAAAATTTAGTTTGCAAGTCGGATGTTCAATAATTTCCTTAAACAAGGGTAAGCTTGAGTTTAAAGTTATACTATCAAATATTTGAGTCATCAATTATTATTCATTGTCCTCTTGAGATGAAATTCGTAATTTTTCTTTAACCTTTCAAAAATCAACAAATTATTGATAAATGTTATTGAACTTTTTAAAGTATAATTGAGGTTGAGCATCCAGCTTCTCTTGATGTTGATTCAATAGCCATAAAGAGTGCGATTTTTTGGGTGGTTGGGCGGAGGCTTTTGATGTTTCTAAGCTTTTTGTATACCTGGTTTCCCCCTTTGGCGCATTGATGATACATTATACTTGGTACAAGATCTAGTCAGATGCTTACATTGGAATGATAACTTTTGAGGTCGGATAAAACACAAAGTGAATTAAGAAATACAATGAAGTTGCTTTTTTTCTGATTCCCTGATTCATGCATGTTGTGGGTTAGAAACCGGCTGTTCCACATAATGGGTTTAAGAGACCCTCAAAGCTATTGTCCATTGATTGTGTGTGTTTCTATAGCATTGGATACCAAAAAACAAATCAAGTAGTTGAAGTTCTCCTTGTTCTCTTAATTCCTTTTAACCTACATAAAAACATAAATATAAATGCCTAATAACTATTCTCCCTCATGAGTTGGCTTCTACGGAACCTGAACATTTGCTATGCTTTATTTGCTAATGTTCAATTTGCTATGAAGAAAAGGAGGAGTGAAAGAGATATCTATAGGGAAGGTAGGCGGTAGAAGCCACTTTATGATCCCTGGTTCTGTAGTAAGAGGAGGGGGATGAAACCAGTGTTTAGTAATTTTACTAATAACCTAATGCGATTGGCTAGGATTTCCAAAACTACAAGATAATAGAAATTAGAATATGTTTTGCTCGTTTTCTCCAACCAACTTTTGAGAGAAATAACTTTGTAAGTCAGAGGGATGGTGCTTCTTCCCTATTACCAAACTTTCACTTTTCTTCTTTTCTCCTTTTACTAGCTACCAAATGAGGGAAATACCTTTCTACCTTCCACTTTTATATACTCCCTCAACCCTTATTGTGTATACCTCTTGCATAATAGTGACATCTAAGAGATCATGAATACTAGTTCCTCATTTTAGTATTGTCCGTTTTAACTAGCCATTTTGAACTATTTCATCTAAGTGCAATGATTTCAATTACTCTCATTGTAGTTTTCCTTCCTTTTTGGAGTGCTGAACCAGCTGAGGTCCCGTTTGTATCTACTCCTCTGCCCAAGGTTAAAGTCAACTCTGATAGAATTTTGTCTACATTGGGTTTGGCGTCAATTGTCATATAGCAAAGAAGAGAGTAAGAAGAGAAATAGTTCAGATGGAAACGAGTAAGAAGAGAAATAGAACAGCCAAGTTACAGTCAGTTTTGATCACGTATTCACTTCCTCTTCTAGTAGTAATAGACTGTGGTTGGGTTGACCAATACAATCGTCCCTGGAGGTTCCATTGACCGCACAGGGAACCGTGTAATCAATTAAGATTTCCACTAAAAAGCTGCTGGTCGATGATCCACTATATACTTATTTCTAATAGGTATAAATAAGCTATTAATTAGTGAAGTGTAAATAATTTACGTGAAAAGAAAATGGGAAATATTATATGGATAGATTCACAATCAAGGTTATTGGTTGAAGTAGTTCACTATCTCTACCAAGATAGTTTTCTTGATTCTTCACTATTTACTGCTCTCTATCTTTTCTTTTTTTATTTTTATTTTTATGCATGCACCTTTTTGCAAGTCTTCGTCCTATTTATAAGGTTTTAACCTTTTACCGCCATGTGTGAATATCGAATACACCTATTACACCTTTGTAGCATTTGCTGTTTTTGAAGACTACTACTTTTCTCAAGGAGGGAAGCTTTTGTACCAAGGCAATAAATGTATATGTTGTAATACTTCCCTTTGACCGGAAAAAATCCAGTGGGATTTAAATCTTGACGAAGGAAAAAACCTATAGTCTCCCCTTAAAAGGAAACCCATTCTTTTCTTATGCTTTGATATAGTAGATCGTTGAGTTGATGCTTTCCAATCTTATGAAGTAGATTTTCAAATGTCGCGTTCAGTAGTGATTGGTGACTTTGTGAAGAAATTTGTTAGGTTATTGCACGAACGAGTTTGTTATCCATCAATATCACTATTTCTTTGAACTTATTTCTAGTCACGAGTATAGAAGAATTTAGGTGACATGTGCTTCGTTTTTTCTCCTTTAATATATCATACTCTGAGTTGGGTGATACTTGAAGCATTACCTTCATATATAACCGTAAGAATGTCATTAATTGATGATAGGCTGTATGTAGCGCCTCCAAATTCGGGTATCTTCCAACCCGACAGATGGTGCTATACTGTACAACATTCATACATTCATTCAATTGAAAAGTTTCAAAGAACGAATATAACTTCTATATATTTAAAGTAATATTTACATTTTCCAGGTTCTATACCCGTTACAAAGGTTCTTTGTCATAATATCAGTTACATTACAACAATAGACCTATACTATTTACAAGACAGTTTAGTAATCTGCCTTAGCTTTTCCCTTATCCTTTTTCGATCCTTCGGGACGTTCAGTCTTAGCTGCATTCATATGGTTCAAGCAAGAGTGAGCATAACTAGCTCAGCAAGTATAACAATTTAATAACAACATGCTTGACACATACAAATCGTATATCTTCAATAACTAAACAATAGTTATGAAGTACTATTGATAATTCAAAATAGCACTTCATCTTTTCTTTCAAGATGTTTTACAATAACAACAGTATTTAGTAAAACATTTACTCCGGTTAGAGACCTCGAGTATTCATTCTTTATTGGAAAAGGACAACCCGGAAGTAAGTCCGTAAGCCCGATATCACTTACGAGCACTTCTAGGTGATCAGCCTATTGTACTCTATGTTGATCAACACTACATCCATTAAACGTATGCACGTTTAATCATTTGGCAACCTCACGTGCCTGTCGTTTTACCAACAAAACATTTGTTTAACATTTCAGTCTTCTTTTGAAAACCATATCTTGTAGTTGACAAAAGATAACAACATTTGATAATAGAGGAATAGATTATCAATAATCTACGCAATATATCAAGTTTAGCCAAAGGAATTGACTTTAACTTCAACATACCTCAATTCATGCGAAAGGATACATGAATCTCAAAAACTTGTTCAGATTGAACTGAGACAAGAGTTAGAATACTTGCCTTTAGCGTCTGCTACGGTATATTAACTTTATGTTAAAGTCGTTCAAGTGTCTACAATACATGATCACATAATGCCTTACATTAGGTCACAAATAATCAAGTATGTATATGACTATATTATACCCTTCATTTCAATCTAATTGTATATTAGATTCAGTTACTATTCGTTTCGGTTTATCATTACCCTTGCATTTATATTCGACTAGGTTATCTCAACCTTTATACAACATCCTTAAGGTTTAACAATGTTACATTACATTCCTTAAGTTGTGTTTACTTCCTTTTCTTTTCTTTGTACTTAGAAACATTCATTACTATTTTTGTTCTGAGACTTGTATACTGCGGCTGACTTTTTATATGCTTACATCTCGCTGCATGCCGAGCTTAATGTATGACCGTCCGGACTTGGCGTTGCGGCGAGTCCCTTACTTAATGGGCATATTTCAGCCTTTCACTCTCCAGAGGATTTTGATCAGTACATGGCTGCTACGCCATATATGTACTAAGGTTCGCTACTGCGGCCGAACTCTTCGATGAGGTTTCGAACAACATTCGTTGTCGCACATGCCTGGTCATTTACTAGGGTTGGCCATGGCTGAACTTTGTGCACCAGAAAACAATTTCAGTTTTGAATTTTTGTGAACTTCCCGGACGCATAACTTCTTCGTTATAAGTCCGAATTGGCTCGTTCAAAAGCCTACGGTTCACAAATTACGTAATCTACATGATCATTCAAGAATTTTATTTATTTGACTTCGTTTGCTAAAAATTCACCTATTGGTTCATTTTTAACGAAAACGATAAACGTTCGTGAACGTTCAACGCTCGTTTCTTCGTTCTAAGTCGGAATCCGGTCATTTTCGAGTCCGCAACTCTTAAATGCCAAATATGACTTGTCTCTATTGTAAAACAATGGTTTCGTGATCAAACACAAAATTTGACTTCCATTCCGAGAATTTTACGTATTCGACGTTTATCGTCCAATTGTGCAAATTTCGGCAATTCTTCATTCTTATGATTTGTTCAACCTTACAAATGAACTTCATTCATCATGTGAACATCTTAACATACTTAATACAACAACTTATATTCATTGTTGGATTTTGACTTATTCTTTATGAGCTTATAACTTGTCAAATTATAAACTATGATTTGATTATTCATGACTTATGACAATTAAGGTTTCTTAATCATCATACTTTACATGTTCTTCACATATAACTTTATTTAGGTATATATGATACATATAATCGTATAAGTTCTTAATTCACTTTTCTTACTAAACTCATCACAAGTTCATATTTTCATACTTAACATTCAAGGTTAACTTATAATAAGTTTATAACTTTTATAAGTTCAAATGACTTATTGCCAACTTATATGGCTTAAGTTCATTACTTACCCATTCTTCTTACTTTTTATCATTCATATTCCTCAATCCAAACTTTTCTTATCAACCTATCATGATAGAGGTAGAAGATAATTGGAGAAGAGGTCTTACTCTTGAAGTCTTTGATAAGTAGCTTCTTCTTCTTCTTGGCTTATGGAAGTTAACTTATGATAGCTTATTCTCTCTAACACTTAAGCACTTTGTATGTGTTGGATTAATTGAACAAGTAACAAATGGCTTGTAAGCCTTCTCTATTTATAGAATTTGCAAGGTTAGGGTAGATTGGTCATTAAAACAATCCCACCTCCTTACTATTCATTACTTGCAAGGCACAAAACCTATCCTTTGCTTGGTCATTAATCATTTAACTTGGTCATTACTTTTCTTGATCACCACTTATCTTGATCACCAGTTATCTTGGTCATCACACATTAACCATATTAATATGGTTTTGCCCCATGGGTCTATTAACTCATGGATTCTAGCTTGGGCTTGGATTAATAAATCATTGGGCTTTACATTAACAAACACTAGCTTGCTTATTAATTCAATAGTTGGGCCTTAACCTTAATTGACTTGGGCTTTGTACAAAAATCCTAGCCAATCTTTACAAGTCCATTAATATTTCATAATACATACACATATAGTTGATGCATTATTCTTGTATTCTAATTCATATAGAATTTATATACGGTATTTCATCCTTCATACAAACTCGTATAATACTTCGTATTATACTCGTTTTCATTACTTTGCACAATACCTAAGTATCATGCAATTATTACTTATTCATTACTACTTCGCCTTACTTGAAGTTTATAAATTAAGTCCACAAACGAATTATTACTTTTTCCATAACTAGATTTTTATTACATAATCCATCTTATCTTGTTATTCCATCATTACGTATTTCTCGGAAACTCAAAAATATATCCCGAGCACAAACCGATGAATAGTGTTTTTCGAAAATTTCTCGGAAAACTTTTATTTTCGTCTTGGAAATTCAAACACTTTAATTCATCCACGTAGCTCAAATACTACGACATTCTAACATCAATAGGTTATACAATGACAACCATCTTGATAACACATAGAATATGATTTTATTATTATTTAATTTAATAAAATCATTTTACAATAAGATCCGAATTTCTCGGTCGTTACACTGTATGTCTCTTGAATATACTGAAAATAGTTGATTGCAACCAACACACATTCTATTTGCCTCATGAATTACAACTCAGAATGATTTGAGGAAGTTATATTTATGTTTAGCTTTGTAGCTTTTCAAGATATAGGCGTGCACAATATATGTATACAATATACAAAATATCTACTATTATGGGGGTCTGAGAAATATCATGTATCTGCATATTCAATCAACTGTGATGTTGAATCTCTTGGATTGAACAACTCCAAATCTGTCCTACCACAAAAATAGTGTAATCCCATTCACATGTTTTCTAGTTGGTGCAACATTGTAAATGACAATAACATGTAATATCAGGTCATGTGCAGTTTACAAGATTCATTAGGTTATGGAATTTCAGACGCGACAAAGCGCAACAACCTCTCCGTTTTTTTTATCAATTTCAAGAGATTGAACAAGCATCAGTGTAATCAAAGGATGAACTCTACCCATATAAAAACGACTGAGAACCTTTCCAATGTATGTGAATTGATGGAAACAAATTTGGTCGTTCGACAACCTAACAATTTATTGACAAAGTCACTACAAAATGGGGGTTAAATGCTTTTTTAGTCACCAAACTGGAGTCCAACTTATTGAACTCGATTTTCTTATAATCAACTCATTGAACTATACCTTTTTTTTATATAGAAAATGAAAAAGTTGTCCAACTCTATTAAATTTTTAACGGCTAAAGACGTGGGAATGTCTATGTGAACCGATCAGAATAAGTTAAAACAAAAACAATAACTTACACTTTGTCCCAATTTAAATGTCCATTTATTTGGGTATTACACACCCACAAAACATTAACCCATCCACAAAAATTACATCTTCATCATCAACAGGAACTACCTCCCTACACTATCAAAAATTCAATTTTCCAGTAATTTAAAAACTCATCAGAATTCTTATGGAGCCAATTGTGTTCACGTTATTAATATCAGATACATTATCATGATGCAGCTTTAAATATTTAGCATGTCTTCTGGATTAGCATTTGAAGATGATGCAACAAATAATCACGAGTTCTTTTCCAAGTCACATGCAGGTTTCATGTCATCGCTTACGGTATAATCCAATGGCACATTATGATAGTTGAACACACTTCCTGAATCAAAATATGAATGTTAGTCAACCCCTTGTTGTAAAGTTGGAAAAGATACATGACCCACATTATTACTATAACCAACCATAGCAGTGTAATTGTACGCGGCAATTGGAAGCACAATGGAGTCAGTGAAATTAATCTGTGGATCAACATTAGGAACTTGATTCAGCTCATCAATATCTTGCTTTGCTTTTGGTTTTCTTCCCCGCATTCTTATCACCAGTTTTGTATATCTTGCAGAAAATTGAGTTTGAAACTAACATGTTACAATGTTACAACCTCGAAGTGCTTGTTTCACATACTTGATTAATTATTTAAAATATGGAAGACCACACATGCAGAATCCTGGAGAGAGAGAGAGCAAGCTTGTAATAATTTCTGAGTCCCTTACTGCTAGTTTTACATACGTTGTTGGTTATTTATATTTATTCACCATAGAAACAACTTAATCTTTGTTTTAATACTTGATTAATTATTTAGAATATGGAAGACCACACATGCAGAATCAGAGAGAGAGAGAGAGAGCAAAGCATGTAAACAACTTAATATTGTTTTATGCGCTTCTATGCCAAAGATATCCTCTATTATTTGACTGTAAGTGCAAGTTTTCTGCAAAGGAACCATGTTGTGCAAAGTGTAAACGCATTTACGGCTGATATTTTTCTGTGGCTTCATTTCCGAGGAAGATAGTAGGGCCCTTTCTTATAAGTGCAGTATTTTATGCTGTTATGTGATGCATATTTGACACTGTTAGTCTTATTTTTCTACATAGGATCCATTATGTTTACTCCCTTTAGTAAGGTTTTTTCATAGTGTTCAGGCTGATGTTTCTCTGGGCTTCTCAACTTTCTTAAGAAGAGAGTAGAGCTCTGCTCATAAGTGCAGTATTTTCTTTGCTGTTGTGTGATGTATATTTTGGTTCTCAGTCTATCTATCTCTTAGAATTTTCTTCATTGTTATTGAATATGAGCCATTCACATATTCGCTGACATTTTTATAATTGCATTTATAGTAGAGGAATCTGAAACCGACAGTGAGGAATCAGATGTTAGTGGTTCAGATGGGGAAGACACATCTTGGATCTCTTGGTTTTGTAATTTGCGGGGAAATGAGTTCTTTTGTGAAGTTGAGGATGATTACATTCAGGATGATTTTAACCTCTGTGGGTTAAGCAGCCAAGTTCCATACTACGATTATGCACTTGATTTGATTCTGGATGTTGAGTCCTCTCATGGTAACTCCTTTTTCCTAATCAATATGATTTGTTTTGGTGTTTCACTTTTTCACTGGGAATGATCTTAAACGGACTAGGGAAGCATTGGTGAACTGCTGTTGTATGTGTAAACATGCCGGAGGAAACTATTGGTCATCTTCTCATACATTGTGAGGTGGTCACAGAGCTTCCTGTTGTCCAATTTTGGCTGATGATATCTTATCACCCTTTTGGGGGGTTTGGAGAAGGGCCAGTATTAAGACGAGGAAGAAGTGGGATCTTATTCGAGGAAGAAGTGGGATCTTATTCCCCTATATTTTTTTATTACATTAGTCTTAGATTCAGAGTAAGCATTCATAGGTTATATGAAAAGAAATAAATGATATCATATTTGATGGCGAGAAAAATAGTGTGAATCAATTGCAACATTTACTATTTAGTTCATTTCATTTATATTACATGAGTCTTAGATTCGGAGTAAGCATTCATAGATGTGTCCGTTTATTCTTTATATATATATATAAGGAAAAAGTAATATAAGGCATGTCTTATCCAAACTTGGCTAAGGCATGCCTTAGATTACATTTCCCCATGTATATATGTATATATATGTATGTATGTGCATATATATTCATGGATGTATGTGCGTGTGCAAGTATTGAGGGGAAGAAGGGGTGCTATTTTTGTCTTATTGATACGAGGGGCTGGATTTTGTTGGGGCTGGGGCTGTTCTTGAATATCATCGTGCATATTCTTCTTTATCATTCCTATGCCATCTGATAGTCTGATGTAACACCATATGCTTCTGGACTCCCCTCCCTCTTCTTTTGGGCTGTTTTTTAGTATACCTTTTTGAATTCATATCCAAACATTAAATTTGGTTTAATTCCTTTTCCTATATCTAATCTCAAATTTAAAATTCTACATCTAAATCCTTGACAATTGTTTTTGATATTAAAATATGAGTACTGTATTTTTAAAATTTATGTTGTCTCCTCGCTTGTTGGGTTTTAAATATGCAATGTGTAAATTAAGACAGCTGTAATGTGTAAATTACGGCGGGTGTAATGTGTAGGCGATATGTTTACAGAGGAACAGAATGAGTTAGTTGAATCAGCAGCAGAGATGCTTTATGGTCTGATTCACGTCCGATACGTATTGACAACTAAAGGACAGGCTGCTATGGTGAGCGTTTGGTCTTTAATATTAAATTGGTCGAGTTGTGCTTCTATAGCTTTTAATATGGGCCAGTGGTCAACTCTTTACAGCTGGAGAAGTACAAGAATGCTGAATTTGGTAGATGCCCAAGAGTCTACTGCTGTGGACAACCCTGCCTACCTGTTGGCCAGTCAGATGTTACTCGGCAAAGCACCGTAAAAATTTACTGTCCCAAGTGTGAAGATCTCTATACCCCTCGGTCCAGGTTTCAAGATAGTATCCTTTATTTCAGATATTTGAATGTTAATACCATATCTGGTAGTACCTTAACATGCCCACGAAATCATTGTTTGCTAGATGCTTAATTCATATTTGCGTAAGGAGGGTTCACATGTAGAATTACGAGTAGTTTTGACCTTCCCCTTTCTTCGGTGGAAAAGATATAATGCTAAGTATCATGCATCCACCTTCCAGCTAACCTAAATATATGTCTATGATCAACTTTTAGTGCTAATTTATGAAATTGAAGGATATTAGTTACCTTAGATAAGTCCTTTCATGCGTTGTTGTGTGTTGATATCTTATACTCTCTACAAGAATATTCTATTTCTTTGTACCATATAATGTAGATACTTGAGTCTACAACCATGGATTAGCTTTTCCCTTTCAAGTTTCTTTAACTGTAGCTAGACCTTGATGGAGCCTATTTCGGAACCACATTTCCTCACCTGTTCCTGATGACTTACGGACACCTCAAACCACAAAAGACATCACAGAACTACGTTCCTAGAGTATTTGGTTTCAAGGTCCACAAGCCATGATGATGGAGTCGCAAGCTCTGTTGGGATGGGACTTTTGGGCTGCTGCTCAGAATGGGAGTTTCTTCCGCATAATACAAGTCTGTATTACTGAAAAGTGAAAACTTTCTTGCTTCTGCTATGAGGTAATGCTTTTATAAATACAGCTATAGTTCAGAGGTCCCTTAGAATACCAGATCACAAACTAGGTTCATTTTTCATATATAATTTGTAAAATGTTTGAAGAAAGCAATTTTACCTAAATTTCTAGCTAAAATTTTCACTTTTAGCTCCCTATTTTTATAGTCCATATTACTGATTGTGTTGTTTAATTCAGCTGCGTATTTTAGATGGCTTCCTTGCACATTTTTCCCCTTGCTGAAAAATGTATCAATGTCTTAAAATCCTTTTTATTTAATTTTTTATATACAAGTAAAATTATAATGTAATTATAGTTCGAAACACCCTCGCCTATTTTGTATTCATGCCAATTCCTATGTTCTTCCACTCTCTTTAGATTCCACCAGCTTGTTTCCTTGTTATCATTGTTTTTTTTTTCTTCATAATTTTCATGATTGAAATCATTATATTTCAAGTTGTAATTAATCTTAATATAGCAATATATTTAACGGGATAAAGCAAAATGAGATTGATCTTACATAACTTATCTAAGATCACTTCAAACACAAAGTGATTTTGATCTTAACTTAACTATTCCTTGTTATTTGGCTATAATTTAATGTTATGTGAATATGCTATGGATGTCATATTTGCTCATTGATGTTTGATGTAGGAAGGGTGATATGATTAAGTACCTATAAAGAGCCTTTGATTTAGTGAACTTTTTGCTTTTTTGTATGCTACAATGGAGATGGAGCAAAATTACTGATTTACCTTGTCTTAATGAATGGCCAAAAAGTACTTGGTTTTGTCCCATCTTCTACAATGTTTGGGGCAGGGAACAATATTAGTATGCTAACAGCGATATCCATGATGCTTCAGAAGAAGCTAATTCAAAATTTGGAAAGGTGAAAATGGTCTGGATGTAATAGTGACAAAAAATATTTAGTACTCTTATGCAATGTTTGGATTGCAGAAATGAAATTAGTGTAGGAATGAAATAGAGAAAGAAATGGAAGGGAGTGTGGAATAATTTCATTCCATTCCATATTATCCCGTAAGAAATAAAACTCAAAATTTGACAGATTGAAGATATTATGTTGATCAAGAGGCTTCTCAAAATATCAATGTGTTTGCAGATCAGGGTTGAAATCTTCGGGATGGGTTTTTAAGAATGTCTCATATTAATTTTTTGGTAGCATACGTGTGGGTTCTAATTTATAATTGTTAATTAATTTCTGTAGGAGAGTGAGATGACTTATTAGGACAGAACGAGCCTAAGGGAATCAATAGTAGTACAAATATTTTCCTTAGGCATAGCTGTATTTGAATTTGTGGCAATTGAATTTGATTAATTTCTGTAGTAGAGTGAGATGACTTGTTAGGACATAACGAAGGTTAGGATTGATGGAATGGAATAGAGGAGAGAATTGAATGAATTTTTAATATTTCATGTTTATGTTTGATTGATGTTAGGAATACATTCAAAAATAAAATAAAAAATTAGAAAGTGACCTAAATACTCTCAAATTTCAAAATTTAACTTAAATTCAATTTATACTTAAAATTTGACTCATTTTGTAGAATTTATTTATAATTTTTTGCTTATAATTTATTTTTTTTTATAATTTTTTTATTCTCTAGAATTAATTTTATTTTAATTGATGAAAATTAAAGATAAGTAGTGTAAAATAAAATATAACTAACAAAATTAAATCAACTAGTATAACACCCAACTCAATAATATAAAGTGATGATAAATCTATAACATATGGGATAACTTCATTCAACAATCAACAACTTCATGAAATATCTAATCAACTAGTAATGCATCCCATCAATTAATAAATCCTAGACAAAATTTCAATATCATCATTCAATGACCAACATGATAAAATGTCTAAATAACTAGTATAACACTCCACTCAATAAATTTTTGACAAAACTCTTTTTGCTCATCGAGAAGGCCAAAGAAGACCACCATCAACTCCTCCTCACAAGCAAGCTTGCACATGATCTTGTTACGTTCATTATCAGTTAGACTGGATACATTACTCAACGCATTATTGAGATTCTTGCGTTGCTCATTTAATGAAGCCTCCAATCTAAGAAAGTTAGCAAATTGAGTAGATGATTTCTCGAGTTGTACATCGAGAATAGTAACAACCTTCTCCATGGCAGATTCAGAATCAATATCGAAACTTGACTTTCTCTTCCTCTTCTTGAAACTAGAGAACTTGCTAAATATTTTCTTACTGCAGGTTGGAGTCAAGCCATCATCTCCATCATTTGTTTGGATTTTTTCATCTAACTCGATCATTTCCGCAGCTGATAAAACATCTTTTTCAGTTGATCTATCTTTGCCAAATATAACACAGATCCAAATAATTTGGAAATGTCTTGTTCTGCCACTTTGCTCTCTTTTGCACACCCAAAACAACAAGTTAGAGAAAAAAAGATAATACGGTAATTAAAAAAAAAAGAAAAATAGTAAAACACAGTAATTAAATTATATCATAGCAGTATCTAAAAAAGTATTTGAAAAAAAAAACTGCAAGCAATTTTATTTACAGAGGAGCTGCTAATTTCACATACAACAAAATAAGGAAGAACCCTGCAATGTAATTGTAGCGGTAGGTTACTCTGATATAACATAAACAATAAAGGTTTCATTGTTCTGGTTGCCTCATCCATAAATTTTGCTCAATGGTCATATAAGTTAATGTTGATCAATTTTTTACACGACTTGATCCTATCTCCAAGTCATGTCATTGCGCTGTAGTTTCCGGAGATTAACATGCATAGCAACAATGAATACTTGTGACTCGGTACTTACTACGAGGATGAGTTACAACAGTTATTGGCGTATAAAGATGTACATACAGAATAAACCCTGAGCAGGTAATTACAGATAAAATATCATAGTTCAAGTTACAAAAAATATTAGCATTTGTAGCAAAGTATCAATTTTAAATGACCTGCACCGTTTTGGGAACTTATAGACACATGATTACACTAATCTAACTGATTTAAATATAAAGATGTAAACTTCTACGTTATTAGCACAACATACGTCAACAAATGAGGATGAACTTGTTATCCCCAACACATCAGATAAGCCACAACCAAATCATAAAGCAGTACAAACTCTCTGGCCAGAGCACAATCATAGAGGTATATATTTTATGTAATTTATTCTCAGGCCAGAGCTCAATCAGAAATCCTGCTTTATATTTTATGTAATTTATTCTCAGTGTAATGTTATTACGCTCATGCTCATTTAGCCCAACATAAAACCCCACTGAAAAAATGTGTGTATTGACTTAGTAAGTAGGAGTACATTGACCTCTTGAATACTTTTTTTTGGGTGTTCTAACAGTACCTTGACACCCTGAATTTAAAAAGCAACAAGTTTAACAAAGTATAAAGGGGACCACCCCTGACCCCTTTTATTTAATTTTCATGGGAGTGTTCAAATTCCACATGCAATAATAACTAAACAAAACCCTTATTTACATAACACTGTATTTGTACTAATCCAAAACATTCATCTGCGGACATGGAAAGGAAAAATTAAACAGTAAAAACACAAATGCAACCCACTTAATACCTCTATGATTGAGCTCTGGGAGAGATGTGAGCAAGCAGGGGGTTTTCGTGCCATGAAACATGGGTTGTGCTTTGTTGCACACATTACCCAGTGACACTAAAATTTGATTAATTAAGGTGTGATAAATAAATCATATAATAAGAAGAAAATAAAAATAAACTAAAAGGGAGTCTTTAAGGGTTAGTCAAACATGACCTTGAGAACATGGAATCAGTTAAGGTCACGATGTGCTTAACTGATACCCACGTATATCAGTTATTATATTTTACACATTATATCAATCTTCCTTCACGTATTATATTATTTTGCTAAGTCAGAGAGAACCAGAGAGAGCTTTGAGAGTTTGTGAATTGGAAGGAACAAAATTGTAATCAAAGAAGAAGTGTTCCATCATCTTGTAAATAATCTAAACAAGAAATCAAGGGTAAATTCTTAATCTCAAGCTTTAGTTTATGTTATTGAGTTTTCTCCATGAAAGTTGATTTTGAGTTCTCTGTAAATGGATTTTGAATGTTAAGAAATTGATTGTAGATGTTTATTAGTATGCATAATCTATTTTTATATGATTTGTATGTGATTTAGAGTAATCAAATCCATAAAATTATATTTAAAAGGGAAGTTTTGAGTTTATAGTAAAAAATATATGAATATGACTTATATGTATAAGAATTGATGCTTAAATTGTATGGCAATCGCTAATTAATGATTGATTATGTTTATACATTAAGAAACGAAAAGAATGCAAGTTTAATGGACTGATTTGGTGTAATAACGAATCTGTTATGTGTAATTTCATTAAATTTGAAGAAACTTTGATAAAATGGTAAAAACCTTAATTTTTGTTCTTAAATTGATGGTATATGTGGTTTATAATGTTAAAATCATGCTAGAAAGGTTGGGTTATGATTCCGTATGAATTGTAGGGTTTGGGTAGGCTTAAATTGTTGTATGGACAAAGAAATTAGAAGTTTATGGCCCCGTTCTTTGTTATTTACGAACTGCAGATTCTCGAATCAGCGTCATGACTTCAGTCATCTTATAAGGCTTATCGGCGAGTCAGATCGCAAAGAATAAATTTGTGGCTTAGTGTTTAAAATAAATACGGCTGTTTAGCTTTGTTGGTAGTCATACCATCACTAGGGTGATTGCCCAAAAAATTTTAATTGTTTGTTCAAGTTCAGAAAATATAATTGTAACCTAATCTAATAAACATAAAATTGTATTAATCATATAATGAGATGTTAAAAAAGATTAGTAACATGTCAATGATGATTTCAAGTGATTAATTTATATGTTGAATGCGTACTTAAACTCATTGTTCGTGGGGTTTAATAACGTGTTTAAGAGTTAAGGTTTGTGTATGTGGTTAGTATAATCAGATTTAGAGCTAAGTTAAGTTAAAAGAAAGTATACTCGTGATGTTAGTTGTGTTATAATCAATTGACATTGTGACTTTAAATGGTAAATAGGGTTAATTGGAGAACGTGAAGTGTAAATTTATAGCTTACACATGAGGCAAGTTTCCTTACCCTATCTTTATTACAATTACGCAAGTTCCCTAACTCTAAACTTTCATTGAGCAAGTTCTTAAATCCTAGTCTTATATTGAGCAAGTTTCATATTCTTATTTCTAGCTATCCAGAGCTTAATTTATTCAAGTTCATTATTCCAAATAAGATGTTCTAACTCTTTTGAAATAATGCTTTGACTATACAATGATTATTCAATTGTATATAGTTGAGATTCAATCTTTGATTTAAATGCCGATTCATTATTGTATTGAACCCTTGAATGGCTAGCGATCCTTTATTGATTCAATTAGCATAGTTGATGAGTGTTCTAAATTCTAGAACTTTTATTGAAGTTAATCTAAACAAAACTTCCTTTGGTGCAGACTCTTATGTCAAAACTGAAATGAACAACCCTATTATAGGGGATTATATTACGTGTTAGCGTTAAGATGTTTGTGCACAATACATGGTACGAAGGGCTGATCTCCCTAAGTATGAAAAGTAAGGTCCATATAGTCTTATGACTGTTAAAAGTTTAAAGTAGAAATACTTGACAACCTAGGACATAGTTCATAGTCTCGTGACCCTCATATGTATTTTTGATCTTATTTTCTAATCTTAATTCAAAAGTCGAGCTTTCTATTATCCATTATCCATTGATTACTCGCATGTTATTATTATTATTATTGTTATGCTTGTGGGCAATCGTTTGCTCACTCTTGCATAATAACGTTGCAGCTAAGATTGAAAGAACTAACGAGTCTTTCACTAGTAAAGGCAAGGGCAAGATGAACAAGGGATGGAGACTTGTTTAATTTTTTTTGAGAACGTTTATGTTATAAGACTTATTTAAATTATGTGATGTCTCCGCATTTATGTATTAAAGGATAGATGACCTGGGATTTTATTTATGATGTTGTTACCTTTTATTGGGAGGATTTTTATTTTAAGTTGAGTTTCATTTATATCCTTATTTATGGGTAGTTAGATTTGATTTAATTGGACAGTGAACACCAAATCTTATTAGAATGTAGTACCCAAATTTGGGGGTGTCATAAATTGGTATTAAAGCCTTAGGTTATGAACCTTAGGTGGGGAAACCTTAGGTAGCCTTATAGGAGATCGAAAACATAGTGGTGATGAACTCTTATCGAGTCCTAAGGAATGAATTAAGGAATTCATTGAAGATAATTAATAAAAGATTTTTTGTGTTATGTGTGACGCCCCCAAAATAGGTATACATCACCTATTCTGAGTCGCCAAATACATGGTACAGAATATAAATACAATCTTAATTATACAACAAGAGAGCTGTGAGTTTAAATACAAATACTGTCTTCTAGACAATATCCACTCTCAGAATAAGTCCTCATTACATTTATTGTCACACTATTTAACAGAAATGTGAGGACTACTAGCTAATATTATCATCTGGACCATCACTCCATTCCCCGACTCGTCCCAGGTACGTTCTCATTTCCTGAAGAGAACAGTGAAAGAAAGGGTGAGCTCAACTAGCCCAGTAAGAAATATTATGACTAAAATAATGCAGAATAAATTATCATTAGCCTTCAACAGTGTTAAACTAATAAAATATAACAACATCAAGTTTAACTGTAGCGGAACAAGCAATCCATTAAAAGAGTCAAGTAGAGAATAAAATCTACTATCTTTTATGATTTAAAGATTTTTCATCACTTTTATCGCTGGGACTCAGCTTAATAAATAATTCACATCACCGAATCACCCTTGCACTACGGACAAGGATATTCTTTAGTATCACGACCACAAATTATCCATGCACTACGGGCCAATGACATTCGTGTATTCATCAATGGTCATGATCATGCCAACAACTGTCCATCAATGCACTACGGGCCAATGAGGACTTTTACCACATCATTTGTAACATTACGGTCATGATTATACCGAATAATCCCTGGTCATAAACATACCAAGTCCATCTATGCACTACAAGCCACAGATGACTTTCAAAAAAATATAAACATGAGGATGATGATAATGATATAAGAATTTAATAAAACAAGTTCAAGAATTAATTTATTCAAGAACTAATAACGTCCAAGTTGTCAACATGATACTGCTTTGTGCAGTAAAATTCAAGAATGCTCCGAAGAATATTTCTATGAAAAGATACTGGATGAAGTACAAATATCAAGAATATTCCACTAATTTCATGGAGTATAAAAGTCAAAACTTTAACCAACTGAGTATAATAAGGAATGGAATAACAAAAGAAATCACCGGGCATGCGATAGATCATGACAGCAAAGAGTTATTCCAATGTAATAATAATAATTAACGGAACCCGGTCCCACAAAACGCATGCAGACGGGATATTCTAACGTAATAATAAAGACAGAATCCGTCCCGCCAAGAAAAGCGCATGCATGTGATATTCCAATGTAATAATAACGAATGAAATAACGTAAGAATTTCACCAAGTATAGGGTAGCTCACAGATATCTAAGTTATTCCAACAGAAAAATAAATAATGGAATAACAAAAGTTCTCTTCATGAATACAAAAGAAATAATACCCCTTACAAGTACAACAAATAATATTTCCTACCTTAAGAAGAAGAGTACTGGATATATGAGTAGTGATGTAGCATAATACTTTTCTTCTTTCTCTCTATAGTTTATCTCTCTAGAGTTTCAGTGAATTCGTAAGAAATAATGAAGGAATGAGCTTCTATTTATAGAAAATTGGACTGCATAGAAACTAACTCATGAACGGTCCAGATTGATTTACTTTAATCTGACGGTCCATATTTAAAGCAAAATCTTTTAAATAAAATATAATATATTCTATTTATAATCTAATAAAACGAATAACTTTATAAAAGATTTTACTATGCAAACACTATTCAGGCACTATGCAACTGCTATGCATAATAAAATATAATATATTCTAATTATTGTCTAATAAAACAGATAACTTTATAAAAGTATTCTGTTTTATATAAAAAGATTTTACTATTAGCCTAATAAAACGAATAACTTTATAAAAGTATTCTGTTTTATATAAAAAGATTTTCTGTTTTATTATATAAATAATACCAATAAAACAAAATTGAGTGACTTATCACATAAGCATCAATAATCAATACCGTGTGCTACTATGCAACCACGCGTATTATTGTACTTTTACTACCGAGTAGTTCAACAATATTAATGGTAAAACTTTCGCCGTTATTTTCAATAAAATATTTTTGTTATTTTCTCAATCCGACAATAATTCTGTTGTGGGGTCCACCAATGATTGTCTTGGTCGCATTTAATATTTCTGTTTAAAAACGAATATTTCCCGACCAATCGAATATTATATAACAACTTGCGTACTTTGCAAAATTTATAAATATTATCCACAACTATAACATTATATCAATTTCACTCCATAATATTCAAAAATAATATTTATAGAAAATTCATCTTTATTCAAAAAGTTGGGATCTTACAACCTCCACTTCTTATGAAATTTCGCCCTCGAAATTAGGGTACGTACATGGTATATCGAAGAGGTAAGGATACCTTGACTTCATTTCAGATTCTAACTCCCAGGTCATTTCCTCAACATCGTGGTTTCTCCACAAAACTTTGACTTGAGGTATAACCTTGGAACATAGAATATGTTCCTTCTTATCCAAGATTTGAACAGGAACCTCTTCATACGTTAAATCTTCCGCTATTTCGTCTGGTTCTAACTCAATAATGTGGTTCGGGTCTTCCACATATTTACGTAACATGAATATGTGAAAAAAGTTATGAACACGAGACATACTTGACGGTAAAACGAGTCTATAGGCCACAGTTCCTATTCAATCGAGGATTAAAAATGGGCTAATGAATCGAGGATTGAGCTTTCTTCTCTTTTCAAATCTCGTAACTGTAAGACCCTGAATTTTATGAAATAAAAGTATTCAATTTTTCTTATAATTACTATTCAGTAAATGGTTAAATTGATAAAAGGTTAAAGTTAAGGGTGATATATGAATTTTTTTAAAATACGCAAGTGGTTATAAAATATTCATTGTTGTTGGGGAATATTCGTTTACTCGTAAAATATTCTTTCTGTCGGGGAATATTCGTACGACGGTGCAGTCATTTGTGGGCCCTATAACATAATAACTGTTGTATGAAAAAAACGACAAATTTGAGTTTTTATAAATAACGGCGTAATGGTTACCGTTAACAGTGTTGGAATACCCGGTGGTTAAAATACGATGTCTGGCGTTATTGCACAAAGAAGACACTACCGGTATTACGCAATATTTTTGAAATTATTGATTCTTACGTAAGAAGACACTACTCAATAATGGTTACAGTAATTACTGTTCAATATTTTATTTTATTGATTCAATAATTGCTACGTTGATATTTTATATTATTATTGTTCAATAATTGTCAACGCATTAATATCTCCATTATCGGATCAATAATTCATATTATTTGAATAATATTATTAGATAACATTATTGGCAATATCTAGAAAGTTACATCAAGGAGAGGTTTGGTCACCTAATTGCGGCGCCCATGAGGAGAAATCCTTATTGAAAGCCCCTCTTCCTGAACCGCACTCGTCACAAAGTTGCGATTCTGTAATAATATTATTTGTGAATAATTAATTATTAATTTATATGATAAGGAAATATTTATTTGATGTGGATATAAATGATGGATTTATTTATGTGGTTATAAATGAAGGAATTAATGTTGAGGTGTTTTATCAGTATTTTGTCGGATTGGAAGTATTAAAAGATCAAATCGATGTTCTTAAAGCTCTATTTCGTGAGTTATAATTTTAATTCGACCGTTGGATCGTTGTGATTTTTGGATATGTTATACATATATAATTTTTGTATATGTCCACAAATTTTGAACCGTTAAAAATTAACGGTTGATTTGTTATGAATTTTAAAAGGTGTTAAAAATCGTCCGTTTATGAATTTCGGATATTTTCTGTCTGAAATTTGGAAAAACTCAAAGCTACAAAGTTGTAGAGAATTCGATTTCGTGTGGAATGGACATAAAATTCGTATTTTTCTGATAAACGGGCTATTTTCTATGAATTGTTGAAATTTTGAAAAATAAAATGATTTTTATTAAAAATAGGGTGGGACACACTTTTGGTTTTTCAAGCATGTGGGCTGCTATTATTTTTCAGATTTGGCTGGCTTGGTTGGTGAAGGTGTGCGTATGAAGTTTGAAAAGAAATAATATTAATTTATTATTTTAGTCTCCTTTGACGTTCTAGCATTTTTCTATAAATAGACGCTTATGTTAGAATTGAAAATCACACCAGAAAAATAGTAAATGAATTTTAAAAATTTCGAGAAAAATATATGTTCAATATGGGACTATATTCTTCTAAATCCCAGAAAAGAGATATTTTGGGATTGATTTGGTATTTTTCATGAAAATGGACTAGTTATGAGTAAATGAATTAAATATGTTATGTGAAGTAAGAAAATTAGAAAATAGGATTTTATGGCTTGAAAATCCTACATGAGGTATATGCAGATTTTTGATGAGGGTTTTGGTTATTGGTGATGAAATTTTATGAGTTTGGTATTTTAGGATGATTAAATACATTATTTAGTAAAGTGTAAACAATTAAAATAAATTATTTATAAGCTTAAGAAATATTATTTTTTCAATATCATTATAAAGAAATATTGGTATGGATTTTATTGTAGAATTTCTACCTTTTTCATGTCGGGGTTACTATTCACAAGTTACTATTCATGAGTTACTATTTACGAGTTACTATTCACGACAAAATTGGATTCTTTTTCTGACCAAATTATCGTTGATTTATGAATCTTATTCTTGAGATTAAATCTATATGTTGATTATATTATTTTTATTATCATATATAACATTTTTTATAACCTTAATGATGATATTTCTCTTTGACTTGAGTGTAAAGATGGGTAGATTTTTGGTATGATCATGACTATGGGTTCTCTTTGGCCAGTAGTGAAAAGTTGAATTGTTAACTGGTATGATCATAACCATTGAATTTATAATTGAATATCTTTAGCTTAAGTGCAAAGGTGAATTGATCAACATGGTTATAATTATTGTTTATATAAATTTTGAAATGATTATATATTTCTTTGAGATATTAATATATTTGCCCTGTAGTGCAAAGATGAACTGTTGATGAATATCTTTGGCCTGTAGTGCAAAGATGACATGTTGTTGAATATCTTTGGCCAGTAGTGCAAAGATGAACTGTTGACGAATATCTTAGGCCGTAGTGCAAAGATGAAGTTATTAGTATGATTATGAACAGGAAATGTGATTTGGTGTAACCATTATCTTTGATGTTTCAGGTAAAGATAGGTGATGAAAATTATCTTCGTCCTGAATGAGAAGAGGAATTTAGAACTACAATTATGATTATGAGTTATTTATATGATTGTGGACCATAATTGTTGATTGATGTTACAATGATAAAACATTGTTGGTGGATTTTTAACATGGTGAAGATAATAGACTTTATAGTCTATTTGACTCTTCTAATGGATTGCTCGTTCCGCTGCAACTATGGTTGAATTTTTTTTTATCATCTACCATATGTTCTAAATCTCTGATTTATTATTGATGAAGGTTATTGATAATTTAACTATCTTTAGTCATGATATTCTTTACTGAGCTAGTTGTGCTCACCCTTTTGTTTCAGAATTCCTTTCAGGTAATAAGAGTGTAGCTGGGTCGAGCGGGGGTAACAGGGGAATAGAACGGTGGTCATCATTTAGTAGTTATATTTGGTGAATCAAATAGGGTGAGGCGAACCCAACGTTGGAAGGGTGTTTTGCCACTATCATACAAGATGTCTAATGACATACAACCTCGTGTCTTCATAAGACAGGGTTGTGCACATCCACTTGCTGAGTATATTTACGAGCACTACCTATATAATCTTGGTGTTTGTTTGAAGTATAATTCTCAATTAGAGACAGTGGAGATAATGATATGTCAAGAGAAGACTCACCATTGGAAAGAATATGATAGTAATCTTCTCGTTTTTCTTTGGGGTCTATTGGGTCAACCAAGGATAATTCTGTGGACATATGATATCTATAATAACCTAGACGCATGGCCTCCCATGTACGAAGGTTTCCTTGAGCACTTTCCAAAGGTTTTAATTTCTAAAACAGTTGTTGACTGTACCTTTATGCAAGGTGCCATTGTGACGTGCTATCCAAGGTTGGGATGAGAGTCACAGTTGGTATATATTTGTATCAAAACTCACAGCATATGTGTTGTTCTATTTTGCACGATAATTGTTGTAATAAAGTTGTATTTGTTTTCTGTACCATGTATTTGGCGACTCAGAATAGGTTGGATGGACTGGACCTGTTTTGGGGTTGTCACAGTTGGTATCAGAGCTTTGGGATATGGTCTTTGGCGGAGATCGGGAAATAGAACTAGGAGGGGAGAGATGAGTAAATCCTTCACTAGTGTGTCCTACCTAAGCTTATTTGTTGGTCAGTCATAATATCGGGATATTATGTGATATGTTAATTTGCTTAATTAACCCTTGTTTTATGGCCGTATTTGAGAATGGCAGCTGAGAATGCTAACAATGGAGTGAATGAGACTGTGGGGATAACTCTATTCACCAACCATGATAATGTGATGTCAGGCGAAGAAGGAATTAGAGATATTCTTGTGGTGAGGGAAGAATTAATAGTTGCACCCGAACTAGTCGCAGAGGTAGCAGCTGAGAGTGAGGAAGAAGATGAACCTGAGGAGAATTTATTAGAGGTATTTTATGATCAAAATGTAGAATTACAAAATCATATTCATGAGTTAAAAGAGCAGGTTGAAGAACGACAGGCGGTTGTGGAGCAAAAGGATGAAACGATTCAGGCTTGTATTACCCGATATGTGATGCTTGAACAGAAGCATTCTTTAGCAGAGTATAAGATGATAAAGCTGGAATCTGAGCTGAAAGAAGAAACAACTGAACGAGTGAGAATAAGTGATGCATGTGTAAAAGCCACACGACGCGTTGATATTGTGGAAAGAGATGTCCGATCTAAGAAGGCTAAAATAGATGATATGAATTTCTCTTTTTGGACAGCAATTGGGAGAACCCAACATCGAGTTTTGAATTACCATGTACAGAGCGGTCAACTGAATTCGATATGGATCGAAGATTGATGATTCGAGATCATGAATGCGGTGTCTGACGAAGGCGATTGAGGGAGGAATATGCCTATAGAAAAGTATATTCCAATGGTAGTGATGACGCCAAATCTTTGCCCAGACACAAGTCAAAGCCGAAAGTAGTTCGAGGATAGCGATTGTCATGACTTCCCAACAAGTGAGGAACCCAAATGAAGTTATCACGGGATATGAGCAATGGAGAAATCATGATGACACGGGAGATAAAATCAAATGAAAGCAATGTATTCTCAACTTCTCGAAATACGAATGCGTAAATTTGGGGACGAAATTTCATAAGGAGGGGGATTGTAAGACCCCGAATTTTATGAAATAAAAGTATTCAATTTTTTTATAATTACTATTCAAGAAATGGTTAAATTGATAAAAGGTTAAAGTTAAGGGTGATATATGAATTTTTTTAAAATACATGCAAGTGGTTATAAAATATTCATTATTGTTTGGAATATTCGTTTAGTCGTAGAATATTCTTTCGCTTAGGGAATATTCGCACGATGGCGCGATCATTTGTGGGCCCCATAATGTAATAACCATTGGAAGAAAAAGCGACAAATTTGAGTTTTTATAAATAATGGCGTAATGCTTACTGTTAACAATTCTTTGAATACCCGATGGTTAAAAATACGATGTCTGGCGTTATTGCGACAAGAGAAGCTACCAGGTATTGCATGTTTTTTTTTGAAATTATTGATTCTTACGTGAAGAAGACACTACTCAATAATGGTTACGATAATTACCGCTCAATATTTTATTTTATTGATTCAATAATTGCTACGTTGATATTTTATATTATTGTTGTTCAATAATTGTCATCTTGCATGATATCTCCATTATCGGATCAATAATTCATATTATTTGAATAATATTATTAGATAGCATTATTGGCAATGTCTAGAAAGTTCATCAAGGAGAGGTTTGGTCACCTAATCGCTACCAAAGAAGGAGAAATCCTTATGGAAAAGCCCCTCTTTCTTGAACCTGCTGGTTGTCATTGTTGCGATTCTGTAATATTATTTGTGAATAATTAATTATTAATTTATATGATAAGGAAATATTTATTTGATGTGGATATAAATGATGGATTTATTTATGTGGTTATAAATGAAGGAATTAATGTTGAGGTGTTTTATCAGTATTTTATCGGATTGGAAGTATTAAAAGATCAAATCGATGTTCTTAAAGCTCTATTTCGTGAGTTATAATTTTAATTCGACCGTTGGATCGTTGTGATTTTTGGATATGTTATACATATATAATTTTTGTATATGTCCACAAATTTTGAACCGTTAAAAATTAACGGTTGATTTGTTATGAATTTTAAAAGGTGTTGAAAATCGTCCGTTTGTGGATTTCGGATATTTTCTGTCTGGAATTTGGAAAAACTCAAAGCTACAAAGTTGTAGAGAATTCGATTTCGTGTGGAATGGACATAAAATTCGTATTTTTCTGATAAACGGGCTATTTTCTATGAATTGTTGAAGTTTCGAAAAATAAAATAATTTTTATTAAAAATGGGGTGGGCCCCACTTTTGGTTTTTCAAGCATGTGGGCTGCTATTATTTTTCAGATTTGGCTGGCTTGGTTGGTGAAGGTGTGGTAGGAAGTTTGAAAAGAAATAATATTAATTTATTATTTTAGTCTCCTTTGGCGTTCTAACATTTTTCTATAAATAGACGCTTAGGTTAGAATTGAAAATCACACCTGAAACAAGTGTTCTTTCTCTCTATATTATCAAGCATATTTTTGTGAGTATTTAGATATCTTGAGTGTTGCTATACGGCGCAAGTTCATTCAGCGTTATATCCGATATTCAAGTCAATCTTTGCTTTTTTTTTGAGGTAAGGGATTTTAAGGGTTGTTATGTTTTTCATGTTTCGTAACTTTTCAGACCTTCAAAAATTCTGAAAAAAATTGAAATAATAATTTGATGAGTTTTATTGATTGTGTCCAAAAATGGCAATTTTTGGATGTATAGATTAAGAGTTATGAATTTTACGGGAAAAGACTGTAACATTCCAGATTTTTAAATGTAAGTTATAAATATTTATTGATTTATATAAATATTTATTGGATGTGTTTATTATTGAATAAGTAATTTTTAATTTGATTGAGTTGATTTAGTTAATTATTTATTTGCTAAATAATTAATGTGATTAATTAATTATTTATTTGTTAAATAATTAATGTGTTATGTGGATTGTGTTATGCGATTAAGTAATTTATTTAATAAATTCTTATTAAATAAAGTGTGACAAATAACTATATTATAAGAGTTATTAAAATAAATTAAAGTAATATTAATTTAGTTTTTGCCAAACAAGGTGTAAGTATATTAATCCTTTAACTTTTAAATGGGTTGCCAAACAAAACCTATGGCTTTTGGATTTCTTTTTAATTTAAATTGTTAAATAAATAAAATGATAATACGTAAATATATTTAAGTTATGTAACTGATAATTTAATACAAATCATTAGTGAGCGTTAGTTTTTTTTTAAAATAATTGAAAAGAACGTACGTTGGTTTTTTTTATTTTAGTATACCTATACTGTGAATTGGAGTGTTTATCATTTTACGCTTTGAGTTAACTGATTAACTGAGAGAAGAAAAAGAAAGGAAGTTTAGAGAGTTTGAGAGGAAGGAAGCCAAGTGTGTGATTGTCCAAAGCAAGTTCTGTTAACAAGTATCTTCTTAAGCAACAAAAAGGTATTTTTCCTATAATCTTAATACTATATAACTATATATGTGTTACATTATATAGTTCGTGAATTAGTATATCTCAGAGTTTTTGAATTTCACAGTAGAATAAGTTTTACAAGATTTTCTGTAAACTGAGTTTTATAATTTATGATGATAATATGTGTAATTGTAATTGTTATAGCTAGCATGTATATATAGGTGTGTATGTGTTGTATGCTAAATTACCATTGAGAAAGAGAACTCGGTTTTTACAGTGGAAAATATATATATACGAACATATGATTTCATGATAACAAAAATTGTGAACTAATACGCGAATTGAACTTTATATATGTTAATTGGAATATATGTTGGTATGCTAGTTTTCCAAAGGTAATAATTTGGTTATAAGCATGAAATACCGTTCACTGTAATTTATATTTATGAACAATGAAGTTTTGTTTTAATAACAGTGTTTCAAAGAATTAGTCTATGATATTGTTAATTAATGGTTGGTAATTGGTATATGGATGATTGTTAACAAGTATGTGTAATTTATATTAGTTATACAGGTTGTTTGGGGAAAATTGTTGTTACAAATTAAGACAGTAGCTTTGGATCTGTTCTTCGTTTTGGTTCTGTGAGTTTCGGTGCCCCAGCGTCAAAATTCACGCTCCAAATCAAAGTTTCAGCTATTAGCGCGTAAATCAATACCTTGACCCAGACTTCAAATACCATGAAATGAGAGTCCTTATATAAATCTAGCGGCTGAAAGCGCACAAGTTACGACATGAGTTCAAATCTGTGATACATGCCACTTAATGAAAAGTTCAGAAATGACTTTTGTCTTGCACAAAAGTCTGATTTTTTTAAAAGAAATGATATATGATAAATGTTGAGTATGTATTTTGGTATTATAGTATATTAATACTATGAGTGAACATGGAATTACTAATTAACAAATATTGTTATTAGTTTTAATGGATAGAATTTGATTATACAATTTATAATCAAAGCATACGTGATGTAGAGATATAGTATGTTGTTACTGACTGATTATGTCATGTTAACATATATATATATAGGATAATTGTGATTTGGATTATAACGGTTTAATCTACGCGCAAGGCAAGTTCTCTAACTCCATACTCTCGTTGAGTTAGTTGTGTTTATACAAGTTTTCTAATCCTAAAGCTTTGTTATGCAAATTTCATATGTTATACTTTATTTAGTAAAGTATTTCCATTAAGCAACTTAATTGTATCCAGTTATTCATGATGATACAAGCTTCCCATCTCCACACTTTCGTTGAGATAGTTATTATGATTATGCAAGTTTTTCCTAACTCTAAACTTGTTATATTAACATGCAAGTATCGTTATTTTGTTGAATCAGTTTATTGTTCAAATTATTATTTGTTGTGCATGCTTGATAATAAATTTTAAGATATAACCTTAGCTTAATATTGTTCAAAGCAAGGTATGATAGATTATTCAATTGTTATGCTATTAGAATTATTCCTAAAGCATGAACTCAGAACGAAATGTTTATTCAGTCAGGATTATTCAATAACATAGTGTTATTATCTTTTATTCAACTGATCCTTAGTTAATGTCCGTTGAATTCCAAATTGCCTTGAAGTGTATCCAAACCAAACTATCTTTGGGGTGGACTTGTACTCAAAATACTGAGATGAACAACCCTATTTATAGGGGTTACGCTTAGTTTTGTACTTTGCGCTGAAATGTTTGTATACAATACATGTACGAATGGTTGATCCCCCTAAGTACTCTGAAGTCATTATAGTCGTATGACTATAAAAGTTAAAGTTGAAAGATTACTTATAACTGTGGACAAGGTTCGTGGTCATTAGACCCTCAGTTGAATGTTTAAGATGTTAATAGAATTTATTGCTCAATTCTATTGAGCCCCTGAATGGGCAAGAAACGTTTCAGTTCTTTTAAGCCTCTGAATAGGCAAGGAGCGTATGAGAAATTAATAGAACTTATTGTTCAGTTCTATTGAGCCCCTGAATGGGCAAAGAATGTGAAAGTTTTATTCATTGATATTTCAAGTGAGCCTTGTTTGCTCACTCTTGCCTGTAAAATCCTTACAGCTAAAGATGGAAAGGGCGACGTACCTAGCACCATTAAAAGAAAGGGAAAGATGAACAAGTATTGAAGACTTGTAATAGTTTTGGATAGTTTTATTATCAGACTTTGATTTAAAGATTGTAATGGAGTTTATTTTAAAATTTCCGCATGAATGTTTGTTTGTAAAGGTTAGATAACCTGGGAGATTTTATTTTATGAAATTCCTGTATGGGCAGGTTTATTATTCAATTTTATTGGGTAGTTATAAATGAATGTTTTGATTACGTGAACACCAAATCTTGAGGTAATGAAGTACCGGGATTTGGGGGTGTCACAAAGACTATTTTAAAAGAAAACCCTTATAACACCTTGTGGTTAACTCCAAAATTGGTGAAATTTTTATTGAGAGTACATGTATATAACAGAAGTATACTCTGTTAATTTCGGAATTTTTGGATAAAATTACAATTTATGATAAATATCTAAATATTCGGCTGTTTTGGCCATATGAAAAATAGCAAATGAATTTTAAAATTCCGAGAAAAATATATGTTCAATATGGGACTATATTCTGCTAAATCCCAGAAAAGAGATATTTTGGGATTGATTTGGTATTTTTCATGAAAATGGACTAGTTATGAGTAAATGAATTAAATATGTTATGTGAAGTAAGAAAATTAGAAAATAGGATTTTATGGCTTGAAAATCCTACATGAGGTATATGCAGATTTTTGATGAGGGTTTTGGTTATTGGTGATGAAATCTTATGAGTTTGGCATTTTAGGATGATTAAATGCATTATTTAGTAAAGTGTAAACAATTAAAATAAATTGTTTATAAGCTTAAGAAATATTATTCTTTCAATATCATTATACCGAAATATTGGTATGGATTTTATTGTGGAATTTCTACCTTTTTCATGTCGGGGTTACTATTCACGAGTTACTATTCATGAGTTACTATTCACGGCAAAATTGGTTTCTTTTTCTGACCAAATTATCGTTGATTTATGAATCTTACTCTTGAGATTAAATCTATATGTTGATTATATTGTTTTTATTATCATATATAACATTTTTATAACCTTAATGATGATATTTCTCTTTGACTTGAGTGTAAAGATGGGTAGATTTTTGGTATGATCATGACTATGGGTTCTCTTTGGCCAGTAGTGCATAGTTGAATTATTGACTGGTATGATCATGACCATTGAATTTATAATTGAATATCTTTAGCTTAAGTGCAAAGGTGAATTGATCAACATGGTTATAATTATTGTTTATATAAATTCTGAAATGATTATATATTTCTTTGAGATATTAATATATTTGGCCTATAGTGCAAATATGAACTGTTGAGGAATATCTTTGGCCTGTAGTGCAAAGATGAACTGTTGATGAATATCTTTGGCCCGTGCAAAAGATGACATGTTGTTGAATATCTTTGGCCAAGAGTGAAAAGATGAAATCATTGACCGAATATCTTTGGTCGTAGTGCAAAGATGAAGTTATTAGTATGATTATGAACAGGAAATGTGATTTGGTGTAACCATGATCTTTAATGTTTCAGGTAAAGATAGGTGATGAAAATTATCTTCGTCCTGAATGAGAAGAGGAATTTAGAACTATAATTATGATTATGAGTTATTCATATGATTGTGGACCAGAATTGTTGATTGATGTTACAGGGATAAAATATTGTTGGTGGATTTTTAACATGGTGAAGATAATAGACTTTATAGTCTATTTGACTCTTCTAATGGATTGCTCGTTCCGCTGCAACTATGGTTGAAATTTTTTATTATCTACCATATGTTCTAAATCTCTGATTTATTATTTATGAAGGCTATTGATAATTTAATTATCTTTAGTCATGATATTCTTTACTGAGCTAGTTGTGCTCACCCTTTTGTTTCATAATTCCTTTCAGGTAATAAGAGTCTAGCTGGGTCGAGCGGGGGTAACAGGGGAATAGAACGGTGGTCATCATTTAGTAGTTATATTTGGTTAATCAAATAGGGTGAGGCGAACCCAACGTTGGAAGGGTGTTTTGCCACTATCATACAAGATGTATAATGACATATAACCTCGTGTCCTCATAAGACAGGGTTGTACACATCCACTTGCTGAGTATATTTACGAGCACTACCTATATAATCTTGGTGTTTGTTTGAAGTATAATTCTCAATTAGAAACAGTGGAGATAATGATATGTCAAGAGAAGACTTACCATTGGAAAGAATATGATAGTAATCTTCTCATTTTTCTTTGGGGTCTATTGGGTCAACCAAGGATAATTCTGTGGACATATGATATCTATTATAACCTAGACGCATGGCCTCCCATATACGAATGTTTCCTTGAGCACTTCCCAAAGATTCTAATTTCTAAAATAGTTTTTGACTATACCTTTATGTAAGGTGCCATTGTGACGTGCTATCCAAGGTTGGGATGTGAGTCACAGTTGGTATATATTTGTATCAAAACTCACAGCATATGTGTTGTTCTATTTTGCACGATAATTGTTGTAATAAAGTTGTATTTGTTTTCTGTACCATGTATTTGGCGACTCAGAATAGGTTGGATGGACTGGACCTGTTTTGGGGTTGTCACAGTTGGTATCAGAGCTTTGGGATATGGTCTTTGGCGGAGATCGGGAAATAGAACTAGGAGGGGAGAGATGAGTAAATCCTTCACTAGTGTGTCCTACCTAAGCTTATTTGTTGGTCAGTCATAATATCGGGATATTATGTGATATGTTAATTTTCTTAATTAACCCTTGTTTTATGGCCGTATTTGAGAATGGCAGCTGAGAATGCTAACAATGGAGTGAATGAGACTGTGGGGATAACTCTATTCACCAACCATGATAATGTGATGTCAGGCGAAGAAGGAATTAGAGATATTCTTGTGGTGAGGAAGAATTAATAGTTGCACCCTGAACTAGTCATGAGAGGTGCAAGCGAGAGTGAGAGGAAAAGATGAACCCGAGGAGAATTTATTAGAGGTATTTTATGATCAAAATGTAGAATTAAAAAATCGTATTCATGAGTTAGAAGAGCAAGCTGAAGAATGACAGGCGGTCATGGAGCAAAAGGATGCAACGATTCAGGCTTGTGTTACCCGATATGTGATGCTTGAACAGAAGCATTCTTTAGCAGAGTATAAGATGATAAAGCTGGAATCTGAGAAAAATAACTGAACGAGTGAGAATGAGTGATGCATGTGTAAAAGCCACACGACGCGTTGATATTGTGAAAAGAGATGTCCGATCTAAGAAGGCTAAAATAGATGATATGAATTTCTCTTTTTGGACAGCAATTGGGAGAACCCAACATCGAGTTTTGAATTACCATGTATAGAGCGGTCAACCTGAATTCGATATGGATCGAAAATTGATGATTCAGATCATGAATCTGGAGTACGACGAGGCAATTGAGGGAGGAATATGCCCTATAGAAAAGTATATTCCAACGGTAGTGATGACGCCAATCTTTTGCCCCGCATAAGTCAAAGCCGAGTAGTTCGAGGGATAGCGGTTGTCATGACTTCCCAACAAGTGAGGAACCCAAATGAAGTTATCACGGGAGATGAGCAATGGAGAAATCATGATGACCGAAGAGATAGAATCTGAAATGAAAGCAAGGTATTCTCAACTCTTCGAAATACCAGGTACGTAAATTTCGGGGACGAAATTCATAAGGAGGGGAGATTGTAAGACTCCAAATTTTATGAAATAAAAGTATTCAATTTTTTCTTATAATTACTATTCAGTAAATTGTTAAATTGATAAAAGGTTAAAGTTAAGGGTGATATATGATTTTTTTTCAAAATACGTAAGTGGTTATAAAATATTCATTATTGTCGGGGAATATTCGTTTAGTCGTAGAATATTCTTTCTTTCGGGGAATATTCGTACGACGGCGCAATTATTTGTGGGTCCCATAACAGAATAACTGTTGGATGAAGAAAATGACAAATTTGAGTTTTTATAAATAACGGCATAATGGTTACCGTTAAAATTGTTGGATTACCCGGTGGTTAAAATACGATGTCTACGCGTTATTGCGCACATGCTTTACACCAGATTGCACATATTTTTGAAATTATTGATTCTTACGTGAAAGACACTACTCAATAATGGTTACGATAATTCTTTATTCAATATTTTATTTTATTGATTCAATAATTGCTATGTTGATATTTTATATTATTGTTGTTCAATAATTATCAACAGACATGATATCTCCATTATCGGATCAATAATTCATATTATTTGAATAATATTATTAGATAGCATTATTGGCAATATCTAGAAAGTTACATCAAGGAGAGGTTTGGTCACCTAATTGCGCGCCCGATGAGGGAGAAATCCTTATAGAAAAGCCCCTCTTTCACGGGAACCGTCCCTGTCATCATTATTGTGATTACGTAATATTATTTGTGAATAATTAATTATTAATTTATATGATAAGGAAATATTTATTTGATGTGGATATAAATGATGGATTTATTTATGTGGTTATAAATGAAGGAATTAATGTTGAGGTATTTTATCAGTATTTTATCGGATTGGAAGTATTAAAAGATCAAATCGGTGTTCTTAAAGTTCTATTTTGTGAGTTATAATTTTGATCCGACCGTTGGATCGTTGTGATTTTTGGATATGTTATACATATATAAGTTGAGTATATATTCACAAATTTTGAACCGTTAAAAATGAACATATGATTTGTTATGAATTTTAAAGGTGTTAAAAATCATCCATTTGTGGATTTCGGATATTTTCTGTCTGAAATTTGGAAAAACTTAAAGCTACAAAGTTGTGGAGAATTCGATTTCGTGTGGAATGAACATAAAATTCGTATTTTTTTGATAAATGGGCTATTTTCTATGAATTATTGAAGTTTCAGAAAATCAAATAATTTTTATTAAATATGGGTGGGACCCATTTTTGTTTAAAAACATGTGGGCTGCAAATTTGGTTCAAAGGTGGCTAGCTACTGATTTCAAAAGTTTGGCATGCGTAAATAAAAATAAAATAATAATATTTTATTATTTTACTCTCCTTTGGCGTTCTAGCATTTTCCTATAAATAAGTGCTTATGTTAGAATTGAAAATCACACCAGAAACATGTTTTCTTTCACTCTATATTATCAAGCATATTTTTGTGAGTATTTAGATATCTTGAGTGTTGTTATACGGCGCAAGTTCGTTCAGTGTTATATCCGATATTCAAGTCAGAAGTACTGCTTTTTTGAGGTAAGGAATTTTAAGTGTTGTTATATTTTTCATGTTTCGTAACTTTTCAGACCTTCAAAAATTCTGGAAAAATTTAAAATAATAATTTGATGAGTTTTATTGATTTTGTCCAAAAATGACGATTTTTGGATGTATAGATTAAGAGTTATCAATTTTACGAGAAAAAACTATTTTAAAAGAAAACCCTTATAACTCCTTGTGGTTAACTCCAAAATTGGTGAAATTTTTATTGGGAGTACATGTATATAACAGAAGTATACTCTGTAAATTTTGGAATTTTTGGATAAAATTACAATTTATGATAAATGTCTAAATATTCGGCTGTTTTGGCCATATGAAAAATAGTAAATGAATTTTAAAAATTTTGAAAAAAATATATGTTCAATATGAGACTATATTCTGCTAAATCCCAGAAAAGAAATATTTTTGGGACTGATTTGGTATTTTTCATGAAAATGGACTAGTTATGAGTAAATGAATTAAATATGTTAGGTGAAGGAAGAAAATTGGAAAATATGATTTTATGCTTGAGAATCATCATATATGAGGTATATCTGATTTTTTGATGAGGGTTTTGGTTATTGGTGATGAAATCTTATGAGTTTGGCATTTTAGGATGATTAAATGCATTATTTAGTAAAGTGTAAACAATTAAAATAAATTGTTTATAAGTTTAAGAAATTTTATTCTTTCAATATCATTATACCGAAATATTGGTGTGGATTTTATTATGAAATTTCTACCTTTTTTCATGTTCCAAGGTTTACTATTCACGAGTTACTATTCACGATAAAATTGGTTTCTTTTTTTGACCAAATTATCGTTGATTTATGAATCTTACTCTTGAGATTAAATCTATATGTTGATTATATTGTTTTTATTATCATATATAACATTTTTATAACCTTAATGATGATATTTCTCTTTGACTTGAGTGTAAAGATGGGTAGATTTTTGGTATGATCATGACTATGGGTTCTCTTTGGCCAGTAGTGCAAAGTTGAATTGTTGACTGGTATGATCATGACCATTGAATTTATAATTGAATATCTTTAGCTTAAGTGCAAAGGTGAATTGATCAACATGGTTATAATTATTGTTTATATAAATTCTGAAATGATTATATATTTCTTTGAGATATTAATATATTTGCCCTATAGTGCAAATATGAACTGTTGAGGAATATCTTTGGCCTGTAGTGCAAAGATGAACTGTTGATGAATATCTTTGGCCCGTAGTGCAAAGATGACATGTTGTTGAATATCTTTGGCCAGTAGTGTAAAGATGAACTGTTGACGAATATCTTTGGCCGTAGTGCAAAAATGAAGTTATTAGTATGATTATGAACATGAAATGTGATTTGGTGTAACCATTATCTTTGATGTTTCAGGTAAAGATAGGTGATGAAAATTATCTTCGTCCTGAATGAGAAGAGGAATTTAGAACTATAATTATGATTATGAGTTATTTATATGATTGTGGACCATAATTGTTGATTGATGTTACAATGATAAAATTTTGTTGGTGGATTTTTAACATGGTGAAGATAATAGACTTTATAGTCTATTTGACTCTTCTAATGGATTGCTCGTTCCGCTGCAACTATGGTTGAATTTTTTTTTATCATCTACCATATGTTCTAAATCTCTGATTTATTATTGATGAAGGTTATTGATAATTTAACTATATTTAGTCATGATATTCTTTACTGAGCTAGTTGTGCTCACCCTTTTGTTTCGAAATTCCTTTCGAATAATAAGAGTGTAAATTTGGTCGAAAGGCCCGGGTAACAGGGAATAGAATCTGTGGTCATCATTTAGTAGTTATATTTGGTGAATCAAATAGGGTGAGGCGAACCCAACGTTGGAAGGGTGTTTTGCCACTATCATACAAGATGTCTAATGACATACAACCTCGTGTCTTCATAAGACAGGGTTGTGCACATCCACTTGCTGAGTATATTTACGAGCACTACCTATATAATCTTGGTGTTTGTTTGAAGTATAATTCTCAATTAGAGACAGTGGAGATAATGATATGTCAAGAGAAGACTCACCATTGGAAAGAATATGATAGTAATCTTTTCGTTTTTCTTTGGGGTCTATTGGGTCAACCAAGGATAATTCTGTGGCCATATGATATCTATTATAACCTAGACGCATGGCCTCCCATGTACGAAGGTTTCCTTGAGCACTTCCCAAAGATTCTAATTTCTAAAACAGTTTTTAACTATACCTTTATGTAACACTACAAGAAATCACACATTTTATGACGAATGTTTTTGTCACGCACAAAATTTTGTCACAATTTGTTAATTAATAATTACGAAATTCATATTCATCACTAAAAATTTTGCTTTTGTGACGACATTTAATTTTGTTACTATTAATCATTTATATCGTCACTAATTTACACATTTGATGACGATTAACAAAATTTCGTCACAATTTATTTTGGAGGTAAAATTTTCTACCAAAATTTTGGAGGTAAACCTTTTAGTGATATGTTTGTAATAATTGATGACAGTATTTATTGTCACACAATATTTCTTTTGATGACAACATAATAGTTTGTCATTAATTATTTATAAATTTTAGTGACAATTTGATTTCCTCACGAATATTCACATTTAGTCACGCCAAATTCAAATTCATCATAATTTTATTTGGAGGCAAAAAAATTCTGAAAATTTTTAGAAGAAAAATCTTTAAAGATGAAAAAATAATAATTTATGATAATTTGTATTGTTATAAATATTAATTTTATATGACGAGATAATAGTTCGTCACTAATTAGATGAGTGGATAAGTGATAATAATGTTTTATTATAAATTCTTATATTTAATGACAAAGTACTTAATATCGTTATAATTTTATTTGGAGGCAAACAATTTTAACGAAATTTTGGAGGTAAATTTTTTAAACAAATATCAATTTTATATGACCAGATAAGTGGATAAATGAAAAAAATTGGGTCGTCTCCTTGCTCTTTGCCGCTAACAATTTTTCGCCAAATTTTTTTCATCCAACTCGTCTTCGACTCTTCGTCTTCATTTTCATGTTCATCCCATCTTTCTCTTCCTCCTCTCTTTGTCGCTACCAATTTTTCGCTCAAATTTGTTTCCCTCTTACTTCGATCTTCCTCTTCTTCCTATTCAAAGCTATGGTTTTAAGGGTTAGGGTTTCAAAGCTATTGGAAAAATTGAAGCTATTGAAGAACTGAAAGGTCATTAGGGCTGTGAAACCAACGATCGTGCCTCCTCTTTACTAATTAATTTCAGTCCGTTTCAGACTGTATGATTTGGTTTTTATTTTGATGCTAATGATTTCGGTTAGGTTTTCAATTTGGTTTGATTAGTGGTTCAATATTACTTTTTTTGCTTTTCCAATTGAGGGTTTTGTATATTATAATGTATTTATGCTCATTAAAAAATATCAGAATTATGGGATGTTTAACAACTTTTTTGCTATTTGATAAAATTGGATGCTTTTTTGTACTATGAGGTTATTGTTGATTGTGGATGTTTTAAGTTTTGCTTGATGTTTTGTCGATTTTTGTACAAGTAGACATTTCTTTAGCAGGGCCATTTGCTGGTGTCGTGCTATCTTGTTTAATGTTTGTTGTTGGATTGCTCCTTTCATCAAATCCAGAGGCGGCAAGAGATATGGTTCAAGTTCCTAGCATGTTGTTTTAAGGATCTTTACTTCTTGGGCTCATCAGCAGAGCCACTCTTGGTTATGCGTATGTTTCTCCTTTGCGTACGATAGATTGATCGGTTGATAAAAAATTTTATTTGGAAATTAAGTTGTCATACTGGTGAATACCTTTCTGGCTTGGAATTACACAAGACCATTGTTCTACTGTTTCCCACTTCCTTGAAAATAGATATAGAAATAGGCTAAAATTAAACAAATGTTATTTCCACTGTGTAGGTTCAACTAACGAGTGATATATATTTATTCTGACAAAAAATAATCTTGTTCTATTGTTGTCATTCATTTGAGTTATGCCATACTTTGCCTTGCCAACAATATCTAATGAATTTATTGCTACATAAATGTGCAGAACAATGCATGCGGCAACAGTGTCCATCCATCCTCTTGTGATTGCTGGCTGGTGACATGTCATTCTTGGAAACTACTGCTTTATAATATGTCTATGTAAATGTTAATATGCTTAAGGTTCAAGTCCTGGTTACAGGTGTGGTTTAACTACATCGGCTTTTAATATGCTTCCAGTTGGATGCCTTGATGGTGGAAGGGCTGTGCAGGTACCCTATCCTTTCTTCTGTTAAAGTTAGTTTTGCAGCATTATGAGATTGAACCCGTACTTAGGGTCGCATCATTTTTCCTGAGCTAGCTGCAGCCTTGAGGCCCGTGATTTTTAAGTTACAACGAGAATGTTAATCTGTTTCCAAAATTTCTTAAGAGAGAGAGAGAGACTTGGGGTCACAGTTATGTAAACTTCTTTTCCAGAATTCAAGGATAAAGGATACTTTAAGATGCAATTTTCAAACTTGTGAAGGGATGAGAAACAAAAATTAGCACCTAATGGCACATAGTATTGAATTGTCCAACTCCAGTGAGCAACTAATCAGAAATCATGTGAAACTTTGTTGCTAATGAACATCGTGTTTAAACTTATGATAGTGTGATTGTGGGTTTGTTACATTACTATGATCCAGCCATTTGATATCTATATTGTTCATGACTTTAAAAAGAAAGAAAAAAGTGAGAATATTTCTGCCATTTCATGTCAAATGATTGAGGATAACATTCTACGTTTATGGTAGCATTGTAAATATTAAAGAGCGTCTTTTATTTATGTGGACTGAGCGAGACTCTCTCTCTCTCTTGATAAAAGTTCAATTGTGGATATTATTATTTCAAATTATATAAAGTGACTAGCTAGAGGATTACAAATATCTATTTCTTATAACGTTACCAATTTTGTTATCATATTTGACAAGGGGCTTTTGGCAAAAATTCACTTGTTGGATTTGGTTTAACTACTTATTCCTTTCTTGGATTGGGAGTGGTACGTCTTTTCTTTACTTGATTAATTGTTGATGGAGACCATACATTGCTTAATTCAAATTTATTGATTATATATGCCTGGATGGAAAGGCTTGACAATAGATTAGGCACTTTGTATTTATCCTAGAATGTTATTATCCGTGCTCCTCCTTTCAGCTCGGTGGACCTTTGTCACTTCCTTGGGGATTGTACATGCTGATATGTCAGGTATACAAAGAATTTTAATGAAACTTAAATTCAGCTTCAAATGTAAGCTTGTGTTTCTTGTTATGAACAAAGAATTGTATAGAAATTCAAATGTCAGTTTATGCCTAATTTATGCAAGTATATATGCAGAGGACTCCCGAAAAACAATGCCTAAATGATGTTACAGAGGTTGGAACTTGGAGGTGAACGTTGCTTACGGTGGTCATTGTTCTTGTTGCTTTAACACTCCTTCCTGTATGGGATGAGCTTGCTGAGGAGCTTGGTATAGGTCTTGTAACCGCGTTTTGATGGATCATAGATGAAGCAAAGCCAATTTTGAGTTTAATTTCAACGTAAACTAGACATATTGATGGCAAATGTGAGTAAATCTTGTACGTGTATTTTTATATTACATTATTTTATTCAAAAATGTATCTACTTTGGTTTGGGTTGATATTTTCGAGTTTCATTTACAGTTCAGAGGTTTCGAAGATGGGCTTGTGCAACTCTTGGTTACAATCAAATTGCTCCTCATTCATTTTGGGAAAGTATATAATAGCTCAATGTACATATAGATTCAAATTCGAAGATTAGAGTGACTGATAATTTATGTAATGAGAAATATTAAATTTTACAATGGTTTGACTAATATTTTTATGTTTTTTGCTATTTATTTTTAAATGAGATTTTGAATTTAATTGTCTTATAGATTAATACAATAAATTAGTTAATATAAAACTAAATAAATTGAAAATAAATTATAATTAAAATATAAAATGACAACGACATAATTGTCATGTTAAATATAGTATTAGGTAACGAATTGTTCTGTCATCATTTTTCTTATTTTTGGTGACGATAAACACAATAACATGACGAAAGAATAATCATAAATATGACAATATTATTGTTATTAAAATTAGATGATTTAAATAGAGTAACATATTTTCGTCACTAAAATAATATCATTCAATGACGAAAAAAGATTTTTGTCATTTAATGCACTAAGTTTTGATGATGAAACATAATATAGAGTGACAAAAGTTTTATTTAAATAGTGACGCTATTAACGTCACTAAAAGTAATTAATTATAGTGACAATGGTGTAGATCGTCACTATAAGTTAAAACATTTAGTGACGACATCAAACATTGTCAAATAAACCTAATACCACGCTCATACGGTGACGGTCTCTGTGACGATTAACACTCGTCACCAAATGTTTTAGTGACGAAAAATGAATTTTATGTGACAAATTTTAGCGTCATTTTTTGTTTAATTTCTTGTAGTGTAAGGTGCCATTGTGACGTGCTATCCAAAGTTGGGATGTGAGTCACAATTGGTATATATTTGTATCAAAACTCACAGCATATGTGTTGTTGTATTTTGCACGACAATTGTTGTAATAAAGTTGTAGTTGTTTTCTGTACCATGTATTTGGCGACTCAGAATAGGTTGGATGGACTGGACCTGTTTTGGGGTTGTCACAGCTGAAGCAAGGTAACATGATTATGCCAGAATATGCCGTGAAAATCAACGCGTTGGCAAGGTTTGCAACATATCAAGTGAATACTAATGAAAGGAATGCGAGAAGGTTTGAACATGGATTGAAGCCTTGGTTGTACAATAAGGTTTCAATGTTTTAGCTGAATACATTTGCAGCAATTTTAGAGAAGACAATCATCGCAGAAGGTGGAAGAGATGCTTTGACAAAATATAACCAGGAACAGAAGAAGAAAAAGAATGAAAATTAGAACAACAAGGCTAATGGTAGCAATGGTGGTGGTAACAATCAGAAAAGGAGGTGGAATGACAATGTTTCTACTGGGAATCAAAAGGGGAGTCTGAAGAAGAGGGTGGAGGCTTGTGCTACCTGCAGAAAGAATCACGTGGGGGTATATATGAAGGGGAAGAGGATTTGCTACAATTTTGGTCAAAAGGGTCACATTAATCCTAAGAAGGGTGCTTGTTTCACTTGCGGATCAAGGGATCATCTGGCTCGGGATTGTCTCAAGAAGGCATCATGTAGAGCAGAAGCAGGTTGAAGTAAGGGAAACAACGGTGGTAGCACCTTGACTATCAATGGATCGAAACTGTCAAACCGATCCACCACCAGAACTTTCAACATGACCGTGCATGATGCTGTGTAGTCAAAATATGTGGTGTCATGTATCATTCCTGTGACAAACGAGATTTTGTAATTTAATTTTAATATTTATTGAATTAAATAAATATTTTCAATGATTTAATTATTAGATTAAATAATTAATTGATGAAGTTGTGGTAGATTAATTTAATTATATGTATTATATTTATTAAATTAACGTGGAGAATTTTTATCATTCAAATTATGTAATTATGTGATCTTATTGAATTAAATGAAATATTTAATAAGCATAATGTTATTTTAATTAATTTAATAATTAATTAGAGATTTAATAATTTGACCTAATTAATAAATGAGAAATTTAATTTTATGACTATGGGAATTAATGAGAAATTATCATATTTTAATTGAATTAAAGTAAATAAGATATTTGATTTATTTTATAAAGGGGTGTGACACTATTAAACTATAGTATAAAAGATCTATTAAATTAAATGGTTATAATTCTTTTAAGGTTAGCCAAACAAGGCATTATGGGAGGTTGAGGGCAGTTAACCCATGATCGGTTAATTGACCACAACTGCGTCAGTTTATAAATTATATACGTATTGTCTTTTATGTTATTTTTCTAAGTCTGACAAACTATTCAGAGAGAAATTGATAGTTTTGAGGGAAATTGTGAGTGTGTGATTGAAGTAACCGATAAAGGATCATCAAGGATCATCTCTTCTAATCTACACTTTATACTCTGGGTAATTCCTTTAAACCAATTTCAAATTACGTTGTTTAAGTTTTATAAGAAAATGGCTTTTAAGTTCTGTAAAAGCTCTGTAATTGAAAAAGGAGTAAAGATTATGTGTTATATATGTGATAAGATGTCATCATATCATATTTTACTATATATATTGTATAGTTCCATAGCATCAGTTTCATAAAAATATGTCGTATATACTTTCTTCAAAATACAAAGTATGAAATATGACCATATGGCCCTTACATGCAATTTTAATACGTTAATCATATGTTGTATCATAAATTTTACACTTGTATATAATTATGCATGTTAAAACAAAGAAAACAAACTTCAAATGAACAGATTCGGTGTTATAATGAACCCGTACTGTTGATTTTCATGTTTTGTGTTCAAAACTTTCAAAAATATCAAGAATAGTAAATTATATGTTTTGATTATGCAAATTATGTGTTATAACATGTTAAAATCATGCTAGAAGGGTTAAGTAGTAGTTATATGTGTATGACAGTGTTTGGGTATGTCTAAATTCGTGTAGAAATAATTTAATTAGAGGTTTTGGCAATGTTATGCAATTTTTTGCGAATTGCGTAATCGGTATCTTGGTTACGCCCACGCGCGCCAGATTCCATGCCTTAAGGCCAAGCCAGCCTTGCATGATGCCAAAGGCCAAGCCAGCATGACCACTACCACCGCAAGTGATACGAGAACAAGCACAACAAAGGTGGCCAAGAACGCCACTCTGCAGAATGTCCAGAAATGAAATTTTCCTTATTATTCAAGTCTAAGAATGTGATAGTAACTTAATCTAATGTACATAAAAATATGTTAGAGGTATAATGAAATGTTAAAATAGATTCTTAACATGTCAATAACGCAGTTAAGTATGGATTGAATTATTGAACGCATAGTTAGCTTATTGTTCATGTAGTGTAATATTATGTGACCATAAGTGTGATAATTTGACTAAGTAAAGTCATAATCCGAGTTAGACAAAAAGAATGAACGTGTGATGACTAGTTACGTTATAATTGACTGGTACTGTGAATAAAAATGATATGTAGGATTAAATCAAGGAACGTGTATAATTAACGTGTAATCTACGCACGAGGCAAGTTTCCTAACCCTACTTGTTATCATTATTCAAGTTTATAAATTACATCGAGTAAATTCTCGTTATTATTAATCAAGTTCAATTTGTTATATTAAAGATTATTTATCTTTTCAAAGTATGATTTCGTTATACAATAATGCAAGAGGGGTATTTTGGTCTTTTGGCTGTCAAATTTAATGGCTAAATGGCAACTTGGCAAACTCTTAGGGTTTGACTCTTAGGGTTTAACTCTTAGATTTTCCAAAATTTGGATTTCTAGGATTTCATTTAGGGTTTAAAATAAAAAAAAATTAGTTTTCTTAAAAATTAGGATTTCTAAATATTAATTAGGGTTTCTCTAATTAACATTAAATTCTATAATACTTAACCTTAATCATAATAACACAGTTACATAACAGTCTCGAACTCATACTTGAGTTTCAAATTAGGGTTTCCACTTAGCAATTAGCTAATTACTATTTAAGGTTTCTAATTTTAGAAATTAGGGTTTTAAATTACTAATTAGGGTTTTCCATAATTAGCGTTAAAACCTATAATACATATCATATACCACATAACATAATCACTACACAGTCTTGAATCTCCCATTTGAGTTTCAGCATAGGGTTAAATAAATTAATGATAGGGTTTTGTCAGGTTATAATAAAACTGCTCTACATATTAACCTTACACACATAACATACATATTTATAGCACTGAAATATACTTAATATAATATTTTATTCTCTTTCCTTATTCCAATCCCAAATTTAGGGTTTTGATTCCATATCTGATTTATCTTTCATATATAACATTATTAATTAAGTTAAAAATAATTAACTTAACTAATCTGAAATAAATTCGTATTATAAAATAAAATAATTATTATAATAATTCTATAATCATATCATATATTATTTAAATAATATAATAATCATATTTTCATGGAAAATAAATAATAAAATCATTTCAACTATAAAATTAATTATTATAAGAATATACTTTATAATGATCAATAATTCTAAAATAAAATTATTTGTAATAATTAATGTAATAAATAAATTTTATTTATCACATATGTATATATTCACATTACCTGTCACACATTTCCACATTTATAAATAAATAAAAAAGTTATACGCAAAATTTCTGATTTAATTATATAGAAAATATCGGGTTATTACATTCAACCCTCCCTTATAAAGATTCCGTCCCCGGAATCACCGTTTCAAAATTTATACATATAAGAGTACATAGCATACACAATCATTTCAAGTAGATCTCGATCAGATTCGATCGAACTGATCTTTAAATATTCAACATAAAGTTTGTCTATCTGATTAAACGGAAAAATTGATTTCTAATAGAACTCAACTTCTTCCTTCAAAATTTCTTTATAAAATAATTTACTATATATATATAAGAAAATCATATATAAGAAAATAAAATTTATTCGAATAGTACCTGGAGTTGCATTCCCAGCTGCCACGGAATCCTGAACAGTCACGTTGAAGACTCTTGCGATTGGTTCTATTGATTTGTTTGTTGAAGTAGGTTCCGTTGTCACCAATGTCCTGTTGCTTTTCCCGTAGTCATACTCCCTGCATCCATTCTCTTTTCGGACAGTCCTTCACCTTATTCTCTAGTGATCCACACCTGAAACACCCTCTGTTCATCCTTGGATTGGGGCAGTTGGGAGAGATATGTCCCTCCTGCCCACACTTGTAACAAACAAACTTACCTTTAAGACACTCTCCCGAGTGATTCTTTCTGCAATTGTCACACTGCCCAACCTGTTTCTTTCCACCTCCTGGCCTATTTTTGGTATTCCCGAAATTTTTTCCTTTCCTTTTTCTAGTCCTACTACCACTACTCCCTTCTCCGACTCTAGTTTGATTTGCCTTCTACCAAAAATTCGCCTCCCCTTTTATCATATAGGTGGCAAAAGCTGTCTTTTGCCCCTCCGTTATCCTAGCTATCACAAACGCTTTTACAGGGTTAATTGATCCTCTAAATCCTGGAGGTTCGATTGCCTTGAAGTCTTTGAAGTTTGCTGATCAATTATTTGGCTGATTTTCCGCGGCTGGTATTCCATTCTGCATAGCTTGAGCATCCATATTCGCCAAATTGCAGATCGGTCCGGTTGTCCTCCACTTTGTTGATGAGGTTTTTCGCGCCTTTGGTTTCATTTTCGTCTTGGCGGCATTATCTGATTAAATAAAATCATGTTCATCCAACTAACTCATAATACTTTACACCATATGTAAGACCCTGAATTTTATGAAATGAAAGTATTCAATTTTCTTATAATTATTATTTTATTTCGTAAATGGTTAAATTGATAAAAGGTTAAAGTTAAGGGTGATATGTGAATTTTTTTGCAAAGTAAACAAGTTGTTATAAAATATTCGTTTGGTCGGGGAATATTCTTTTTTTTCTGAATATAGAATCCCCCAGTTCGGGTCCCAAATCACCACGAATCCCAATGTACTATTTCTATAACTATTGCGAAGATATAAACATAAAATGTTTAAACATTAAACATTACACACTATCCCCAAGATCGAGAACCTTCACATAATACCTAAATCAATATCCTATCGTATATACAAAGCTATTATCATACATTATCATATAACTTTAGTTGCACCTATAATCCAAAGTCGACTTGCCTTGGACTTTTCTTTCAGAATGTGTATTCGCTATAATCTGCAATGTTTATCATGATATAGCAAGGGTGAGCAACAAATTTGCCCAGCAAGCATAAGTTTATTTGAGGATATATCATGATTGAAAGAATTGAACAATAAGCTAGCTAACTTTCAATAATATAAACATTGTGAAAGAGCATGAACAAATTTTCTTAGCAGAACGACCAAGTCAATAAAAATGAATGGTCCATAATGAACATGAACAGATTAACTGAACCAAATGGTAATGAAGGTGATCAGCCTTTCATTCCTGATTAACATTTACAACATGCACAACGTGCGAATCAATAATCAATATAGACGTGAACAATCAACAACAACTATTCACTAACATGCTTTGAACATACAACTCAAGTTTGAGTTAGAGAAACTTGCACGAATAAATAACTAACACAAGTCCAATACTTACCCTTACTACGATAACATTAGTAAGGATTTAATAAATACCCAAAAGAAATTAGGGTTAGGAAACTTTCCTGGTAAGCCTGCTACAATTAACGCTAGCGATTAACCTTCACATAACATAATCACATGTGTCTCGTTAATCACCATTCATACACAATCTAGTTTGAAGTAAAAGGGTCTCCTATTGGATATGCTATAAACATCATAATAGAATATATTTAGAAAATATATGCCACCCATTTTAGATATCATAGGCAAATTTCACCTAAAATGTAACTTAAAAATGCCCAAACATAATGCTTTTTTACATTTTTGTTCTCAGCTTTACCATACCTCGCTAAAACAGTCATAACTAATTCGTTTTAAAATATTTTTGAGCGATTCTTGCGCCCACGCGAAGCTAACTTCTGGGGATACAACTTTCGTTCAGGGACCATCTTCAAATTCCAAGCACAAAATTCCAGAAAATCCGTGCAAGGAGATCGCTCCGAATTTGTTGGATAGATTTGACGCAACTACTTTGAAAAGTCATAACTCCCTGCTCCGAAGTCGGAATTAGTCCGTTCTGGAGTCTATGGAAAGCTTATTCAGTGCACTATAATAACCCAAAAGCCCAAAATTTTTTGGAAACTGTAGCTAGCCCCGAATTTGTCCTTAGGGTCAGCAGTTCACAATTTTTTTCGGTTTCTAACATGTTTATTTCGCGACCTTACGATTTTCATATCTCACTCAATATAGCTTCGATCCAAATGAAATTTGGACATGTTATACCTCATGCTACATACTATTTTACAAAATTATTACATGCAACAAATGGATTATCTAAGACATGATTTCGAGTGACCAAAAATCCTGAAAAATCATGCAAACTAGTTTAACCCAACTTTTGAGAAAATCATAATTTTGATTCTAGCATGCATGAGTTTGATTCTTATTATCCAGACCACTTCTAATAACATATATATACATGTTACAACAACTCATTTCTCTAACTTTTCATGTTTTGATCAAATTAGCAACTAAGAGGCATAATATCAAACACTTAGCATGCAAGGCATAACTCTTTGGATTTTTAAAGCATACATGGCATGATTTGTCCAGAACTTATGTTCTTATTACACCATAACAATCAGACCACAATTACACAACATCAAATACTCCAAAACAAACCATTTATAAAGGTCTCCTATGCATATTCTCTCATAGTTTTGGAAGAACATAGAGAATGGGTTCATAGCTTACCTCTTTGCTAATTCCTCTTGATTTAATCTGTTGAGAGACTCACTCCTTGCTTGCTTAGACTCTCCAAAATCTTCGAAATCACCACAACATCTATTACTCTCAATTTCTCTTTCTTTTTGTATCTTGGTGGGATTTTTGCAAAGTGAAACATTTTTTTTTGTTGGGTGTATATATATATATAATAACTTGATAGAGTCGCTCTCTCAATTTCTTCACCACTCCCATCATCGCTTACATGCATAATTATCCCACTTGAATATAGTTATGGGGAAGTTAGGAACATGAAAAGGTTTGCTTATTATGTATGGTTTAATTAGGAGTTATCACCTTTCTTCCTCCTTGTTGCTATATACGAATATACTCTCCCTCCTTGTCCCATATTATGTGTCACAAGACCCCACTAGTCATTCATCCAATTAAACAAATGAATTATAATGTTATTTTAATCATTTAAATACCGTTTTTGACCGTTTTGCCCTCCGTAGTAGCAAAAAACGTATCGATACTTATATCGATTCCTACTAAAGTCGACATCTCGGACGTCAGGAACTATCCGCTTTAAATCAAACTCAACTTCAAAATTAAGTAGTTGACAATTCGCCTTCGTCGCTCCAAAGTGTGTTTGGGCTAAATTTAAGATAATATTATATCTAATAAAGTTCCAAGAGAAGAGATTTGACTGTATGTGATATTTTACGTCATGAAACTTCCAAGTCCATATATCTATAAATAAGAGCATTGTAAAAGAGGTTGGTGGATATATAAAAATATTATGAGGCATGTCTCATTTTCGTGACATATTTAAAAATATTATGAGACATGTCTCATTTTCGTGACACATTTTCGTGGTTACAGTTTATCCTGCCTAATTTCTATGTTTTGGACTCAAATACGCAGACCGCGTCTCTAAATTCCGCTCCAAACTCAAACTCATATTTGTAAGTCATCCCACGACATTAATTAGAATTAATTCCATCCTTAACCAATTTAAATAATTGGCCTAACCGTAACAACCATTAATATGCCTCTTATCACATAACATATAATAGATTTAAATAATTCATCTAAAAATAATTGTCACATAAGAATTTCACATAAGTTTGTTTATTGAAATTGTTTAATTACATGAAAAAATCTAGGATATTACATTCACCCTCCCTTATAAGGATTCCGTCCTCGAAATCATTACACATCAAACAAACAGATTAGGGTAGTTTTTCATCATTTTCTCCTCGAGTTCCCACGTAGCCTCCTCGGCGTTGTGGTTCCTCCATACTACCTTAACAGAAGGTATTATTTTATTTTTTAAGACTTGTTCTTTTCTATCAATTATCTGCACTAGAACCTCTTCGATTATAAAATATCACAAAATTATAATCTCATTATAATTTTATTTAACAATTAATATAGCACTTTAATTATTAAATTACGACATCAATATAGCAACTCATGTAATCTTTAACAACTCTCTAACTATTAAATTAAATTAGAGTATTATTTAATTCACAAATATATACTAACAACAATCACATAAATAAAATATTTATTTAATTTAATAAATATTTTAAATTATAAATAAAATTTTGGATTGTTACATCATTCCCTTCTTACAAGGATTCTGTCCCCAGAATCACAACTCAAATATTTCATTCATCACATTCTTCCTTCCTTATAAGGATTCTGTCCTCGGAATCACCGAAACCCTACCTTACTCAGGTTTTCGACAAATCTCTTCATTGAATAAGTTCAACACATGACCTTAATATAGGTTTTATATTTCCTACTACATTCATTTCTTCAACAAATTCTAGGTTTTATTTCATAACTTTCACTTTAACTCAATTATATTATGAGTATTATATATTCTTTAATCCATTTATTTCCTTTTCTAAAGATTGTTATCATAAACACTCGGGATATTACATTCACCCATTCTTCTAAGAATTCGTCTTCGAAATTTTTATTTATTAATCTTTATTCATTCATTCTATTAGATTTTACGTTAATACTTTATTCACTCATTGGGTTTTATAACCACTTCTTTCCACAAAGGTCTTTCTTCAATTATTAAACTTTTCTATTAAGAGATTTATATTATTCTTTGATAACTCATCTCCTTCTCATTTCAAAATTTCTTTTCTCACCTATTCCATATATTCATCATTCAGTGTCGCATTCTACGACTTACTTCTTTCTAAGGAATATCATCCTTACCACATTCACCTTTTAGAATTGCAAGAATCTTCCACAATTGCTCAATAATTGGGAAGAAGTATGAATAACTCAGGAATTTTAAAAGATTCCAAATCATGCTGAGGGGTCACAAGACCGTGAACTCTATTCTCGGTTTACTAGTGCTTCAACTCAATCCTTCACAATGCAAACTAGAGTGTTTATCAATCACAAAGACTGAAAACACCCTCCTCACGTACACTAGGTGGCGAAATTGTATTGTACCTCCACGTTGGGCATAACGTAGTGTTTTATAACGACTATATGCGTTACGCTTCCGAACCATTGTCCCCGAAAACATGTCCCCTTATAGGGTTGTTCACCTCGACTTTTCAACATCTCGAATCCGCACTCAAAAACAATTTGGTTTGGCATAACTTTTCAATAAACGCTTGAATTTCATGAACATCTTTCAATATTCGCCTAAATTTGAATCAAATAGCATAGACTTTTACAACAATTCAGACATTAATCGAAATATACATATATATATATATATATATCTCATATCTTAAAGAAATCTCAAAAATCTTTTTATGACGTCATGATACCGCACCGTATTTATACAATTCAATTTGAGGATTCCGTCATTTGGTGATTTTATCATACTACATCATACCATAGTGGGTTTGACGATCCTTAGATCACATCCAACACTAGGTAATCTTGCATTGATGACTCCATCATTTTTATCATCTTTGCACTGTGTTTACATGATGCATTAATGATATAAAATACATTTTGATATATTACAAATCATTTTGTCTAGCCAAGCAATTAGCATGAACATACTGAATAATAAAGATTGTTGTTAAAACTCATTGGTTCCATCATTTGATCCAATGTTTTTCAAGAAAATAGAAGTGTAAACATCAGCACGAAGTCAATAAATTTCGAAAGTCTAGCATAACTAGTAGATTTAGAGTACCTATGCTACCACCATCAACTCCACTTTCTATAATGATCCATTGCTTAATAGGTCTATCTATTCTTATCATCCTCAATACTCCATTTACACTTATCTATACCCAGTTCGTCAAACTTACCACACGTTATGAGTTTAGGAACTTGCCACAATCATATGAGTTTAAGAACTTATCCTAGTAAGACCATAGGCGTCCCTTCGCTGAGGGGTTCAAAAACATACCATATAATTATGAGTCACGAACCTACCATAAGTATGAGTTTTAAGAACTCACACTTAACCTTATAATATTCTCTAACTATACTCTACCTATCTATCATACACATGAGAAAAGAATCACCTTCTCAACAGGCATATAGCAAATAGCGCGACACAAACATTCCAATGATTATCAATGTGATAAACTGAGTGCAAGCACAAAACCCTCGCCCATACAAAGGTTTATACAACTTAGCCATCATATGAGTCCTCAATTGAAATCCCACCTAACTCTATCTTGCTTATAACTTGCTCTTTGCTCGATACAAATTCCTCGTATCACATCATCTATAACTCCTCATGAGTTATCTCGTACTATTTCATAGTACTCCATCTTCATAGCATTAAGCTATAATTATTCAAACATTATAGACCATCTTTCTTTTATAACTTAAATAGACCACGTCGTGATCTTATTCTATAATCATCTCCCTTAAAATTCTTTTCTTAACTCGTGATCGTTTTGTTTTACGATCTTCTTTCTTTCTCTTTTTTATCATTTACGACATTATTCGTTATCTTGGCTTTTGGAGTTAGGAAACTCCCATTTCTTATCTTTATAATTTCTAACTTCATTTACATTGCTCAAAATTTCATTCGAGTTCTACACTTTCATCATATGTATCCATTTCTACACTTGGTACACATCGAGTCTCTAACAGTTTCAATATGGTATGCTGAGTGGTTTCCCACAAACAACCAACAAACTAGGTTCCGAGTTACTAGTTCGTATATACCTCCGCTCTATGAAGGAATCATTTAACCCAGATACCATACCTCAACTACTAAAGAGTACAACTGTACCATACATAACTATAACTTTCATTCTTAACTTCGTTACCAATCTCTTCTTATAGACATTGTCTATTTGTTACCACCTTACATTCTTATTATTGGAGTTGGGTAACTCCATAACTCTGTGAGATTCTTCTTTGAATCCTCTCACACATATTTTCATCCCTTCTTTATAAATTTCTTAAATTACTTCTTATTGTTCAAACTCTATTTGAGTGTATTCGTTCATTATCTTCACCTCTCTTCTCTAAGGTTATAGCCTAAGGTACTCCTACCTAAGGTTTATAACCTACAGCTTTCATACCAACTGTAACATCCCCAGATTCGGGTCCCAAATCACCACGAATCTGGTGTACTATTTCTATAACTATTGCGGAAGATATAAACATAAAATGGTTATACATTAACCATTACACACTATCCCCAAGGTCGAGAACCTTCACATAATACCTAAATCAATATCCTATCAGACATACAAAACTATTATCATACATTACTGTTACAACTTTAGCTGCACCTATAATCCAAAGCTGACTTGTCTTGGACTTTTCTTGTAACCGATGTATTCGTCATAATCTGCAATATTTATCATGATATAGCAAGGGTGAGCAACAAATTTGCCCAGCAAGCATAAGTTTATTTGAGGATATATCATGATTGAAAGAATTGAACAATAAGCTAGCTAACTTTCAACAATATAAACATTGTGAAAGAGCATGAACAAATTTTCTTAAATTTGAATGACCAAGTCAATAAAAATGAATGGTCCATAATGAACATGAGCAGTTAATCGAACCAAATGGTAATGAAGGTGATCGACCTTTCATTCCCGATTAACATTTACAACATGCACAACGTGCGAATCAATAATCAATATAGATGTGAATAATCAACAACAACTATTCACTAACATGCTTTGAACATACAACTCAAGTTTGAGTTAGAGAAACTTGCATTTAATAAATAACTAACACAAGTCCAATACTTACCCTTACTACGATAATATTAGTAAGGATTTAATAAATACCCAAAAGAAATTAGGGTTAGGAAACTTGCCTGGTAAGCCCTCTTCATAATTAACGCTAGCGATTAACCTTCACATAACCTAATCACATGTGTCTCGTTAATCACCATTCATACACAATCTAGTTTGAAGTAAAAGGGTCTCCTATTGGATATGCTATAAACATCATAATAGAATATATTTAGAAAATATATACCACCCATTTTAGATATCATAGGCAAATTTCACAATGTAACTTAAAAATGCCCAAACATAACAGCTTTTTTACATTTTTGTTCTCACTTTTACCATACCTCGCTAAAACAGTCATAACTAATTCGCTTTTAAATTATTTTTGAGAGATTCTTGCATACACGCCGGCTAACTTCGGGGATACAACTTTCGCTCAGGACCATCTTCAAATTCCTAGCACAAAATTCCGGAAAATCCGTGCAAGGAGATCGCTCCGAATTTGTTGGATGATTTGACGCAACTACTTTGAAAAGTCATAACTCCTTGCTCCGAAGTCGGAATTAGTCCGTTTTGGAGTCTATGGAAAGCTTATTCAGTGCACTATAATAACCCAAAAGCTCAAAATTTTCTGGAAACTGTAGCTAGCCCCGAATTTGTCCTTAGTGTCAGTAGCTCACAATTTTTTCTTGCTTTCTAACATGTTTATTTCATGACCTTTACGATTTTCATATCTCACTCAATATAGCTTGATCCAAATAAAATTTGGACATGTTGTACCTCATGCTACATACTATTTTACAAAATTATTACATGCAACAAATGGATTATCTAAGACATGATTTCGAGTGACCAAAAATCCTGAAAAATCATGCAAACTAGTTTAACCCAACTTTTGAGAAAATCATAATTTTGATTCTAGCATGCATGGGTTTGATTCTTATTATCCAGACCACTTCTAATAACATATATATACATGTTACAACAACTCATTTCTCTAACTTTTCATGTTTTGATCAAATTAGCAACTAAGAGGCATAATATCAAACACTTAGCATGCAAGGCATAACTCTTTGGATTTTTAAAGCATACATGGCATGATTTGTCCAGAACTTATGTTCTTATTACACCATAACAATCAGACCACAATTACACAACATCAAATACTCCAAAACAAACCATTTATAAAGGTCTCCTATGCATATTCTCTCATAGTTTTGGAAGAACATAGAGAATGGGTTCATAGCTTACCTCTTTGGCGAATTCCTCTTGATTTAATTTGTTAGAGACTCACTCCTTGCTTGCTTAGACTCTCCAAAATCTTCAGAAATCACCACAACATCTATTACTCTCAATTTCTCTTTCTTTTTGTATCTTGGTGGGATTTTTGCAAAGTGAAACATTTTTTTTTGTTGGGTGTATATATATATATAACTTGATAGAGCTGCTCTCTCCAGCCCTTTCACCACTCCCATCATCAGTTACATGCATAATTATCCCACTTGAATAAAGTTATTGGGGGGGGGGGGAGTTAGGAACATGAAAAGGTTTGCTTATTATGTATGGTTTAATTAGGAGTTATCACCTTTCTTCCTCCTTGTTGCTATATACGAATATACTCTCCCTCCTTGTCCCATATTATGTGTCACAAGACCCCACCAGCTGCTGTCCAATTAAACAAATGCATTATAATGTAATTTTAATCATTTAAATACCGTTTTTGACCGTTTGCCCTCCGTAGCAAAACGTATCAATACTTATATCGATTCCTACTAAAGTCGACGTCCCGGACGTCGTGGAACTATCCGTTTCGTCAAACTCAACTTCAAAATTCGTAGTTGACAATTCGTCTTCGTCGCTCCAAAGTGTGTTTGGGCTAAATTTAAGATAATATTATATCTAATAAAGTTCCAAGAGAAGAGATTTGACTGTATGTGATATTTTACGTCATGAAACTTCCAAGTCCATATATCTATAAATAAGAGCATTGTAAAAGAGAATGGTGGATATATAAAAATATTATGAGGCATGTCTCATTTTCGTGACACATTTAAAAATATTATGAGACATGTCTCATTTTTGATGACACATTTTGTGCTTACACCTATCCTCGCCTAATTTCGACGCTTGGACTCAAATACGCAGACCGCGTCTCTAAATTCCTCTCCAAACTCAAACTCATATTTGTAAGTCATCCCACGACATTAATTAGAATTAATTCCATCCTTAACCAATTTAAATAATTGGCCTAACCGTAACAACCATTAATATGCATCTTATCACATAACATATAATAAAAATAAATAATTCATCTAAAAATAATTGTCACATAAGAATTTCACATAAGTTTGTTTATTGAAATTGTTTAATTACATGGAAAAATCTAGGATATTACAGAATATCCGTACGACGGCACAATCATTGGTGGACCCCATAATGGAAGTATTGTCGTAGTTAGAAAATGACAGAATTATCTTTTTATAAAAATAACGGCGAAAGTGTTACCGTTAAAACTATTGAACTACCCTAAGTAAAAAGAACAATGAATGGCGTGGTTGTATAGTAGCACCACGATATTGATTATTGATGCTTACGTAAGAAGTCACTTTCAGCTTATACTCAATTATTGCTACAAGAATTGTTTATCATATCTCTCTCATATTATTGATTCAATTATTATCATAGTATGAATATTTTATATTATTAAATCAATAATTGAGACGACAAAGTTATTCATATTATTATTTGCAATATTGACAATGTCTAGAAGTTCTGCTTGCAGAGGTTTGGTCACCTAATCATGCGCTACCAATAAGGAGAAATCCTTATCTGAAAGCCCCTCTTTCCCGGGAATGACCTGATTGTTAAATATTGTGCGTTATAATATTAACGATGAATAAGTTCGTGTTGATTAAAGATAAAATTGATAGTTCCATTGTGTGGGAATTATTAGTGTTAGTGGAAATCGACATTTATTTTGATAATAATTAATGTCTGGAGGTTATATTGACCAATCGGGTAATTAACCGGATAAATGAGCAATTAATTGCTATTAATCCACATGCTTATAACTATGTGTTCACATGTGTGTACTATTGATTCACATGATTTACTATTAGGGGAATTGGTGCAAGAATGATAATACTTGCATGACTAAATTAAAAATGGAGGTATAGTTGAAGGTACTATACTGTAATTAGTTTTTTCACATGATTATACTATTGAGTCACATGAATGAACTATTAATTCACATTATTTACTATTAGGGGATGTGGTGCAAGTTTAATAATACTTGCAGGACTAAATTAAAAATGAAAAAAGAGAGGAAGGTATTATACTGTAATATTTTGAGCCCCAAAATGTGCAATTATCGAAACTATATTTTCCTATAAATAGAAGCTCATTCTTCCTTCATTCTCACCAATTCACTAAGTCTCACAAGAGCAATTATAGAGATAGAAGCTATAGAGAGAGAATCTATAGAGAGAAAGAAGAAGCGAAGTCTGCTACTTCACTACTCCAGTATCCAATCTTCTTCTGAGGTAAGGGGTATTATTTATTTTATATCCTGAAGAGATATTATTTTTCGTATTCGTTTGAATATTATTTCATTCAATATTCATAAAGGATATTATCTTCGTTCAATATTCGTAGGAATATTATCTTCGTTAAATATTCGTTGAAATATTATTTCCGTTCAAGGGATGTTATTTTTGTTTAATATTCGCTTGAAATAATATTTTCTTCCATACTCTGTAGTATGTAAGTAATATTATTTCGTTTCAGATTTTGAATTCTATACTCATTTTGTTGAAGTTTTGGCTTCCATACTCTATGAAATTAGTAGAATATCCTTGATATTTGCGCTTCATCCAGTATCTTTTCATGAAAATATTATTAAGAGCTTTGTTGATAATTATTGATCTTTTCATGACGGAATACTATTCATAAGTTACTATTAACCCGGTTACTATTCACTCAAATATTATTCACTCGGGTATTCGGGGCACTTTTCATGCCGGAGTACTATTCACGAGTTACTATTCACCCAATTACTATTCACCCGAATATTATTCACTCGGGTATTTGGGGGTACTTTTCATGTCGGGGTACTATTCACGAGGTACTATTCCCGAAGTACTATTCATAGGGTACTATTCACGGGGTACTATTTACCCAAAAAATACATTTCTTTTTTGTCCAAATTATTTTTGGTACATGAATATTATTCTTGAATTTTACTCCACAAAGCAGTATCATGTTGACAATTTGAACGTTATTGAATTTTGGATAAATTAAATTATAAATCTTTAAAATTTATCCTTGAACTTGTTTTATTGAATTGTTATGTCATGGTCAACATCCTCATGCTTATATTGTGAGGAAAGTTATCTTTGGCTTACGTACATAGATGGACTTGGTATGATTATGACCAGGGATTATTCGGTATAATCATGACCGTAATGTAACAAATGATGTGGTAAAAGTCCTTATTGGCCTGTAGTTCATTGATGGACAATTATTGGTATGATTATGACCAGGGATTATTCGGTATAATCATGACCATTGATGATTACATGAATATCTTTGGCCGTGGTGCAGGGATGATTCGATTTTATTTATTAAGTTGAGTCTAAGCGATAAAGTTGATGAAAAACTTTTTAAATCATAGAAGATAGTAGATTTTATGCTCTACTTGACTCTTCTAATGGATTGCTTATTCCACTGTAGTTGTTGATCTGAAACTTGTTGTCTATTGTATTCTATCAGTTGTTATACTGTTGAAGGCTAAGGATAATTTATTCTGCATTATCTTAGTCATAATATTTCTTACTGGGCTAGTTGAGCTCACCCTTTGCTTTCATTGTTCTCTTCAGGAAATGAGAATATTGCTGGGACTAGTCGGGGAATGGAGTGACGGTCCAGATGATAACATTAATAGTCCTTACTATTCTGTTAAATAGTGTGACAATAAATGTAATGAGGACTCCATTGAGTGTGGATATTGTCTAGAAGGCAATATTCTTATTTAAACTCTCAGCTATGTTTTGTCGTATATTACCCGACAGTTGTATAATTAAGTTTGTATTTGATTTATGTACCATATATTTGGCGACTCAAGATGAGTGATGTATACCTATTTTGGGGGCGTCACAGTTGGTATCAAAGCTTAGGGATATGATCCCTGGCTGAGATGTGAGACAAGAACTAGGAGGGGAGAGACGGGGAATTTCTTTGCTAGTATGACCTACCTAAGTTTATTTGGTATTTAATTGGTCGGTTAGAGTATAGGGATAATATGTGATATGTCAATTAACCCTTGTTTTGTAACAGTGTTTGAGAATGGCATCTGAAAATGTTGAGATTAGCAATGAAGCACATGAGACCGTTGAGTCACCAACGATCAATACCCAAGATAATGTGCAACAAGAAGACAATAATCCTCAGGTAAACAACAACACCGATTAGATGATGAACGATGGGATGATCAGAGGCTTTATGTAATTCATGCAACATCAGACGAGAGAGACTCCTGTTTAAAATGCAGGTGAAAACAATGGCAACCCACGGCTGGTTATTGCTAATCAGTTCAAGGAGTTGGGACCGCCGGAGTTTTTGGGAAAGCCAGAACCACTTAAGACGGAGACATGGTTAAAGCAGATCACCAAGATATTTGATGTCTTGGGATGCTCCGAGGAGCAAAAGGTTCCCTTCGCCACCTTTATGTTGTGTGAAGAGATAGATTACTGGTGGGAATCTGTAAAATGTACCCAGCCTGACGCACTCAAGATGTCTTGGGAGAAGTTCCAAGTGCTGTTCAACGACAAGTACTTTCCCGAAAGTATTCGTCACATGAAGGAGGTGGAGTTTATCAAGTTGGAGCAAAAAAATATAACCGTATCACAATATGAGGCTAAATTTGTGGAGTATCCCGGTTTGCATCCCATTTAGTTGATAATGAGAAGCGAATGACGCAAATGTTTCTAAGAGGTTTGAAACCCGATATACGTCAATACCTCATTTCTCACAAACTTTATTTATATTCAGATGTTGTGAATAGGGCTCAGTTATTAGAGCATGATAATGAGTCAGCACAACCAAAAGGTAACGAGTAACAACACGATAATAATCATACCGGTGCAAATCTACCATCGAATAATAATAATAACCATCGGGGAAATTATCATGCCAAGAATGGTAACCACTTCGGTGGTAATCATGGCCAAGATAATAGGAGTGGAAATTTCAATAAGAGAAGGTTCAACAACCATGGAAAGATAGCAGCACCAACACCCGCTTTTCAAGGAAGGAGAACGACCACCAATCAGTATGCTTCAAATGGAGGGAGGGACATATCGGTCCAAGTTTGCACGATGCGACCAAAGCATGTTACAATTGTGGAAAAGAAGGTCACCTAGCCTGATTTTGTCATGCACCAAAGTGAAGTCCAGCTGGGACGGTGGCACCAAAGGAGGATACGGAAAAACAAAGTCGGTGGTTTCAGGGAGAGCGTTTTTCGTGACTTCTCAAAAGGCGAGTAACCCGAACGAAGTTAGCACGGGTTAGTAATTATAAATTCTTCGCTATACCTTATTAGATATCGGTTCTACCCATTTTTTATCTCTCTTGCTTGAGCTCAACATTTAAATTTGACTCCAGAGAAATTAGACTTTGACTTATTGGTTGAAACTTCGTTAGGAGAAACCTTCATTACATGTGTTATCCAAGTCTTGGATGAGAGTCATAGTTTTGAATGATATTTCTATTGTTAATAAATTTCCTGACGTATTCCCTGAAGACTTCCTAGCCTACCCCTATAGCGTGAAATCGAATTTTGTATTAATCCCAGTACAAAACCCATTTCTCAAACCCTCAAATATTTCTTCACCTAGAACGAACATAACATCCGCCAAGGACGTTGACTCGAGCTGTTAAAGATTACGACTATACCATTCAATATCATCGTGGAAGAGCGAACGTGGTAGCTAACGCATTTAGTAAAAGATCGTATGCGTTTACAAGTGCGATGTTGTTTACACAAAAACCTATTTCGTATAACTTACAAATGATGAAGATAGAGTTAAAGACTCTAAGGACCCACGTGAAGATCGCGAATATACGATTTGAACCGACTTTAAATCGATAAAGATAAAGCCGCTCAAGCTACACACACGGAGCTGATGAATACAAGGAAGAAGGTTCAAGAGGGCGTTATTCTAGAAGCAAGAGTCGATCTCAACCCTCGATTTAGTTGGCCCATTTGAAATCCTCGATCTAGTAGGAATTGTGGCCTATAGACTCGCCTTACCGCTAAGTATGTCTCATGTTCATAACGTTTTTTTCGTATCGATATTACGTAAATATGTGGACGAGCCAAACTACATTATTGAAATAGAACTAGACGAGATAACAGAAGATTTAACGTATGATGAGATACGTGTTAAAATCTTAGATAAGAAGGATCATATTCGACACTCAAAGGTTATACCTCAAGAGTTAGAATCTGTCGAGGTATCCTCACTTTTTTGGCATACCAGGTACGTACGTAAATTTCGAGGGCGAAATTTCATAAGGAGGGGAGATTGTAAGACCTCGAATTTTATGAAATGAAAGTATTCAATTTTCTTATAATTATTATTTTATTTCGTAAATGGTTAAATTGATAAAATGTTAAAGTTAAGGGTGATATGTGAAAATTTTGCAAAGTAAACAAGTTGTTATAAAATATTCGTTTGGTCGGGGAATATTCTTTTTGTCGGGAATATCCGTACGATGACACAATCATTGGTGGACCCCACAATGGAAGTATTGTCGTAGTTAGAAAATGATAGAATTATCTTTTTGTAAAAATAACGGCAAAAGTGTTATCGTTAAAATTGTTGAACTACCCAGTATTAAAAGTACAGTAATACGCGTGGTTTCATAGTAGTACACAGTATTGATTATTGATACTTACGTAAGAAGTCACTCAGTTATACTCAATTATTGCTACAGTAATTGCTGCATCATATCTCTCATATTATTGATTTAATTATTGTCACAGTATCATTATTTTATATTATTTAATCAATAATTGAGATGACAAAGTTATTCATATTATTATTTGCAATATTGACAATGTCTAGAAGTTCTGTCAAGGAGAGGTTTGGTCACCTAATTGCACGCCAATAAGGAGAAATCCTTATCGGAAAGCCCCATCTTTCCTGGGAACGACTTGGTTGTTAAATATTGTGCGTTATAATATTAAAAATAAATAAGTTCGTGTTGATTAAAGATAAAATTGATAGTTCCATTGTGTGGGAATTATTAGTGTTAGTGGAAATCGATATTTATTTCGATAATAATTAATGTCTAGAGGTTATATTGACCAATCGGGTAATTAACCGGATAAATGAGCAATTAATTACTATTAATTCACATTCTTATAACTATGTGTTCACATGTGTGTACTATTGATTTACATGATTTACTATTAAGGGAATTGGTGCCAGATTGATAATACTTGTATGACTAAATTAAAAATGGAGGTATAGTTGAAGGTACTATACTGTAATTAGTTTTTTCACATGATTATACTATTGAGTCATATGAATGAACTATTAATTCACATGATTTAATATTAGGAGAGGTGGTGCAAGTTTGATAATACTTGCAGGACTAAATTAAAAATAAAGAAAAAGAGGAAGGTATTATACTGTAATATTTCGAGCCCCAAAACGTGTAATTATCGAAACTATATTTTCCTCTAAATAGAGGCTCCTTCTTCCATCATTCTCACAAATTTACTAAGTCTCGCAAGAGCAATTATAGAGATAGAAGCTATAGAGAGAAAGAGCGAAGTCTGCTACTTCACTACTCCAATATCCAGTCTTCTTCTGAGGTAAGGGGTATTATTTATTTCATATTCTGAATAGATATTATTTTTCGTATTCGTATGAATATTATTTCTTTTAATATTCATAAAGGATATTATCTTCGTTCAATATTCGTAGGAATATTATCTTCGTTAAATATTCATTGGAATATTATTTTCGTTCAAGGGATGTTATTTTTGTTTAATATTCGCTTGAAATAATATTTTTTTCCATACTCTGTAGTATGTAAGTAATATTATTTCGTTTCAGATTTTGAATTCTATACTCATTTTGTTGAAGTTTTGGCTTCCATACTCCATGAAATTAGTAGAATATCCTTGATATTTGCGCTTCATCCAGTATCTTTTCATGAAAATATTATTATGAGTTTTGTTGATAATTATTGATCTTTTCATGACGGAATACTATTCATAAGTTACTATTCACCCGGTTACTATTCACTCAAATATTATTCACTCGGATATTCGGGGCACTTTTCATGCCGAAGTACTATTCACGAGTTACTATTTACAGGTTACTATTCACCAAATTACTATTTACTCGAATATTATTCACTCGGGTATTTGGGGTACTTTTTATGTCGGGGTACTATTCACGAGGTACTATTCCCGAAGTACTATTCACAGGGTGCTATTCACAGGGTACTATTTACCCGAAAAATATATTTCTTTTCTATCCAAATTATTTTTGGTACATGAATATTATTCTTAAATTTTACTCCACAAAACAGTATCATGTTGACAATTTGAACGTTATTGAATTCTGGATAAATTAAATTATAAATCTTTAAAATTTATCCTTGAACTTGTTTTATTGAATTGTTATGTCACGGTCAACATCCTCATGCTTATATTGTGATGAAAGTCATATTTGGCTTACGTGCATAGATGGACTTGGTATGATTATGACCATGGATTATTCGGTATAATCATAACCGTAATGTAACGAATGATGTGGTAAAAGTCCTCATTGGCCTGTAGTTCATTGATGGACAATTGTTGGTATGATTATGACTAGGGATTATTCTAAGATAATCATGACCATTGATGATTACATGAATATCCTTGGCGCAGTGCGGGGATGATTCAATTTTATTTATTAAGTTGAGTCTCAAATGATAAAGTTGATGAAAAACTTTTAAATCATAGAAGATAGTAGATTTTATGCTCTACCCGACTCTTCTAATAGATTGCTTATTCCACTTGCAGTTGTTGATCCTAAAACTTGTTGTCTATTGTATTCTATCGGTTGTTATCTTTGTTGAAGGCTAAGGATAATTTATTCGCATTATCTTAGTCATAATATTTCTTCTTGGGCTAGTTGAGCTCACCTTTGCTTTCATTGTTCTCTTCCAGAAATGAGAATATTGCTGGGACTAGTCGAGGAACGGAGTGACGGTCCAGATGATAGCATTAGTAGTCCTCACTATTCAGTTAAATAGTGTGATAATAAATGTAATGAGGACTCCATTGAGTGTGGATATTGTCTAGAAGGCAATATTCTTATTTAAACTCTCAGCTATGTTTTGTCGTATATTACCCGATAGTTGTATAATTAAGTTTGTATTTGATTTATGTACCATGTATTTGGCGACTCAAGATGGGTGATGTATACCTATTTTGGGGGCGTCACACCATATATCATAACACATATTGTTTTTAAACATCCGCTATCCCTTTGTGGCCCAAAAGTCGGGAATGGCTGCCACAACTTATACAAAACTTGAGAATATTACACTATACCCACATACTTATCATATACATATCATAGAATCATATATATTAAAGTAACACTAATACTACTTATTTCTTACACCTTCTCTAAGGATCAATTGCTTAGTATTCTATATATTCCTATTATCCTCAATAATCCATTTACACATAACTATACCAAGTTCGTCAAACTTACCACACATTATGAGTTCAGAAACTTACCACAATCATATGAGTTTAAGAACTTATCCTAGTCAGACCTTTGACGTCCATTCGTTGAGGGGTTCAAAAATTTCATATAATTATGAGTTATGAACTTACCATAAGTATGAGTTTTAAGAACTCGAGCTTAACCTTATATTCTTTAACTATATTCTACCTATCAGTTATACTATCGTTTCTGGATTTGGTAATACATGTTCCAGTATAATCACCTCATTAGGGTTACTTACAAAGTGAGCCTCTATTTCAGTTATTTACTTTGGTATTGGCTCAGTTATGGAGGTTAAATCATTCTTTATGATCTGAGGGTATCCTAATTCTTTTCCATTTGACATCTACACAAAAACTATCTTGATTAGCACGTATTATATACACACAACAATTAATAATTTTATACAAGTTATCTTTTATTTTGTTTAACGATGAATTTATTCAATTCATCTCCTTTTAAACTATAAATGAGTTATTTATATTTTTAATGTTTCCCTCTGTTCTAAGGTTATAGCCTAAGGTCTATCCCACCTAAGGTTTCAAACCCTAAGCTCTGATACCAACCTGTGACGCCCCCAAATTCAGGTACTTGAAACCCAAACGCGGTGGTTCAGGATACCATTTCTATGAGCGGAATAATACTACTAATAATAACAATAATATAAATACCAAACTTAATTTACATATATCAGAGTCTACTCCCAGATACGCGACCTTTAAACATTCATTACATGATAATTAATAGATATCATTGTCATAATAACGTTAAACTATTACTTAATATAGCATAAGTTTATTCTATTTGCTTTCCTTTTCCCTTGTCCTGGCCTGAACCTTCCGGTTAATCACGCTTAGCTGAAAACATTTAAATTTAAAGCAAGGATGAGGATTTGATTGCCCAGCAAGTAATAGCAAAAATAAATATTAGCTAAAAGGATTAAATGTTTTCTTTGAATAACACTTCTACAACGAATCAACAGTTATGAAGTAAGCTGAACCAATAATAACAACATATCAATTCTATAACAAAATTTTGAAACTACGTACTGACTATAAATGGAGAGCAGTCGACAAACTATGAACTTTGTTTTCAATTTTCGCTAAGGTTTAGCAGAACTTCATCCGCAAACCGTCATAACTTACAGGCGCGAGGGTGATCATCCCAATGTGCCCTGTATTGATCAATACTACATACAAGAACGATATTATCGTTCGTCTTATCCACCTTAGGTGCACAAAAGTTTTCTTATGTTCGGGATGTTCATACTTAGTCGGGAATCCGAATCAAAATAATTTGATTGGATACAATAAAATTCTATCATGTTTCAATGATATTTCTAAATCTGTGTCTAGCTGGGTCAAATAGCTTAGACGACTTTTAATTAATGTATACATACCGAAAATCAATGGGTATGTGTCAACATGTGATTAAATACAATGATTATCCAAGTGAGGACACTTGTCTAACCATATCTAGAAATTATAGAACATAATAAATATATGGATTGTACAATAGTACTGTATTGATAAATAATGATCGGATAGTTTAAGAACTTGTATGTATACAAAAGATTGGATACATAATCGATAATAATAGAGTTAATAATCTGGCACAATAATAATATAATTTTGAAACTTTCTTACTCATGTCCATTGTATAAAAGAAATGCAAAGTTAGGATACTTGCCTGGTCTACTGCTTACAGTTACGCAACTTAGTTTTATCTTTTATATCGAGACCTATCATTAATAAGATCATTCTATCGATTAGAAATATATATCATAACACATAGTACTGCTAAATGCAGTCAGCACATAACGTAATAACCCATATTTTTTTTAAATTAAATATTAATTAATTTTATTTTATACAATTGTATTCAAATTGGTAAAGGTAAATGACTATTTTTTTTCTTCTTCCCTATTTTGTTTGGAAAGTTAAATTGTTTGAGTAGATAATTAAATAATTGATTAAATTAAAAATGGGAAGTCCATTAGAGTTTTGGTAGCTCCTATATTGAGATATATTTATATTTAAAGAGTGAAGTTGTAACTTTAATCCTATTCTAATTTGATTAGTTAAATTTTTGAGTAGAATACTTATACGCGCTGCAGTCCATTAGAAAAATTATAATTAATTCATCTGATGTCAGAATTGAGTGAATCCAAATCAAGTTCCTTCAACTTTTCGTCCTCTACAATTTTGAAGAAGTAAGCAACTTGAGATAATTTTAGATTGTCAAAAGCGGGTTATGATGAGGAAGACAATCCCATTTGTTAAAATTTTGTGGGAAAAGAAAATCATCTGGAGCGCGGAGCTATTTGGGAGATTAAGGAGTCTATTCGAGCAGAGTATCCGCATCTCTCTGAAAATTGGGTGCATTCCATTCTTTTGAATTCCAAGGACGGAATTCTTTTTAAGGGGTAGATAATGTAATACCCAGAAAATAATAATAATAATAATAAATGGAATTTAATTTCATATTAAATAGTTTAATTGGGCTTTTCTTATGTATGGATCAAATTGTATTTATTTACATTAATTTGGGCCTTAAAATTAATTGGGTTTAAATTAAATGTAGGTAATATTAAATCCTATTATAACTAGGAGATTAATAAATCTGTTAATAAATAAATAAACAACTAAAACCTAATCTTCCTCGCATACAATTGTTACGAACTGGCTGAGAAAAAGAAGTGAGAAGGCGACTGAAGGAACAAGAGGAATTGTTATTCAGGTGAGTTATTCCATTAATTTATTTTGTAGCCGACATATAGTAATAAAAGAGTATCAAATTCAATAAGAATAAAAAAAAGATCATCGGAGAAAAAGGGTTAAAATTTTATTTCGATTTTAGCATTTGTCGTGACATCATATAGAGAAGAGAAGTAACTTCATAGTTTAAATAATAAAATAACATGTGAGTATGGCTTTTGATCTGAATATGTTCAAAGTTTATGAATTGAATTATCACTACTTTGTTTGAAAGCGGAGGTTACTTTATTTATTATATATATATATATATATATATATATATATATATATATATATATATATAAGGTTGTACCTAAAATAAACTTATAATTCAGATTCTTTTTTATAAGACTATATCAAGAAATCAATTGTTATAATATTTGTGATAACCCGAGAATTTGGACGATTTAGTAAAATCTTAAATGATTGATTTAAGGTCAAATAATAGACCTAGACAGAAAATAAGTGTATGCATTTGATGTTATTAGGATGGAATTTTGAGGATTTCAAAATTTCGTGAAGGCTTATAGGTGAATTATTCAGGATTAAGTGTTTATGTGATTAAGTTCTGTGTATATGGTTAATGATGTGTTCAGAATGTGGTTAAGGGTCAAGGGTTGACTAGATAAATTATATCTGTAACAAACTCTAAGAATATATTAAGAACAACAACGTTCAGTTAGAAAACCCTAACGTCTGATAAGAAACCCTAGAAATCGGTTCGAAACCCTAGTTTCGATTCCGAATCCAAACCTTAATTGGTTGCATGAAACCCTAAATCGGAACTTAATGGCATAAGTGTAAATAATTAAAAGATTAATTAGGGTTAATCTTAACAAATTGATTACAAAACCCTAATTCCAAATCAAACCTAATACTTGATCCGAAAAACCCTAGTTTGATTACGATAAATTGAAGCCCTAATCAGGAAATTAATGGAGAATTATAATGCTCATGTGATATTAAGTATAAGGTTAATTAGGGTAAAGCTTAATCAATTCGAAAACCCTAATCCTAATTATTTCAATTTATGAGTAATTAGAAAACTCTAATCTAATTACGAGATTTAATTTCTAAATTAGAAATTTATTTTTATTAGAAACCCTAATTAGTGGGTTATAAACCCTAAGGGTTAAAAAGTTGTATGTAAGGAATATAAACATTATGTGATGGTTTATATTTATTTATTATATAAACAAACAAAAGAAATTAGTGTAAACCCTAATTATATATTAGGAATGAAGGATTTAATAACTTAAGGGTTATGGAAAAAGAATTTGTGGTATTTAGAATACTTACTAATTCTAGGAGATTTATTTTATATATCTCAAATGATTAATTAACCTAATTATAGCAAGTCTAATTGGGTTAAGGAAATAAGTGTGCATGAGCAAGGATTTGGGTTATAATGAAGGAAGAGAAAACCCTAATTAAATTATTTGGGTCGAATAAGAATTTAGGTATTGGACTATCTATAACTCAAGTGTGGCCAAAGAAGTTAGTTAGAGACCAAGCAAGACATTAAAAGAATGGCTCAATTTTTTAGCCAAGTGGGAGAGGAATTTTTGGACATTTGTTAAATCAACTAAGAGATAAATAGAAAGCAAATTGGGAGCATTATTAAGGCACATGGTGGCCAAGAGGGAAATAATAAGGGGGGATGAATGATGAATTAATTGCTCACTTTAGATGGTGACCAACTCACAACCACTTCTCTTATGTGTCATTTTTAGTTTGTCCAACACTTATGTTTTTCTTGCAAGCAATCCTTAGCAATTAATTAGAGGAAAGAGCAAGAATTGGTGGATCTAGTAATACTTCATGGCGGATGAACAAGAAGAGAAAGAGAGAGGTTTGGTCAAATTATAATCCACACCTAATAAAAAGTATATCCTATTTTCCTCTTTCACCTCTTTTATTCTTCCAAGTTGCAAGGAACCAAAGAGAGAGAGAGAATAGAGGCCAATTTAAAGCAATACATGGTGGAGAGAAAGGAGAGTTTTGGTGAGGCATCCAAACTCCATGATCAAGCTAAGAAGAAGAAGGTTTAGCAAGAAATCAAGCAAAGGTATAATAAAAATTTATACTTGTGTAGGTTAAACTTCCTTAGTATTTTGATTTGATTTTTGACAACTTGAAGTTGTGATCTTGAGGTTTAAAACCTTAGTTCTATGTATATATAAGTGTTTCATGTTTAGATTTAACAATATTGGGTGTTGATTTTGGTTGGAATCAAAGGTATAAAATTTCCTAAACTCAAAACTCTAGTTAGTTTATGTGTTTTTGTGATGGTTGTTTTAGACCAAGTGTTGAACTTATGATCCATATGAGGAAGATCTACATGATATATGATATTTTATGGTTAGATCTTGCCATTTTTAGGGTTGATAAGCTTGAACAAAGAAGATGAACCAAAACAGTTTTTTTGTTTTAAATGAATTAATGAACTGCTGCTCTAAACAGAAAATTTCGGATTTGTTAAGGTGCTCTAAAAATTCTGGACTTGTGATATGTTATAGTACACTCAATAAGCTTTCCATAGACTCTGAAACGGACTAAATCCGATATCGGAGGAGCAAGTTATGGGATTTTTACCAAACTACACAAAGTTAAGAAAAACTGTTAGAAAGACAGTTTTTACCAGCCACTTCCGGGCTAAATTTCGGGAGCTTAACATGTCCAAATATGGATTGTGATAGATGAAAATTATAGTTCGGAAAGATACGAATCCAACAAAATTGACGGATCATTAATCGGAGTTACAGATTTCGTTTTATTTAAGTTTTGGTGAAGGACTCCAAAACTGCCAAAGTGCAAAAAGTTTTTGGCCAAACTTTTCCGAGGGCTGTTTTGGACATTTAGTTAATGAGAAAAATTCCAGGATTTTGGGAAATGAAAATATATGATAATATGTAGCTCGTGTCCAAAAATGAGCTAATTCCGAGTTAAAATGACCAAGTTATGACCATTACAATTTTTGTGATTTTTCGATTTAAAAATCGCTATAAACGAGTTCTACAACTCCGATTGCCACGAAATTTAAAATGGAGTATCACGTTAACATATATAAGGTTATGCCAAGAGATGGGCATTACTGGAGTTAAGCACGAGGTAGCTAATTTCTTAAGCTACGCACTAAAAAATTAATTAAGGAAAAATAGAATTAATGATTTAAAAATCATATAAAAATGATTTAAGTATTATAAAAATATTTTAAGTTATAAAATATAACTTTTGATATTTTGGCATGAAAATATTAATATTTTAATATTAATATTAATTATCGGATAATGGATTTAAGTGTTTAAAAATCAAATAATTATGATTTTAAGGTATTAAAATATTTTGATATATTATAATTACATTATAATATTATGTTATGAATTTCATTAATATTTTATATTAAATGGATATTAATGATTAATGAATATTGCGGTATTTACTTCATTTAAATACGATATTAATGATTGGAAAATCATGATAAATGGTAATAATTATCCAAAAATTATTACGAGCCTAGAAAAAATGTTTTGACTGATAAGAAAATTATCTGTGATAATTGTTAAGGGTTAGGCAGAGTTTAACTGAACTTAAACTCGAGTATTGTCCGACTAGATCATCGAGATGATAGAATGATATTAGTTTTAAGTCGATCAAATAGTTTGACACGATATTAAGTCTTATGTCTTTGTATAGGTGATAGGGTTATGTGTTATGTGTTTAGGTTATTCCGTGTATTTAAATATAACAATATTATATCTGTGATGATATTATTCTAATATTGGAGATCTATATTATTAATATTAGGTCTTCGGGTAAAGCGTTATAAATTGCGTTGCGGTAATCAACGGTTCAGGCAAGTTTGTTCTTACTTAACTCTAATAAGAGTGTTTTATTCAAGCTTATGGTTAATCATTGCTGATTGCCATGAAAATTGTACTCTGTACATCTTGCATGTATAAGTCAGGTATGAAAGGTCGATCACCTTCATTACCAGCTTGTTCGTAAATGTTTATTCATGTTTAAAACTTGTTCACCAAAAAGTTTGTTCTCTTTAGTTCTCAATTATATTGATGAATTATAGCCACTTATTATTCATACTCTTCAATCATGATATATCCTTATATTGTTGTATTTAAACTTGTTTGAAAAACTTTCATGCTCACCCTTGCTATATCATGATAAAACATTGCGAGATAAAGCAAAATGCGTTCGGATCTGAGGAAAAGATAATGCCAAGTTCAACTTGGGATAAATTGTCTTGACTATTTTGTAATAGTATAGTTTGATAAATGTTAGATCATTTATGATTGTGTAATAAATAAAGGTTACTCGATTTTGGGAAAAAGTGTGTAAGTTTAATGTATAAACAATTTATGTTTATATCTTCCGCAAACAGTTATAGAAAGAAATAGCGTACCGAATCCGCGGCGATTTGGGGCCCGGATTCGGGGATGCTACAATATTTTTATGGTATTATATTAAACTATTTGGAAGTATAAATTGAGAATTTATGTGAATATAATAATAATAAAAATACTAATAATAATAAAACTAACATGAGTAAAAAAAACAGAAGAAGAAATTGGTAATAGTAATTTAACACAAAGTTTATTAATTTATGTAATTAGTTCGAACGAAGGGGATTTAAAGAGTTACATTTGGAATATACTCTGGGTATTACATTGCTTAATATAGGTACGGATTCCGTACTCCTTCAACGATAATCCTTTTAATTTTGATTTGTTCGTTTTGTTTTTATTTAGAAGTTAGTTATTATTTCGCATGCCTGTTCCTTCTCAAATCCATGTGATAGTTTCGTTTTGGGGCATTGATATTTAGAACTCATGTTTGTACTCTTTGAACTTGTTTATCATGTTTAATATTTATTTTGATTTTTGTAGTGATGTACATGTTAGTATATTTTTGGAGACTTGTGTTGATGTTTCGTTCGATTTAACATGTACACATTAGAACCCCTCTGTGTTGATATTTTGTCGAATGTGTTGTGACATTATATTTTTGTTAGAATACCGTAGGGTATACCTGAGCTATAACCACCTGTTGGGGTACCACAGGCACGTCGTCTTGGTATGAGAGGCATGACACTTTTCGTGGCAGTGTGATTAGTCCACAACGTCTCCGTTTTGGGCTCCGGAGGAAGTGGGCCATTTGGAGTTTTGTTGTGGGAGGTGTATGGGTTAACCCTTGTTTTTTGTTCTGCGGATTGGTGATGTTGTGCCAAACACAGATATTCGATTTGGATTCGCGGTCCAATGTGTGATATATTTGTGTGGCATTATTTTTGTTGCCTGTGTGGCTTCATTTGACTTGCCTGTGTGATATTATTTTGACTTTCCCGTGTGGCATTGTTTTGACTTGCCTGTGTGGTAATGTATATTTCTGAGCTCACTCGGTATGAAATAAAACTCAACCATTTGATTCAGCCTATTATTTCATTGTATTAGTTTTGTTTGTTTCTGTCCAGTTCAATTCATTGAGTTAGTTACTTTAGTTCGTTATTTCTTTATTCTTCTATTGGTTTCGTCAATTCTATTGATTCAAATATATTCCATTAAGATCTTTGGATAATATATTTTCGTCAGTATTTACACTTTTGGCTTTGTTCATTATTTTGTCTCAGTTGTTTTCGTATATCAGTTGTATATCTTTTGTATATCTGTATCCGTATTGGGCAATTGGCTCATGCTGTGTTTTTCTTTTGGCAGGTTTGCAGGGGTGATTCAGGGCTAGTGTGATGAGAGAGTTGTCTTTGACCATCTAAGTTGATTCGATTTTTGGTTTTGATATTTTGACTCTAGTTGGAGAATTGTAATTAGTACTTTATTAATGGATTACCACTATTAATATAAGAAGTCATTAGTGCTCTATTTACTAATTTTGAGGTTTGTTGTGCTTTGCACGTGACCTCCCTTTTCTTTTCGGGAAGGGGATATTGAAGAGATGATATCAGAGCTTAGGTTCTTTCTTGTAGAAAACCTATTTAGGTTTGACATGTGAGTTGAGGATAAATCATGGGATAGACGTAGGAGTTTGATTTGATTTTGTTCTCTGTTTGGTTGGTCTTGATTTTGACCAAGTGTTTTTAGCTCTATGAGTTGTAGTTGATTTGAGAAAGGCGAGATAATTTGTTAAGATTATTATTGTTATGCGTTGGAACAATAATATTAGTGAAGGATTGTGATTTGATCATTAAGAAGAAGAATGTCATATTTTGTTCAATTAAGAAATGATTATTAGATTATGATATGAGCATTTGTATCAGCACGTTTTGAGATTGGAGAATTATTTATTAGAGGTATTTTAGGTAATTATAAATTATTATGATTTTGAAATTGAGGATTTGATTTGGGTTAGATTCTGATTTTTGTTAAGTTGAATAATTTGAGGTATGTGAAACGGTGGGATAATATGATAAAGTGAAAACTATTAAGTACATAGGATCTCTGGTAATTTTTAGTTGTTGTAGAGATTCGAGGTAATTAGATTAATCTTTTGGAGTAAATGAATTTTGCGGTTATTTTCTAGTAGAATATTGGAGTTATCTTATATAAAATTTTGAGTGATAGTATGAGGAAATCTTGAAATTTGTTGGGTTAAGATTTGCATTAAGAGAATGATTGATTCATTGAATGATTAGATATACAATAAGTGATGAATCTTTAAGAGATTTTGAAAGCTATATTTTGCTTATTCAGATGGTAGGATATATGATTTAGAGTTTGGTATGGTGATGAAGAGATCTTAGTAGTAATATATTTTTGGTGTAATATTATTTGAGAACTAATTTGATTCTAGGTTATGATATTTTGAAACTCTTGAGGACTTAGTGAGAGTTGGTGATATAATTTAAGTTGTTTCGTTTATCTGATGCCTTTAGAGTTTTGTATGAATTTATGTAAAATAAATAAATAAAAAATGAAAATAATTTGATAAATCTTTGTCATGTGTGGAACATAAACGTTTTATGAATTAAAAATAATTTTAAATATTTTGGGTATTCGAATCGTATTTGGTTGAAGAGAAATTTTTGTGATTTTGAATTATGTTCCGAAGAGTACGTTTACAAGAATTAAACTCAAAGATATTAACGACGGCCCGCACCAACGGTGGATCATGTGATCTAATTTGATGCAACGCGAAGAACCTTACCAAAGCTTTGCACGGTAGCTGACGAATCTTTTACAAATACATTGATAATTACGTGGACCGATGACTTATCCGCGTTGATCGTTACAAATGGAGGCACTACGTCGTAACTAAATTTTTTTTTGTAGCTTATTTGAATTCCGAGGATGAAATTATTTTTAAGGGGTGAAAAATATAATAACCCATATTTTTTAAAATTAAATATTAATTAATTTTATTTTATACAATTGTATTCAAATTGGAAAAGGTAAGTGACTATTTTTTTTTCTTCTTCCTTGTTTTGTTTGGAAAGTTAAATTGTTTTAGTAGATAATTAAATAATCGATTAAATTAAAAATGGGAAGTCCATTAGAGTTTTGGTAGCTCCTATATTGAGTTATATTTATATTTAAAGAGTAAAGTTGTAACTTTAATCCTATTCTAATTTGATTAGTTGAATTTTTGAGCAGAATACTTATACGCGCTGCAGTCCATTAGAAAAATTATAATTAATTCATCTGATGTCGGAATTGAGTGAATCCAAATCAGGTTCCTTCAACTTTTCGTCCTCTACACTTTTGAAGAAGTAAGTAACTTGAGATAATTTTAGATTGTCAAAAGCGGGTTATGAGGAGGAAGACAATCCCATTTGTTAAAATTTTATGGGAAAAGAAATTCATCCGGAGCGCGGAGCTACTTTGGTGATTGAGGAGTCTATTCGAGCGGAGTATCCGCATCTCTTTGAAAATTAGATGCATTCCATTCTTTTGAATTCCGAGGACGGAATTCTTTTTAAGGGGTAGATAATGTAATACCCAGAAAATAATAATAATAATAATAATAATAATAATAAATGGAATTTAATTTCGTATTTTAAATAGTTTAATTGGGCTTTTCTTATGTTTGGATCAAATTGTATTTATTTACATTAATTTGGGCCTTAAAATTAATTAGGTTTAAATTAAATGTAGGTAATATTAAATCCTATTATAACTAGGAGATTAATAAATCTGTTAATAAATAAATAAATAACTAATCTTCTTTGCATACAATTGTTACGAACTGGCTGAGAAAAAGAAGTGAGAAGGCGGCTGAAGGAACAAGAGGAATTGTTATTCAAGTGAGTTATTCCATTAATTTTTTTTGTAGCCAGCATATAGTAATTAAAGAGTATCAAATTCAATAAGAATAAAAAAAAGCCAATGGGAGAAAAAGGGTAAAATTTTTATTCCGATTTTAGCATTTGTCGTGACATCATATAGAGAAGAGAAGTAACTTCATAGTTTAAATAATAAAACAACATGTGAGTATGGCTTTTGATCTGAATATGTTGAAAGTTTATGAATTGAATTATCACTACTTTGTTTGAAATGGAGGTTACTTTATTATTATATATATATATACATACACACACACACACACAAAAGGTTGTACCTAAAATAAACTTATAATTCAGATTCTTTTTTATAAGACTATATCAAGAAATCAATTGTTATAATATTTTTATGGTATTATATTAAACTATTTGGAAGTTTAAATTGAGAATTTATGTGAATATAATAATAATAAAAATACTAATAATAATAAAAATAACATGAGTAAAAAAAACAGAAGAAGAAATTGGTAATAGTAATTTAACACACAGTTTATTAATTTGTGTAATTAGTTCGAATGAAGGGGATTTAAAGAGTTACATTTGGAATATACTTTGGGTATTACATTTCTTAATACATGTACGGATTCCGTACTCCTTCAGCGATAATCCTTTTAATTTTGATTTGTTCGTTTTGTTTTTGTTTAGAAGTTAGTTATTATTTCGCATGCCTGTTCCTTCTCAAATCCATGTGATAGTTTTGTTTTGAGGCATTGATATTTAGAACTCATGTTTGTACTCTTTGAACTTGTTTATCATGTTTAATATTTATTTTGATTTTTGTAGTGATGTACATGTTAGTATATTTTTGGAGACTTGTGTTGATGTTTCGTTCGATTTAACATGTACACGTTAGAACCCCTCTGTGTTGATATTTTGTCGAATGTGTTGTGACATTATATTTTTGTTAGAATACCGTAGGGTATACCTGAGCTATAACCACCTGTGGGGGTACCACAGGCATGTCGTCTTGGCATGAGAGGCATGACACTTTCCGTGGCAGTGTGATTAGTCCACGACGTCTCTGTTTTGGGCTCCGAAGGAAGTGGGCCATTTGGTGTTTTGTTGTGGGAGGTGTATTGGTTAACCCTAGTTTTCTGTTCTGCGGATTGGTGATGTTGTGCCAAATACACCTATCCGATTTGCATACATTTGGATTCACGGTCCAATGTGTGATATGCCTGTGTGACATTATTTTGGTTGCCTCTGTGGCATCATTTGACTTGTCTGTGTGGTATTATTTTGACTTCCCTGTGTGGCATTGTTTTGACTTGCTTGTGCAGCAATGTATATTTCTGAGCTCACTCGGTATGAAATAAAACTTAACCATTTGATTCAACCTATTATTTCATTGTATTAGTTTTGTTTGTTTCTATTCAGTTCAATTCATTGAGTTAGTTACTTCAGTTCGTTATTTCTTTATTTTTCTATTGGTTTCGTCAATTCTGTTGATTCAGATATATTCCATTAAGATCTTCGGATAATATATTTTTGTTAGTATTTACACTTTTGACTTTGTTCAGTATTTTTTCTCAGTTGTTTTTGTATATCAGTTATATATCTTTTGTATATCTGTATCCGTACTAGGCAATTGGCTCATGTTGTGTTTTTCTTCCGGCAGGTTTGCAGGGGTGATTCAGGGCTAGTGTGATGAGAGAGTTGTCTTTGGCCATCTAGGTTGATTCAATTTTTGGTTTTGATTATTTTGACTCTAGTTGGAGAATTGTAATTAGTACTTTATTAATGGATCACCACTATTAATATATGAAGTCATTAGTGCTCTGTTTACTAATTTTGAGGTTTGTTGTGCTTTGCACGTGACCTCCCTTTCCTTTTCTGGAAGGGGGTGTTACACATAACCTAATCACATTGTCACATATGTTTAACAGTCATTGGATCACACACAAACACGTATCTAATCAAATTATCTAAGTTCAGATCAATTTATGAAACTTGTCGGTGTACCACCGGCTTTATCGAGTAATTATCGAGTCTAAGACTCTATCATGTAGTTCAATATTTGTTTAGATATTTTAAATATCAGTCATATTATTTTTCATAGCCTTATAATAATTTTTAAATAATTATTATAATTTATTATGATTTTTCAAACACTTTGAAATTATTATTAAATAATTTAAATATTAAATAATTCTATTATCATTAATATTTAATTAATATTAAACTATTAATGAAACCATTGCGTAATATTAAAGTTATTTATAATAACTCAAAATATTTTAAAACATTTTATTACCCTTAAATGATTTTTAAAATATTTAAAATCATTTTAAATAATTACTATTAATATTCAAATATTAATGTATTATTCACCAAAATATTAAAAGTCATTTATTATTACATAAAATATTTTTAAATCATTTATATCCTTTTAAATGATTTTTATTCCAATAAAACCATTTTTAAACTATTTATTTAATATAATTATTAAATAACTATAATATCATTTAACATTAAATTATTAATGAAATTTACCTTTAAATATTAAAAGTTATATTTTATAACTTAAAATATTTTAAAACTATTTATTTTCATTTAAAATGATTTTATAATATTAAAATCATTTTTAATTAATTAATTTAATATAATTGTTAAATAAATCTAATATCATTACTATTAAATAATTAATGAAATTTGTTTTAAATATTAAAATTTATAGTTTATAACTTAAAATATTATTAAATACCTTTTTATCATTTAAAATAATTTTTAATATAATTAAATAATTTTTAATCTATTTATTTAATGCATTTATTAAATAAATTAAATATCAATAATATCCAAATAAATATTAATATTTATGAAAAATAAATGTCAAATTATTAAAATTTAATTTTTATAACTTAAAATAATTTTAAAACTATTTTTGGAATTTTTAATATTAAATTTTTTTTTTAAATGATTTTTGGAAAATAAATAAAATAAAATAAAATAAATCGCTATCGCTTTTAGCGACAGAAAGTGTAGCATTTGGTGTTCTTGAGTCCTCAAGAACATTCAAAGTCAGTGAACAAGTGGCTAGGTTTGACCTTTAATAAATCCGTGTGTAATGTGTTTCTAGGCTTGCTAATGATCGAATCCTATAGAATTAGTGTAATACTACATGTAACAATAAATAACAAGGTCATAAAACATCACAATCAAAATTTATAAAGCTTTGAAATCACTACCAGACCGTTCTTCACGTTTCTAGGCTGCCCATAATTCTAAGGTCATGGTCGGTCAATGCTATTGATGGACTTGAATCTTTCAATCTAGTCATGTTATAAGTGATCTAGACGTCGGGCTTTGTAGACAATCTAACAAAGTACATGATTGCAACAATGGTCAAGTATAAACATCCTTAATCAGAAAGATCTAAGCTATTAAAAAGGCTGTCAGAGCTGTTCTTCATTTCTGGATTACCCAGAAATGAAGAATAGTTCGTGTAAGCATATTTGGGCTTCCACAACTTGTGATCCAGGTGATGATTTTGTGTTTTAAGAGTTGCAGTGTGTAACCAACATGTAAATGAGTAGATCTATCACATAAAATCATCACAACAACAACACAAACACGAGATCTAGTCCGGTCAAACTATGTCAGACTACATGTTCATATGTTTTTTAGGTTACCCAGAAAACAGAAAACATGTTCAACTTAACTAGTTTGACCGGCCACAAATTTCAACCAGTTTATTATTTATGTGATCTTAAGGCATGAGAATGTAGTCTAAACAACATAGTACAAGTTAGATGCAAAAACCATAACAAATCATTAAATCATTGTCAGATCCAAGCCCTTAAACCTCTTGTCAGAACATTCCGGGTACGTTTCTAGGTTACCCAAAAACGTTCGATCAATGCCGGTCAACGTGGTTTGACCACATATATCTTTCGATCAGGGCCAGATCTAACCTTGATTCAAGTTCTAGAACGTAGATCTCATAGCATACTACATGTTCAGATCTTTAAACAACAAAAACACATAACAAAATGGGATCTATGGGACTTGACATTTGGTTATCAGACCATATTTCTTAGATTTTAAAAATCTTCCAATTCGAGCTCTTAAATGTTATGGATCTATCATGTGCTAACCCAAATCACTTATATATACCACATACAATATATTCTAACACTCAAACATAACATCTATCATATAATCTAAAATCAGATTTTGGTTTAGGGTTTTATACCTTGGTTCAACAAATTTCTAATTCTGGGGTTCCTGATCTGTTTGTGATGATCAAGGAACTAGATATAGGACTGAAATAGTTATGATTTTCGTGGGTGAGGAGAGAGAGAGTCTTGGTTATGTGTTTGGAAATAATTGAGCTAGCTTTTGGACATTCTCTATCTTGGACTATATATAATGTTGTATGCAATGATCTTGGCTGAGTGTATTGGCTGATATGTATTGTATTTCAGTCAAATGGTGAGTCATGGAGTAGTTGAGTAACTCAATTTTGGCAAGATATACAAGTTATCTCAAAATAATGCAAGAGGGGTATTTTGGTCTTTTGGCTGTCAAATTTAATGGCTAAATGGTAACTTAGTAAACCCTTAGGGTTTGACCCTTAGGGTTTAACCCTTAGTCTTTAACCCAAAGGTTTTCCAAAATTTGGATTTCTATGATTTCATTTAGGGTTTAAAATAAAAAAAAATTAGTTTCCTTAAAAATTAGGATTTCTAATTATTAATTAGGATTTCTCTAATTAACATTAAATTCTATAATACTTAACCTTAATCATAATAACACAGTTACATAACAGTCTCGAACTCATACTTGAGTTTTAAATTAGGATTTCCACTTATCAATTAGCTAATTACTATTTAAGGTTTCTAATTTTAGAAATTAGGGTTTTCCATAATTAGCGTTAAAACCTATAATACATATCATATACCACATAACACAATCACTACACAGTCTTGAATCTCCCATTTGAGTTTCAGAATAGGGTTTAATAAATTAATGCTAGGGTTTTGTCAGGTTATAATAAAATTGCTCCACAGATTAACCTTACACACACAACATACATATTTATAGCACTGAAATATACTTAATATAATATTATTATTCTTTTTCCTTATTCCAAACCCAGAATTAGGGTTTGGATTCCATATCTGATTTATCTTTCATATATAACATTATTAATTAAGTTAAAAATAATTAACTTAACTAATCTGAAATACATTCATATAATAAAATAAAATAATTATTATAATAATTCTATAATCATATCATATATTATTTAAATAATATAATAATCATATTTTCATGGAAAATAAATAATAAAATCATTTCTACTACAAAATTAATTATTATAAGAATATACTTTATAATGATTAATAATTCTAAAATAAAATTATTTGTAATAATTAATGTAATAAATAAATTTTATTTATCACATATGTATATATTCACATTACCTGCACACATTTCCACCTTTATAAATAAAAAAAATTTATACGCAAAATTTCTGATTTAATTATATAAAAAATATCGGGTTATTACAGATTTTGGCGTGATTTTCATTTCTTAACTAAGCATCCTATTTATAGGCGAATGGCAGGGTACTATTTAAAAGAAAATCACGGGTGAATAGAAACTTTTTTCACAGACGAAATCGACGAATTTTTTCAATTTTTACTATTCATTAATGTGCAATAAAATATTCTAATAAAATGAAAACTTTATGTAAAATATAATATATTCTATTTATAATCTAATAAAATGAATAACTTTATATATAATATAAAAAGTATTCTATTTTATATAAAAAGTTTTTTATTTTGTTACTATTATAATAATAATAAAACAAAACTGAAATAACTTTCTACCGACGATTTTAAAAAATGAGTAAGTGGGGGTCCATGTAATAAGCCAAACTTACAATAAATACTTCATGAAACCCCCCTCTATTTATATCAAAAAATGAATAAATATATACCACAAATCACTTATCTTCAATAAACACATTTTAATCTTTCAGCAATTATTCATCATTAATACTATAACTCACAATATTGACATCCAGATCATTTCCAGGAAAGGGGGGCTTTCCGATAAGGACTTCTCCTTATTGGCGCGCAATTAAATAACCTAACCCATTTCTTCGACAGAATTTTCTAGACATTGTCAATAATGTAAATAATAATATGAATAACTGTGTCGTCTCAATTATTGATTTAATAATATAAAATATTGTGCAGATGATACTGTGACAATAATTGAATCAATAATATGAGATATTATGCAGCAACTACTGTGACAATAATTGAATAAAACTGAGTGACTTCTTAAGTAATCATCAATAATCAGAGATATTGTACAATACCGTATGCTACTATGCAACCATGCGTCTTACTGTACTCTTATCACCGGGTATTTCAATAGTTTAACGGTAAAAGTCTTTTCGTTATTTTTATAAAAAGGTTATTTCTATCACTTTCTATATCCGATAGTAATTCCATTGTGGGGTCCACCAATGATTGTGTAATCGTACGAATATTCCCCGATAAAAAGAATATTCCCTGACCAAACGAATATTTTCTGACAACTTGCTTACTTGCAAAATTTGCACATATCACCCATAACTATAACATTATATCAAATCAAACCTAATTATTCAAAATAATATTTAGAGAAAATTAAATCTTTATTCATAAAAAGTTGGGGTCTCCCAGAAGTTGTACGCGAAATTTTTGAAATGTGAGTTTTGGTTAGAACATGTTTAGTTTCTTGTGCACATTATTGACAAGGACGAAATCTCGGTAGATCCATCAAAAGTTGAAGCTGTAATAAACTGGGATCAGCCAAAGACACTGTGACGCCCCCAAAATAGGTATTCATCACCCATCTTGAGTCGCCAAATACATGGTACAAAATTTAAATACAACTTAATAATACAACTGTCGTGTAGAATACGACAAGACATAACTGAGAGTTTTAATACGAATATTGTCTTTTAGACAGTATTCAACTCAAATGTAGTCCTCAATACATTTATTATCACACTATTTCATAGAATAGTGAGGACTACTAATGCTATCATCTGGATCGTCACTCCGTTCCACGAATAGTCCCGGCTACGTTCTCATTTCCTGAAGAGAACAATGAAAGCAAAAGGGTGAGCTCAACTAGCCCAGTAAGAAATATTATGACTAAGATAATGCAGAATAATTTATCGTTAGCCTTCAACAGTGTTAAACTGATAAAATATAACAAACATCAAGTTTAACTGCAGCGGAACAAGCAATCCATTAGAAGAGTCAAGTAGAGAATAAAATCTACTATCTTCTATGATTTAAAAGGTTTTTTTTATCACTTTTATCGCTGAGACTCAGCTTAATAAATAATCCACATCATCCCTGCACTACGGCCAAGGATATTCATTAGTATCACGACCACAAATTATACATGCACTACGGGCCAAGGATATTCGTGTTTTCATCAGTGGTCATGATCATACCAACAACTGTCCATCAATGCACTACGAGCCAATGATGACCTTTACCACAACATTTGTAACATTATGGTCATGATTATACCGAATAATCCCTGGTCATAATCATACCAAGTCCATCTATGCACTACAGGCCACAGATGACTTTCAACATATTATAAACATGAGGATGATGACAATGATATAAGAATTCAATAAAACAAGTTCAAGGATAAATTTTTAAAGATTTATAATTTAATTTATCCAGAAATCAATAACGTCCAAATTGTCAACATGATACTGCTTTGTGGAGTAAAATTTAAGAATGCTCAGAAGAATATTTCCATGAAAAGATACTAGATAAAGCGCAAATATCAAGGATATTCCACTAATTTCATGGAGTATAGAAGCCAAAACTTTAACCAACTGAGTATAATAGAATATATGAAGTCGCAAATGGATTTTTTGCCCGCCATGCGGTAATCCACGTAGACAAATCATTTCCATGATTTAATAAGTAATGAATACGAAGGATCATTCACCATGCATGCGGTCATCCACATATACAGGTTATTCCAACAGAATAATAAAGAATGGAATAATGAAAGAATTCACCAGTGTGCGTAATCCGCAGAGCAGCATGTGTTATTCCAATGTAATAATATAGAATGGAACTAGGTCACGCGTAACTTGCACAGACATGATATTCCAACAGAATAATAAAGAATGGAACCATGTCATGCGTAATCCGCATGTGGATATTCCAAATGTAATAATAAAGAATGGAATAACAACAGAATTCACCGAGGGCATGCGATAGGCCAGTATGAGATAAGTTATTCCAATAGAATAATAAAGAATGGAATAACAACCCTTACGAGTATTGAAAAAAATAACTCTCTTCATGAATACGAAAAGAAATAATACCCTTTACCTTAGTAGGAGATCGATCTTTTGCAATAGTGTAGTAATGTAATACTCTTCTTCTTTCTCTCTTATTCTCTCTATACTTTCTCTCTCTATAGCTTGAATGAATTGGTGAAAAATATTTAAGAAATGAGCTTCTATTTATAGGCTTGGCAGAGTAAGGGTAAAATAGTCTTTTTGCCATAATTTATGACACCATCGCTGACATCATCGATCATATTACATCATTGCTTACCTCATCGTCCGATGACATCATCGCTTACCTCATCGTCCGATGACATCATCACTTGCATCATAGGAATTCAAATTCAATTTGTTCTCTTCCACCTCCTTTTACTTTTATACCATGAATTTACTATAATAATGCTACCATTCAAATTATAAAAAACGTACTATTATATAATCACATCATACTACTATATTGTAATATTATAATAATATATTTGAATGAATTATTTTATCAAAAAAGATAAAATACCAACTTTCAACAAATGTCACATGCTAAAAATTCCTCAGTTTAAATCCACTTCGAATAAATATTTTCTTATCATATATATCAACAATTAATTATTCATAAATAATATTACAAAATTACAATATTGACAACCAGGTCATTCCCAGGAAAGAGGGGGCTTTCCGATAAGGATTTCTCCCTATTGGCGCGCAATTAGGTGACCAAACCCCTTTCCTCGACAGAACTTTCTAGACATTGTCAATAATGTAAATAATAATATTATTCAAATAATATGAATTATTGATTTGATAATTTGAAATACTGTGCAATGACAATTATTGAATCAATAATATAAAATATCAACGTAGCAATTATTGAATTAATAAAATAAAGTATTGAGCAAAGAATTACCGTAATAATTATTGAGTAGTGACTTCTTACGTAAGCATCAATAATCCAAGATATCGCATAATAATCCGGTAGCTACTATGCAACCACGCCAGACATCGCATTTTTTATCATCGGGTATTTCAACAGATTTAACGTTAAAACTTTCGTAGTTATTTTTATAAAAGATAATTTTGTCATTTTCTAACTCCGATAATAAATTACGTACATTGTGGGGTCCACCAATGATTGTGTCGTCGCATTTAATATTCCTGCACAAAAAAAATATTCCCCGACCAAACGAATATTTTATAGCAACTTGCTTACTTTGCAAAATTAATAAATATTACCCAAAACTATAACATTATAACAAATTCACACCTTAATATTCAAAAATGATATTTATAGAAAATTCATCTTTATTCATAAAAGTTAGGGTCTTACAGACACCGTCAAAAGTAAGAAGTTTCTTTGGATTGGCAGGTTACTATAGGCGATTTATTCAGGATTTATCCAAGATCGCAACTCCGTTGACAAATTTGACTAAGAAGGCAGTTAAGTTTGTTTGGATGGAAAAGTGTGAGGAAAGTTTTCAAGAATTAAAGAAGAGATTGAGTTCAGCACCAGTGTTGTCATTTCCTAATGATACAGGGAATATTGTGGTATACAGTGACGCATCACATAAAGGACTAGGCTGCATGCTTATGCAGAACGACAGGGTTATTGTGTATGCATCGCGTCAATTGAAGGATTACGAGAAAGGGTATCCGACTCAAGATTTGGAGTTGGCTGCGATAGTGTTTGCTCTGAAGATTTGGAGGCACTATCTGTATGGAGAGAGGTGTGAGATATATACAGACCATAAAAGTCTTAAGTATATCTTTACACAAAAGGATTTGAATATGCGATAGAGAAGATTACTGGAGTTGATTAAAGATTATGACTGCGATATTCTTTATCATCCCAAAAAGGCGAATGTTGTTATCGATGCCTTAAGTAGAAAGGGTCAGGAGAAATTAATGATGTTAACTGCTCAGGAAAAACTTATAGTAGAAATGGCCAAGATGGAGCTGGAAATTAAATATCTGACAAAATCAGATGAAAAATTGTTCCAGATGGGGAGCAGTTCAATTTTGGTGAATAAGGTAAAGAATGCACAACTTCAAGATGAAAACTGTGAAAAGATAAAAAGAAAAGTGTCTAAAGGTGAAGAAGATAAATTTAAAGTTGATACAGAAGGGTCACTTTGATTTGAAGGGAGAATTTGGGTTCCGCCAGTACCAAAAATTAAAGAGGAAATTTTAAGTGAAGCTCATAACTCACGATATTCGATTCACCCTGGAAGTACGAAAATGTATCAGGATCTCAGACATCATTTTTGGTTGTCGAATATGAAAAAGGATGTTGCTGAATGTGTGGAAAAATTCTTAACGTGTCAAAAAGTTAAAGCTGAACATCAAAGGCCAAGTGTATTGTTGTAACCGTTAGAGATACCAGAATGGAAATGGGAGCATATCACAAAAGATTTTATGGTAGGTCTTACAACGACTCACCAATGATACGATGCAATTTGGGTGATTGTCGATCGATTGACAAAGTCAGCACACTTTTTGCCAATCAAAATTAGATTTAACCTAGATCAGTTGGCAACATTATACGTGAAGGAGATTGTATCAAGAGACGGTGTCTCGGTGTCCATTGTATCATATAGGGATCCACGTTTCACATCAAATTTCTAGAAACGACTATAAGAGTGCTTGGGAACATAGTTGAGAATGAGCACATCATATCATCCTCAAATCGACGAACAAAGTGAAAGGACAATCCAAACATTGGAGGATATGCTCAGAGCATGTATTATGGATTTTAAAGGGAATTGGGATGACCATCTACCGGTGGTTGAATGTGCCTATAATAACAGTTATCACGCAAGTATTGGCATGCCGTGTTACGAAGTGTTGTACGACAGGAAATGCAAAACTCCATTATGTTGGGAAAAAGTTGGAGAACGTTAGCTATTAGGTCCAGAATTGATGCAACAAACTATCGAGATCATTAAGGTGATTCGGGCAAGATTGATAGCTGCACAGGATAGGCAGAAGAAATATGTTGATCAACACCGACAAAATCAGGAATTTGATGTTGGTAGTTTTGTTTTCTTGAAGGTATCTCTCTGGAAAGGGAAAATACAGTTTGGTTAAAATGGAAAACTAAGCCCTAGATTTATAGGACCTTTTGAAGTGCTACGCCGAGTTGGTGAAGTGGAATATGAGATAGCTTTACCTCTAGAACTAGAACATATTCATAACATTTTCCATGTTTCAATTTTACGACCATATAAGTCAGATTATAAACATGATATAGAATATGACCTGTTACAGTTTGAAAAAGACTTGTCTTATGAAGAAGTTCTTATTCAGATAATTGACAGGAAAGTGCAAGTACTAAGGAATAAAATAATACATTATGTTAAGGTAATTTGGAGGAACCACAATGCTCATGAAGCTACATGGGAACTTGAAGATGTTATGATGAAAAATTATCCTCAGTTATTTGCTTAATTTTGTATAACGATTCTGGGGACAAAATCTTTTTAAGGAGAGAAGAATGTGACGAATGAATTTATTGAGTCGTGATTCTGGGGACATAATCCTTTTAAGGAGGGAAGAATGTAACGAATGAGAATTTTTTAATTAATTTTAATATTTATTAAATTAAATAAATATTTGAATTAATTTATTTATTGAGATAAATAAATATTTGATTGAATAATTGTGCATTAATTTAGTTAAAGTGTGTTATAATAATTAAATTAATGTATGATAATTTTATGATTTTATGATTTAATTTAATGAGATAATTAAATTAAGTGAATTATTAAATAATTATAATTTCATTCTAATCTAATTTAAGATTTATTAGTTTGTTAAATAAAACTATAATTTATTATGGAAATTATAATTCTAATCAAATGTTAATTTGATTCGCGAATTAGTCAAATTAATTAATTAAGGGTGTGACAAGTTGACTATAATATAAGGGAAATATAAAAATAAACTAAAAAGGGACTTTTGAGACTAGCCAAACATGGTCTTGTGTCTCTTGGTGTTTGTAACATGTGAACCCATTGTTTTTTTTACCAGACAACTTAAGGTTGCACATGATGGTATATCAGTGTGGTGGGTTTACGTGTTTTTTTCCTAAGGCTAAGAACATAGAGTGTAGAGAAGAAGAACACATAGAGATACAGAGAGATACAGAAAAAATTGAGAGAGCTAGAGAGAAAATATAGAGTTCTCTGAGAATTGGGAGTCAAGAGGAAGAAGAAGGTTTTGTCAAAACCTTGTAATCATCATCTTTGCTGGTATAAACAAAGGATTAATGGTAATAATCTATTCCTAATTCCAAGTCTTAGTTTTTCAATATTTATTCTTTGTGATTTGGATTTTTGTTGGATTGTTGTTTAAAATGTTGATTACATGTATGTATAATCTTTTAAAATCCTATAGTTATCATCTATAAACAATTTTTAGTGATCAATTCATGGAATTTTGTTTGAAAAAGAAAATTTAAGTTTACAGTGTTATATATGTATATATGAAGTGGCTTATTGAGACCAAAAATTGATGTTCAATTCTTATTATAATCTGTAAATTGGTTATGGACTGTGTTAATATGTCATGAAACGAAAAGAATGAAATTGAAATGGTTTAATTTGGTTAAGAAATAAAGTTTTGGTGATTGAATTCGCTAAATGTGTTGAAATTGAAGAAAACAGCAAAAACATGGCCCGTTAAATTTGGTTGTTTATGATTGCTTTAGGTGTTATAATGATTAAGTGTATATGTTATGTGGTTTGGTAAGGGTAATAGTGTATGGGTTTGTCCATGTTGTTGTGAAAATTGGAGTTTTGGATCGCATTAGTGCTGGAAGCAGACTACAGTGTTCTTGTCTACGCATTCAAGTAGCAATTTACTGCCAGATAAGACAAGAACATCGCAGATTCTGCGTTGGTGCTGGGGCTTGGGGTAAGCAATTGTTGTTTGACCTTGCCAAATATGGGTACTTCAATCCCACAGATTTGGTGTTCACTATGACTCCCCAAAAATAGGTATATATCACCCATTCTAAGTCGCCAAATACATGGTACATAAATCAAATACAAACTTCTTTTATACAATACGACAATAGTGTAGCTTAGAGTTTTTTTAATAAATATTGTCTCATAGACAGTATTCAAACTCAAATGAAGTCCTCATTACATTTACTATCACACTATTTCGTAAAATAGTGAGGACTACTATAGCCACCATCTCGGACCGTCACTCTGTTCCTCGACTAGTCCCGACTACGTTCTCATTTCCTGAAGATAACAATGAAAGCAAAAGGGTGAGCTCAGCTAGCCCAGTAAGAAATATTATGACTAAGATAATGCAGAATAAATTATTGTTAGCTTTCAACAATGTTAAACTGATAAAAATACAATAAACATCAAGTTTAACAGCAGCGGAACAAACAATCCATTAGAAGAGTCAAGTAGAGCATGATATCTACTATCTTCTATGATTTAAAAAGTTTTTCATCAACTTTATCGCTGAGACTCATCTTAATAAATAAACCACATCATCGAATCATCCCTGCACTACAGGCCAAGGATATTCATGTAATCATCAATGGTCATGATTATACCAACAACTGTCCATCAATGCATTACGGGCCAATGAGGACTTTTACCACATCATTTGTAACAATACTGTCATGATTATACTGAATAATCCCTCGTCATAATCATACCAATCAATAGTACATCTATGCACGCAAGCCACATATGACTTTTATCACAATATAAGCATGATGATGATGACAATGATATAAGAATTTAATTAAAAGAAAGCAAAGGATAAATTTTTTAAGATTTATAATTTAATTTATCTAGAATTCAATAATGTCCAAATTGTCAACATGATACTGCTTTGTGGAGTAAAATTCAAGAATAATATTGTATTAAAAATTTTTTGGACAGCAAAGAAATCAATTTGTCATGAATAATTCCCTGGGTGAATAGTACCCTGTGAATAGTACTTTATGAATAGTACTCTTGAATAGTACTTTGTGAATAGTACCCCATGAATAGTACTTTGTGAATAATACCGTATAAATAAATACTACTCATGGACAGTACTCCGACATGAAAAACTTAAAATTTAACAAGAATGTGCATAAAATATTCTTGTGAAACGATACTAGATGAAGAGCAAATTTCAAGGATATTCTACTAATTTCACGGAGTATAGAAGCAATACTTTAACAAAATGAGGGTATAATCAGGAATACGAGACGAAATAATATTACTCATATACTACAGAGTATGGAAGAAAATATTATTCCTTATGAATACTGAAAAAAAATAATATCCCTTACCTCAGAAGAAGACCGGATACTGAAATAGTGAAGTAGCAGACTCCATGTGATACAATATAGTACCTTCATCTATACCTCCATTTTTAATTTAGTCATGCAAGTATTATCAATCTTTCACCAACTCCCCTAATAGTAAATCATGTGAATCAATAGTACACACATGTGAACACATAGTTATAAGCACGTGAATTAATAGCAATTAATTACTCATTTATCCGATTAATTACCCGATTGATCAATATAACCTCCAGACATCCATTATTATCGAAATAGATGTCGATTTCTACTAACACTAATAATTCCCACACAATGGAAATATCAATTTCATCTTTAATCAACACAAACTTATTAATCATTAATATTATAACTCACAATATTTAACAACCAGATCATTCCCAGGAAAGAGGGGGATTTCCAATAAGGATTTCTCCCTATTGTCGCGCAACTAGGTGATCAAACCTCTCCTTGACAGAACTTTCTAGATATTGTTAATATTACAAATAATAATATGAATAACTTTGTCGTCTCAATAATTGATTTAACAATATAAATTATTATGCAGATGATACTGTGACAATAATTGAATCAATAATATGAGAGATATTATGCAACAATTACTGTAGCAATAATTGAGTATAACTGAGTGACTTCTCACGTAAGCATCAATAATCAATACCGTGTGCTACTATGCAACCACGCGTATTACTGTTCTTTTACCACCAGGTATTTCAACAGTTTAACGGTAAAACTTTCACCGTTATTTTTATAAAAAGATAATTTTGTCGTTTTCTAACTCCGACAATAATTCTATTTGTGGGGTCCACCAATGATTATGCCGTCATATGTATATTCCCTGTTAAAATGAATATTCCATGACCAATCGAATATTTTATAACCACAACTATAACATTATATCAAATCGACACCATAATATTTAAAAATATATTTCGAGAAAAATTAATCTTTATTCATAAAAGTTGGGGTCTTACAGCCTCCCTTTCTTATAAAATTTCGTCCTCGAAATTAGGGTGCGTACCTGGTATATTGAAGAGGTGAGGATACCTTGACTTTATTTCAGATTCTAACTCCCAGGTCATTTCCTCAACATTGTGGTTTCTCCACAAAACTTTGACTTGAGGTATAACCTTGGAGCGTAGAGTATGATCCTTCTTATCCAATATTTTAACATGTACCTCTTCATACGTTAAATCTTCCACTATTTTGTCCGATTCTAATTCAATAATGTGGTTCGGGTCTTTCACATATTTACGTAACATAGATATAAGAAAAACGTTATGAACACGAGAAATACTTGGCGGTAAGGCGAGTCTATAGGCCACAGTTCCTACTCGATCGAGGATTACAAATGGGCCAATGAATCGAGGATTGAGCTTTCCTCTCTTTCCAAATCTCGTAACTCCTTTCCATAGAGAAACACGTAACAACACATGATCTCCAATGTTGAATTCCACGTCCTTTCGATGAAGATCAACATAACTCTTTTGTTGATCTTGTGAAGTTTTTATACGTTGTCAGATCGTTTGAAACTTTTCCGTAGTCATACGTACCAACTCAAGTCCCAGCAACGTTGCTTCACCCACCTCATCCCAGCATACTGGAGAACGACTCTTTCTTCTATACAATGCCTCAAATGGAGCCATGCAAATACTTGTTTGATAACTGTTGTTGTAAGAAAATTCCACCAATGACAAGAATTTGTCCCAACTTCCTTTGAAGTCAAGGACACAGAGTCTTAATAAATCTTCAAGAGGTTGAATAGTCCTCTTCGACTGCCCTTCCGTTTGAGGATGATATGTCGAACTAGATCATAAATCCGTGCCCATACCTTTTTGCAAACTAACCTAAAATCGTGAAGTGAATCTTGGGTCTCGATCAGAAACTATGGATACTGGCATACCATTTAGTCTTATAATCTCATTTATGTACATACGAGCAAGACATTCAAGTGAATAAGTTTCTCGTATCGGTAAGAAATGAGCAGACTTTGTCAATCTATCAACAATGACCCAAATCGCATATATGCCTTGAGAAACCTTGGGGAGACCAGTAACAAAATCCATGGTAATGTGCTCCCACTTCTATTCTGGAATTTCAAGTGGTTGTAATGGACCTTTTGGCACTTGATGCTCCGCCTTGACTCGTTGACAAGTTAGACACCTTGAGATAAACCCCGCTATCTCTCTCTTCATATTGCTCCACCAAAATTTATGTCGAAGATCACGATACATTTTGGTACTCCCAGGATGGATTTCAAACGGTGTGTTGTGCGCCTCCATCATGATTTTATACTTCAAGTCAGAATCGTTAGGAACACAAGTCTGGAGTTAACTCGAAGTATTCCTTCTTCATCGATTCTTGCTTCTGGAATAGCACCTTCTTGCACTTTCTTCTTTATACGCATTAGCTCCAGGTCTGTAGCTTGAACAACTTTAACTTTATCGATTAAAGTCAGTTCTACTCGTATATTTTCCATCATCACGTGGGTCCCTAGAGTCTTTAACTCTATCTCCATCCTTTGTAAGTAATACAAAATGGGCCTTTGCGTTGACAATATTGCACTCGTACCCGCATATGATCTTGTACTCAATGCGTCAGCTACTACGTTCACTTTTCTAGGATGGTATTGAATGGTATAATCGTAATCTTTCAATAGCTCAAGCCAATGTCATTGCTGCATATTGAGTTCCTTTTGAGTGAAGAAAGATTTGAGGCTTTTATGATCCGTATAGATCTCCACCTTCTCTCCATACAGGTAATGCCTCCAAATCTTAAGCACAAAAACGACAGCTGCCAACACTAGATCATGAGTACGATAATTCCTCTCATATTCTTTGAGTTGTCGTGAGGCATAGGCTATGAATTTCCCATGTTGCATAAAAACACATCCTAACCCTTTGCTCAAGCATCATCAGTGATGACAAATCCTCCGAGCCGATGGTATTGTCGAGCACAGTGATGAAATGAGTCTCCTCTCGAGTTCTTGAAAACTCTTCTCACATTCCTCGCTCCAATCAATTTTTGTATCTTTCCGAGTCACCGAATTCATCGGAGTAGCGATTCGAGAAAACCCTTCTACGAATATCCGATAATAACCAGCTAAGCTGAGAAAGCTACGTACTTCAGTCACTGATTTAGGTTGCTCCCAGCTTTGAATTGCTTCAATCTTTGCCAAGTCAACATATATTCTATGATTTGATATCATGTGCCCAAGGAATGCTACTTCCTCAAGCCAGAACTCACATTTCTTCAACTTGGCATATAGCTTGTTTTCTCGAAGCTTTTGGAGTATCAGCCTCAAGTGTTGCTCATGATCTTCACTGCTTTTGGAGTATATGAGGATGTCATCAATAAAGACAACCACGAAATGATCCAAATATTCCTTGAATACTCGGTTCATCATATCCATGAAAGAAGCAGGAGCATTAGTCAATCCAAAAGACATGACTAGGAATTCATAATGCCCGTACCGAGTTCTAAAAGCAGTCTTTCGGATGTCATTGGTTTTTGTGAGACCCCGAATTTTATGAAATAAAAGTATTCAATTTTTTTTATAATTATTCTATTTAGTAATTGGTTAAATTGATAAAAGGTTAAAGTTAAGGGTGATATTTGAAATTTTTTCAAAGTAAGTAAGTTGTCATAAAATAATCGGTGGTAAAAATACAGTAATACGCGTGGTTGCATAGTAGCACACGATATTGATTATTGATGCTTACGTGAGAAGTCACTCAGTTATACTCAATTATTGCTACAGTAATTGCTGCATCATATCTCTTATATTATTGATTCAATTATTATCACAGTATCATCTGTATAATATGTTATATTATTAAATCAATAATTGAGACAACAAAGTTATTCATATTATTATATGCAATATTGACAATGTCTAGAAGTTCTGTCAAGGAGAGGTTATATAATCTAATTGCACGCCAATAGGGAGAAATCCTTATCGGAAAGCCCCCTCTTTCCTGGGAACGACCTGGTTGTTAAATATTGTGAGTTATAATATTATTGATGAATAAGTTCGTGTTGATTAAACATGAAATTGATAGTTCCATTGTGTGGGAATTATTAGTGTTAGTGGAAATCGACATTTATTTCGATAATAATTAATGTCTGGATGTTATATTGACCAATTGGGTAATTCACCGGATAAATGAGCAATTAGTTGCTATTAATTCTTATGCTTATAACTATGTGTTCACATGTGTGTACTATTGATTCACATTATTTACTATTAGGGGAGTTGGTGCAAGATTGATAATACTTGCATGACTAAATTAAAAATAGAGGTATAGATGAAGGTACTACTGTAATTGTTTTTTTCACATGATTAGAACTATTGAGTCACATGATTTACTATTGATTCACATGATTTACTATTAGGGGAGGTGGTGCAAATTTGATAATACTTGCAAGACTAAATTAAAAATGAAGAAAAAGAGAAAGGTATTATACTGTAATATTTTGAGCCCCAAAATGTGCAATTATCAAAACTATATTTTTCTATAAATAGAAGCTCATTCTTCCTTCATTTCTCACCAATTCTCTAAGGCTATAGAGAAATTATTATAGAGAGAAATTATAGAGAGAAAGAAGAAGAGAAGTCTGCTACCTCACTATTCCAGTATCCAGTTTCTTCTAAGGTAAGGGGTATTATTTCTTTTGTATTCATGAAGAGAGTTATTTTCTTTCAATACTCGTAAGGGTTGTTATTCCATTCTTTATTATTCTCGTTGGAATAACTCATCTGCAAGCGGTCTATCGCATGCATGGTGAATTCTTCATTATTCCATTCTTTATTATTCATTTAGAATAACTCGTCTCGCATGCGATCTATCGCATGCACGTGTGAATTCTTCCATTATTCCATTCTTTATTATTCATTGGAATAACCGATCCGCATATTTCTCTATCGCATGCCTGGTGAATTCTTTTGTTATTCCATTCTTTATTATTCTGTTAGAATAACCTGTCTACGCGGGCTACCACATGCATGGTGAATTCTTCTATTATTCCATTCTTTATTATTCTGTTGGAATAACCTGTCTATGTGGACTACCGCATGCATGGTGAATGAGCCTTCATATTCAGTCCTTATTAAATTGTGGAAATGATCTGTCTACGTGGATTATCGCATGGCGGGTGAATATCCATTTGCAGTTTCGTAATTGTTTTGACCCTTAAAAATTCTAAAAAAATTGGAAATGATAATTTGTTGAGTTTTCTAGATTGTGGCCAAAAATGGTGATTTTTGGATGTATAGATTAGGAGTTATGAATTTTCTGGGAAAAGACTATTTTAAAAGTAAACCCTTATAACTCCTTATGGTTAACTCCAAAATTGATGAAATTGTTATTGGGAGTACATGTATATAACAGGAGTATACCCTGTAAATTTTAGAATTTTTGGACAAAAATACACTTTATGATAAATGTCTAAATATTCGGCAGTTTTGGCCATATGAAAAATAATAAATGAATTTTAAAAATTTTGAGAAAAATATATGTTCAATATTGGACTATATTCTGCTAAATCCCAGAAAAGAAAACTTTTTGGGACTGATTTGTTATTTTTCATGAAAATGGTTTAGTTACGAACATATGAATTAAATATGTTATGTGAAGTTGAAAAATTGGTAAATTGGATTTTATGGCTTGGAAATCCTATATAAGGTATATGTAGATTTTTGATGAGGGATTTGATCATTGGTGATGAAATCTTATGAGTATGGCAACTTTGAATGATTAAATGCATTATTTGGTAAAGTGTAAACAATTAAAATAAATTGTTTATGAATTTAAGAAGTGATTAAAATATTGTTATAATATTAGATTATGAGTTTATTAAGTGATTGATAATATTTGGATAAATTTAAAGTCTTTAATATTTATCCTTGGTTTCGTTTGATTAATGCTTATATTATTGTCATCATCCTCATGCTTATATTGTGATGAAAGTCATCTATGGCTTACGTGCATAGATGGACTTGGTATGATTATGACCAGGAATTATTCGGTATAATCATGACCGTAATGTTACAAATGATGTGATAAAAGTTCTCATTGGCCCGTAGTGCATTGATTGACAATTTTTGGTATGATCATGGCCATGGGTTCTCTTTGGCCAAGGGTGCAAAGATGAATTATTTTATGGCATGATCATGACCGTTGATGGAAACACCATTATCCTTGGCCTGTAGTGCATGGATATTTCGTGGTCGTGATACTAATGAATATCCTTGGCCTGTAGTTCATGGATAATTCGGTGATGTGGATTATTTATTGTGCTGAGTCTCAGCGATAAAATATTGATAATAAAATTTTAATTCGTAGAAGATAGTAGATATCATGCTCTACTTGACTCTTCTAAAATACAGTTGCATGTTAATGAATATCTTTGGCCCGTAGTGCAAAGATGAATTTATTAGTATGATTATGAACAAGAACTGTGATTTGGTATAACCATGATCTTTGATGTTTCAGGTAAAGATAGGTGATAAAAATTATCTTCGTTCTGGGTGCGAAGAGGAATTTAGAACCACAATTATGATTATGAGTTATTCACATGATTGTGGACATGAATTGTTGATTGATATTACAGGGATAAAACATTGTTGGTGGATTTTTAATGTGGAGAAGACAATAGACTTTATGGTCTATTTGACTCTTCTAATGGATTGTTTGTTCCGCTACAACTATGGTTGAAAAGTTTTATTATCTACCATATGTTCTAAATCTCTGATTTATTACTGATGAAGGCTATTGATAATTTAATTATCTTTAGTCATGATATTCTTTACTGGGTTAGTTGTGCTCACCCTTTTTGCTTCACAATTCCTTTCAGGTATTAAGAGTGTAGCTGGGTTGAGCGAGGGTAACAGGGGATTAGAACGGTGGTCTATAGCTGTTTAGGTTTTCGTTAAAACAGTATGGAAGTAATTTTATTGAGAATTATAGATAAGTGTGTCGTATTTTATACATCATTTTAACCGTTGATTTTGGTGAACCAAATAGGGTGAGGTGAACCCAACTTTGGAATGACGTTTTTGCCACTATCATACATGATGTCTAATGACAGGTGACTTCGTGTTATCATAAGACAGGGTTATGCACATCCACTTGATGAGTATATCTACGAGCACTACCTATATAATCTTGGAGTTTGTTTGAAATATGATTCTCAATTGGAGAAAATGGAGATAATTATAAGTCAGGAGAAGACTCACCATTGGAAAGAAGATGATAGCAATCTTCTTGTTTTTCTTTGGGGACTATTGGGTCAACCAAGGATAATTCTGTGGACATATGATATCTATCATAACCTAGATGCATGGTCTCCCATGTACGAAGGTTTCCTTGAGTATTTTCCAAAGATTTTAATTTCTAAAATAGTTATTAACTGTAACTTTATGTAAGGTACCATTGTAAGGTCTTGTGGTCATGGCACCACAAGAGTTATATATATTTGTATTAAAGCTCACAGTTTAACTGTGGTCATTTTCTGCACGAGAGTTGTATAAATGGAGTTGTCATTAGTGTATGTTCTGGCGACTCAAGATGGGTGATGTATACCTATTTTGGGGGCGTCACAATTTTAATCTTTAACTGATGATATTCGGAACGAGGATCGATCTTTGAAAAGAATTTGGCGCCTTGCAACTGGTCAAAAAGGTCATCAATGCGAGGCAACATGTACGTATTTTTGATGGTGACATGATTCAACTCTCGATAGTCAATACAAAGTCGCATACTTCCATCTTTGTTCTTCACAAATAGAACAGGAGCACCCCAAGGAGACGTACTGGGATGAATGAAACTGATATCTAACAATTCTTGTAGTTGGGTTTTTAACTCCTGAAGTTCAATAGGAGCCATTCGATATGGGGCTTTGAAAATGGGTTTTGTACCGAGTTCAAGGTCAATACCAAACTCGATTTCACGCTCTGGGGGTAGGCCATGAAGTTCTTCAGGAAATACATCAGGAAATTTATTAACAATAGAAATATCATTCAAATCTGAAGTATTTTTGTTTAAATCTGTGACATGGGCTAAGAAAGCTTGACATCCATTTTTCAATAAACGAATAGCTTTATGACTTGATATGACAGTGATTGACTTTAATGGTTTGGTTGCTTGAATTCGCATAATAGGTTGGTTAGGAATATGAAAGCTAACAACCTTACGAAAATAATCAATTTTTGCATGATGAGTAGTTAACCAATCAATCCCTAAAATCACATCAAACACAAGTATTTTCAAAGAGATAAGGTCGACAGGTAATGTGCGAGTGCCGATTTAGATCAAACAAGACTTATAAATAGTGGATGTAATGAAGGTTTCTCCCAACGGAGTTTCAACATATAAGTCAGTCTAATTTCTTTGGAGTCAAATTTAAACTTTGAGCGCAAGTAGGAGAAAGAAAAGATTGGGTAGAACTGGTATCAAATAAGGTATAGACTTTGCTAGAGTTTATGATTAGCTTACCCGTGATCACCTCGTTTGAATTCCTCACTTTTTGGGAGGTTACAATAAACGCTCTTAATTGAACTACTGGTTTTTACTTGTCTGGGACGGCCTTTGATGCCTCCATCCCAGCTGGACTTGACTTCCTTAACAATAGGTGCTGGTGCTGACGTTTTTCCATTATTATTGAATTTCCTCTTCTTGAAATTTCCACTTCTATTATCTTGGCCATGATTACCACCAAAGTGGTTACCATTTTTGGCATTTTGATTCCCTCCACGTTTGTTGTCACCGCTTCGATGACTGCTACCACTGGTATTATCGATTTGCCGGCTGCTCTCTCTTTGTTGGGTTGACTCATTATCGCGCTCCAATAACTGAGCCCTATTTACAACATATGAATACAAACACAGTTTGTGAGAAATTAGGTATTGACGTATCTCAGGCTTCAAACCTCTTAGAAACATTCGTGTCATTCTCTTCTCATTATCAACCAAGTGGGACGCAAACCGGGACAACTCGACAAACTTAGCTTCGTACTGTGACACGGTCATATTGTTTTGTTCCATCTTGATAAACTCTACCTCCTTCATTGATGAATACTTTCGGGAAAGTATATGTCGTTGAATAGTTCTTGGAATTTCTCCCAAGACATCTTCAATGCGGCAGGTTGTGTACGCTTTACGGATTCCAACCAGTAATTTGTCTCTCCTCGCAACATGAAGGTGGCAAATGGAACCTTTTGCTCCTCGGAGCATCTTAAGACATCAAATATCTTGGTGATCTGTTTAATCAATGTCTCTGCTTTAAGTGGTTTTGGCTCTCCCAAAAACTCCGGTGGTCCTAGCTCCTTGAACTATTTAGCGGTGACCGTCCGAGAGTTGCCAGTGTTTCCACCTACATTTTGAATAAGAGTCGCTCTCGCCTGATGTTGCATGAATTGCATAAAGCTTCTGAACATCCCATCGTTCATCATTTGGTCAGCGTTGTTGTTTTCCTGAGTATTATTTCCATCCTGATGCACATTATCCTGGGTATTGATCGTTGGTGACTCAACGGTCTCATGTGCTTCATTGCTTATCTCAACATTTTTGGATGCCATTATCAAATACTGCCACAAAACAAGGGTTAATTAACATGTCACATATTATCCCTATACTCTGACCGACCAAATAAATACCAAATAAACTTAGGTAGGTCATACTAGCGAAGGAATATGCCGTCTCTCCCCTCCTAGTTATAGTCTCACATATCAGCCAAGGATCATTTCCCTAAGCTTTGATACCAACTGTGACGCCCCCAAAATAGGTATATATCACCCATTCTAAGTCGCAAAATACATGGTACATAAATCAAATACAAACTTCTTTTATACAATACGACAATAGTGTAGCTTTGAGTTTTTACATGAATATTATCTCATAGACAGTATTCAAACTCAAATGAAGTCCTCATTACATTTATTATCACACTATTTCATAAAATAGTGAGGACTAGTATAGCCACCATCTCGGACCGTCACTCTGTTCCCTGACTAGTCCCGACTATGTTCTCATTTCCTGAAGAGAACAATGAAAGCAAAAGAGTGAGCTCAACTAGCCCAGTAAAAAATATTATGACTAAGATAATGCAGAATAAGTTATCGTTAGCCTTCAACAATGTTAAACTGATAAAAATACAATAAACATCAAGTTTAACTGCAGCGGAACAAGCAATCCATTAGAAGAGTCAAGTAAAACATGATATTTACTATCTTTTATGATTTAAAAAGTTTTTCATCAACTTTATCGCTGTGACTCAGCTTAATAAATAAACCACATCATCGAATCATCCCTGTACTATGGGCCAAAGATATTCATGTAATCATCAATGATCATGATCATACCAACAACTGTCCATCAATGCACTACGAGCCAATGAGAACTTTTATCACATCATTTATAACATTACAGTCATGATTATACCGAATAATCCCTGGTCATAATCATACCAATCAATAGTACATCTATGCACGTAAGCCACATATGGCTTTTATCACAATATAAGCATGGGGATGATGACAATGATACAAGAATTCAAATAAAAGAAAGCAAAGGATAAATTTTTAAATATTTATATTTTAATTTGTCCAGAATTCAATAATGTCCAAATTATCAACATGATACTGCTTTGTGGAGTAAAATGAAAGAATAATATTGTATCAAAAATGATTTGGACAGCAAAGAAATCAATTTTGTCATGAATAATTCCCCGGGTGAATAGTACCTGAGTGAATAGTACCCCGTGAATACTACTTTAGGAATAGTACCCAGTGAATAGTACTTTGCGAATAGTACTTGTGAATAGTACTTTATGAATAGTACCCATGAATAGTACTTTGTTAATAGTACCCCGTGAATAATACTTTGTGAATAGTACCGTATAAATGAATACTACTCATGGACAGTACTCCAGCATAAAAAGATTAAAATTTAGCAAGAATGTACATAAAATATCCTTGTAAAACGATACTAGATGAAGAACAAATTTCAAGGATATTCTACTAATTTCACGGAGTATAGAAGTAATACTTTAACAAAATGAGGGTATAATCAGGAATACGAGACAAAATAATATTACTCACATACTACAGAGTATGGAAGAAAATATTATTCCTTATGAATACTAAAAAAAGATAATATTCCTTATCTCAGAAGAAGACTGGATACTGGAATAGTGAAGTAGCAGACTTATCTTCTTCTTTCTCTCTATAGCTTCTCTCTCTATAATTGCTCTTGTGAGCCTTAGTGAATTGGTGAGAATGAAAGAAGAATGTGCTTCTATTTATAGGAAAATATAGTTTTGATAATTGCACATTTTGGGGCTCGAAATATTACAGTATAATACCTTCATCTTTTCCTTCATTTTTAATTTAGTCCTGCAAGTATTATCAAACTTGCACCACCTCCTCTAATAGTATATGAATGTGAATCAATAGTACATTTATGTCAATCAATAGTTCTATACATGTGAAAAAATAGTTACGATATAGTACCTTTATCGATACCTCTATTTTTAATTTAGTCATGCAAGTATTATCAATCTTGCACCACCTCCCCTAATAGTACATGCATGTGAATAAATAGTTATAAACATGTGAATTAATAGCAATTAATTGCTCATTTATCCGATTAATTACCCGATTGGTCAATATAACCTCCAGAAATCAATTATTATCGAAATAAATGTCGATTTTCACTAACCCTAATAATCCCAACATAATGGAAATATCAATTTCATCTTTAATCAACACGGACTTATTCATCATAAATATTATAACTCACAATATTTAACAACCATATCATTCCCAGGAAAGAAGGGGCTTTCCGATAAGGATTTCTCCCTATTGGCGCACAATTAGGTGACCAAACCTCTCATTGACATAATTTTCTAGACATTGTCAATATTACAAATAATAATATGAATAACTTTGTCGTCTCAATTATTGATTTAATAATATAAAATATTATGCAGATTATACTACGATAATAATTGAATCAATAATATGAGAGATATTATGCAGCAATTACTGTAGCAATAATTGAGTATAACTGAGTGACTTCTCACGTAAGCACCAATAATCAATACCGTGTGCTACTATGCAACCACATGTATTATTGTTCTTTTACCACCGAGTATTTCAACAGTTTAACGGTAAAACTTTCGCCATTATTTTTATAAAAAGATAATTCTGTCGTTTTCTAACTCCGACAATAATTCCTTTTGTGGGGTTCACCAATGATTGTGCCATCGTATGAATATTCCCTGTTAAAATGAATATTCCCCGACCAATCGAATATTTTATAACCACTTACTTTGCAAAATTTGTAAATATTACCCACAACTATAACATTATATCAAATCCGCACCATAATATTCAAAAATATATTTCGAAAAAAATTAATCTTTATTCATAAAAGTTGGGGTCTTACATCCACTGTCCAATAAATCATAAATAACTACCCATAAACAAAGGATATAAACTTGCAAGCTTAAACAATAAAACTCCCATTAAAGGGTTACACAATCTTAAAATAAATCCCAGGTCATCTAACCTTTATTAATACAATAATCAACGAAAAATTAAAACATAATCATAATTAAGTTTATTGCATAAGCTTTATAAATAGAAGGTAAATTAAATGTCATCTAATCAAGCACTTTGCCCTTGCCCTTGCTTGTAGAAAGATCTTCAAACTTCTTAACTTCATCTGCATTGTTTTGTGCAAGAGTGAGCAAACAGTTGCCCACAAGAAGGATAATATACAATAACATTCTATGATTGACAATTAAATGAGCTTTTAATGGTAAATTATTTTTACCAAAATCAATAAGTTATAGTTTGAATACTGTGAGTTCAAGGAATAACGATCTTTAAAATCAAATAACAGATATCAACATCAAAGGAATACACGGAGGGTCACAAGACCACGAACTATGCTATAGGTTGTCAAGTATTTATACTTTAACCTTTAATAGTCTAAATGACCATAATCATCATCTATGCCTTAGGTTAACAAGCGTTTCTATTGTAACCTTTAACAGTCTAAACGACTATATGGACCATCGTCTCGTACTCAAGGTGATCAGCCCTTTGTACTATGTACTGCGCAAATATTTAAACGCTATTGCGTAGCTCTAAAATAATCCCTTGATATAGGGTTGTTCATCTCAGCTTAGATCATCAGGTTCCGTACCATATGAAGTTTGGTTTGGAATTAACTTCAAAGGAATTTTAGATCTTTAGAACGCTCATCAACCAAGTACTGGTTAAATCAAATAGGAATTAATAACTATTCAAGAGTATGGTTGCAATCAAATTATGCTAATGTACCAATAAGAGATAGGATATCAATGGTTTATCAATTGAACAAGTATTAGTCATCGACTACACGCTCTTAAAACTGTACAAATTCATAAGCAAACCAAAGGAAGTTTGGTTTGGACTGACATTAAGTGTAATTTAGAGTTTAGAACATTCATCAATTAAGGATTAGTTGAATCAATATAGAATCGCTAGTCAACTAAGAGTTCGGTACATCCATGTAAGATAGTGTAATGAAATTGGTGATCAGAGATTGAACAACCGTTAATTTTAGCTGAACAAATGTTATTCAACAAGATCAAGTTTTAAACAATAGTATAAACTTTGAATAAACAAAACAACCTCGCTTGTAATGAAGGAGTAAAGATTAATTAACTAGTTCAATGGAAAATGTAGTTTAGAAACTTATTCAACAATAACTCAGGGTTAAAGAATACGCATAAGAATGACAAGTTAGGAACACGAACTTGCATAATGTAAGATTAAAGTTAGAGAACTTGCTCATTTGAATAATAACTTAAAGACTTGCATAATCGTAAAAGTAGGGTTTGGAAACTTGCTTAACAATAACAACTTAACTGCTTAATAAGAGCTTAGAGATAAAGAACTTGCATAAGTCTAACATGACAGCGAAAAGTAAACCTTTTTGAATAATAAAGTAGCAAAGGTTAGAGAACTTGCCTCTTGCGTAAGCTATACAATTACAACTCATGTACTCAAATATCCTACACATACCATTAGGATTATCGCATCAATTAGCTAAATACACATTATCCTCATAGATTTAATTCTCATCTTAGTTAAGTTATAACCTTTAGCTTAAGGTTTAACCATATTAATCAACCACATAACACAAAACACAAATATGAAAACTCACTAAAATATAACATAAGACTTTTAGACTTGCATTATCGTAAAAGTAGGGTTTGGAAACTTGCTTAACAATAACAACTTAACTGCTTAATAAGAGCTTAGAGATAAAGAACTTGCATAAGTCTAACATGACAGCGAAAAGTAAACCTTTTTGAATAATAAAGTAGCAAAGGTTAGAGAACTTGCTTCTTGCGTAAGCTGTACAATTATAACTCATGTACTCCAATATCCTACACATACCATTAGGATTATCACATCAATTAGCTAAATACACATTATCCTCATAGATTTAATTCTCATCTTAGTTAAGTTATAACCTTTAGCTTAAGGTTTAACCATATTAATCAACCACATAACACAAATATGAAAACTCACTAAAATATAACATAAGACTTTTAACATCCAAATCACATTTGGTAAGTAGGTTTTATACCTACTTATTAGATATCTGTTACTTGAATTAGTTGCTTAAACATATGTTTTATAGTTACTTTGCATGCATTAAGTGTTCATTTCATACATTTTATGTTATTTTGTAGGCTATGACATGACATTGGCATGAAGAAGCAAGGAAAAACAATTCAAACATCTTTTGGACTAAAATATGCAAGCAAGTGCAAGATGGGAAGATTGCATGGCTTTTAACACCACGTTGGATGCATGTTCTTGGCTTGGAACTTGGATTTTATTGTAGATATACTTCTTATCTTTCTGTAACATCTTGAATCGTCCCAGTCGGAGTTCGGATGCGAGAGTTTTGGCCTTTTTATCAACAAAGATCAAAGCTCAAAGTTGTCTTGCTTGCAATTTACATAGCATCTACTTCAAGCCCAATTTCGATCTTGATCCAGCCCGAATATGTCAATTCTCAAAGAATGAAAGTTGTAGATCTTGTCAATATCTTTGCTTTGATAGGTGGGAGGCCCCTTAACTCCTAGGGGATCAAAAGTTATGCATGTTTTACCAAAGAACGTCGCAGTAGAAAATAGAGAAAGATACCATTGTAATTTTTTTTGGCTAAATGCTTATGAAAGATACCATTGCAACTTGAGAAATCTTATTTGAGCATCATTCGAAGTGAAAATTAGGCACTCATATAAGTTTGGAGGAAATCTTGGGGTATTTTTGAAAAAAATATTTAGAACCTTCCCGAGTTGAATAATTGAAGCATGTGGTGGGTCGAGATGTAGCCTAAAACGCACTCTCCATAAACACAGGCACGAGATGGAGCGTAAAATGCACTCTTTCAATGAAAAGTGGAAAACGAGATGGAGTGTAAAACACACTCGTTAAATGAAAAGAGGAAAGTGAGATGGAGCGTAAAACGCACTCACTAAATAGAGAAAAGAAAATATGTATGTTTGAAATACTTGGGAAGGGTTCATATGTGCTTAAATATTTGAATATCCGATTGATCTTCAAAGAAGGAAAAAAGTAGAATTTTTTTTGTGCTTTGTCTATTTTAGCGGTGATTGATGTGATATGAAGTTTTGAGAGTTGTTTTTGAAAATCTTTTATGAGTGTTGGTTGATCTTAGCTAAATCCTGAGTAGTTTGAACATATGGATGCACACACGCACTTAAAGGAACATGAGTAGATGTGAAATTAATGAAAGTTGTTGAAATTGTAGACATGACATTGTTTTGAAGTTTTCATTGAATTATTATTTGAGGTAACCTTTGAGGCCAATGTTCAAATTAATATTGATTCATTGTTTATGTGGATCATTGCTAAAGAATGAATCTTTCTAATTTGTGTTTTTGCTTGAGGACAAGCAAATATTTAAGTTTGGGGGTATTTGATAAGTAGGTTTTATACCTACTTATCCGGTATCTATTACTTGAATTAGTTTCTTAAACATATGTTTTATAGTTACTTTGCATGTATTTGGTGTTCATTTCATACATTTTATGTTTTTTTGTATTCTATGACACGACATTGGCATGAAGAAGCAAGGAAAAACAATTCAAACATCTTTTGGACTAAAATATGCAAGCAAGTGCAAGAAGGGAAGATTACAGGGCTTTTAACACCACGTTGGATGCATGTTCTTAGCTTGGAACTTAGATTTTATTATAGATCTACTTCTTAGCTTTCCAAAACATCTTGAATCGTCCCAATCAGAGTTCAGATGCGAGAGTTATGACCTTTTTATCAACAAAGATCAAAGCTCAAAGTTGTCTTGCTTGCAATTTATATATCATCTACTTCAAGCCCGATTTCTGTCTTGATTCAGCCCAAATTTGTCAATTCTCAAAGAATGAAAGTTGTATTCCTCGTCAATATCTTCTATTTGATAGGTGGAAGGCCTCGTAACTCCTATCAGATCAAAAATTATGTCTGTTTTACCAAAGGACGTTATGTTGAGAAAATAGAATCTGGTAAGCGTGGCGCCATATAAATGAATTACGAGCGCATGGGGCACGCCTTGCCCTGCAGATTTTCTCACATGATGCGCGGATGCGTGCCTAAAATGTCCTAGGAACAGCACTAGGAGCACCGATCGGCGGGGGAGAATCGATTTGGGTGTTATGTTGTTCAATTTGAGCTAGAATAGGATTCTTAGTTGCCTAACTTGCTAGGGTGTCCATTAGAAGTATAAATACTTGAGTTTAACTTGGATAGGGAGGCTAGTTTTGAGGATTCCATTAGATTAGATTAGGAGCAAAATCCTAGTTCTTATGAGATTTGGAGATTGAAGCAACTTGGAGACCCTTGAAGATCAAGAGCATGCGCTTGATGAAGATGGAGATTTACTGACAACAGATTTATTCTTCAATCTAATCTTATTCTTATCTTTTAATGTGTATTCAAGTTTGGATTCTTAGTTTTAATTCAATGAACTAATTCTTTGTTTGAGATTATAATGGATCTTATTGTGTAGTTTATTTTAATATGCTTCGCTATCAATTATTATGTTCTATTGCGAGGATTGTCTATTGTGATTTGGACTTAATTGTTTAATTGATTGACCATTAATTACCGTGATAATCTATATGAACTCGAGAGATGAAGTATAGATTTAGATCTGATCATGATGGCATGTGTTTGTGATTTTTGCATAGATGGAATTCATGATTCATATTTAGGATAGATATATGCCTTTACGCCATATGTAATCTTATAGAGAACTTGTGTTTTAAATCTTTTTTAATTGTAATTCATATAGAGATATAGTGGATTAGTTAATTAGGGTGTCTTGCTTAATTCTATCATCTGTGGATTTACGTGAGTATGGGTATTATGCATCGAGATGTGGTTTTATTTGCTTTAGTGTTCTTGATTAACAATTTAGGATAGAGAATAATTGATGAGAAGTGTGGTAATTTAAATGAAGCAATAAGTGAAGTTGTGATCTTAAATCTCCGTAATCTTAATTTAACTAGTGGTAATTAGAATTAGTTTACTTATAAATTGAAATTCATTCGTTTAAATAAGATTGAGTTGGTTACGGGTTAGTACTTGGTGATTTTTATTAAACAATTCCTCATGGGAACGATACTCTACTTTCACTTTATTACTTGTTGACCACGTATACTTGCGTGTTGTGCGTAATTAGATTTTATCCAACAAGTTTTTGGCGCCGTTGCTGGGGAATTAATTTAATAATTATTCACCAATATTAATTTCAATCAAATTAGTCTTAATTTAAACATTTTTATTTTTAATTTTAATTCTCTTCCTATATTTTTCTCTTTTCAAGTACCATGAATGACTTTGCGTATCAATGGCCATACACGAACATGACTCAACCAAGGGAAACATGGATTGATGTACTTAATACATTTTTTGTAGAGTCAGTACAAATTGAGGCAAATTCGAAGACGCTGGAGGTTATCGGCAGCCCAACGAAGTCGAAGGATGGCAAACATGACTCAACTAAGGGAAACATGGATTGATGGACTTAATGCATTTTCCACAATATCAACACAAATTGAAGAACTTTCGAGGACGTTGGACATTATTGCAGCCCAAAGGAGTCAAAGGATTGCTGTTACGTGTGACTATTGTGCTGACAACCATCAAAGTCATCAATGCACCGTCAGTTTTGAACGGCACAATATAGTGGTGATTACCTCAACAACTATGTTGATCCTAACTATCACCAAGATTGGGGGTATCACCCAAATTTTTCATGGAGCTACAATTATGAAGACCAATACTACACTCCAAATCCATCATACACACCGGAATTTTCATGTCCACCTCCATTGCCACAAGATGAAAAGCCAAATTCGATGGATGTAATATTGAAGAGCATAGCGGACCTAGAGGAAATGAGGATTAGCCAAGAGCTGTCAACCCAAAATTTTAATAATCAGATGGAACAACTCGTCACTACCTCAACTAATGGTCCTAAATATATGGCTTCCGAGACTAAAATAGAAAATTCAAGGCTGGGGGAATTATTGTCCATGTTCATAGCAAATGAGGAGAAGATGAGTAATCAAGCGAGGTTAATTCAAAATCTTACGGATCAGATAGAGAAACTGACCAAAGCCCTAAGCAACCTTCCTCCAAACACTAGGCTTTATGACATGGATGACGAAACTGACGGAGAACCCGAACCGAATCTGCGACTGGATGAGCTACAAGATATCCAAAGTGTGGAGACAATTGGGGATAATGAAATAGAGGTCGACGAAGATCTAAATGGGTCTCCACCAAAGATCAAAGAGTCAGTCAGATTTGCAAAATCATGCCCACTTGGTAGTCATGTCGTCGGCAAAGCTCTTGATGACATAAGAGGTAGTACAATTTTGAATCCATGGTGGGATGAGAAAGAGAAGATAGACAAAGAACCCATGGTGTGTGACAAGCTTCTATGCCCCAAAGTGATCACATACACAATGGAGAAAAACACTTAGCTGTGGGATGTTATTGATTGAGATCATACCAAATCAGAGCATGCTAGGTGACTTTGATGCATTGGACATCGCCTATGGGAACCTCCAAAAGGACAATTTGTTTGCGATGGATGGAGGGTTCCTCAATTATCGAAGAGGAATTCGATAGAGTTGACAAGACAAAGTCTGGCTGAAAGAGTACAAATCAAGCGCTTATTGGGAGGCAACCCAAGTTTAATTTTTAGTTTTTTTGGTTTCATAGTATTTAATAAATTTTTATGTCTTAGGATCTAACAAGCTTGCCTCTATCATATTCACAGGTTAGTCAAGTCCAACTCAAGTGTGGTGCCCGATTTATTCCAATGTGTCTGGCCTATTCTTCAGACTTAGCAGACAAGGAGGAGAATGCTGTATTTTCAGGGAAGTCCTCTCTTTTAATTTTTCCTATCTTAGCCACTGAGGACAATGTCTGTTTTAAGTTTGGGGGTATTTGTCATGTTTAGTATTTACTTGGGCAATGTTTTGATGGAATTTGATTTTTGCCAAGGATAAGTGGGTGGTTAATGAGATTTTAACTCTTGGAGAATTGATGAGCATGCTTAGTATATATTTCAACTCATTAGTTGGTTTCACAATACTTGCGATTTTTTTGAAAAAGTTTACACATATCCAATTATTTAGCTAGTTAGGATTGAATTTTTTTTTGGCTAAATACTTATGAAAGATACCATTGCAACTTGAGAAATCTTATTTGAGCATCATTCGAAGTGAAAATTAGGCACTCACATAAGTTTGGGGGAAATCTTGGCGTATTTTTGAAAAAAAAAATTATTGGAACCTTCCCAAGTTGAATAATTGAAACATGCGGTGGGTCGAGATGGAGCGTAAAATGCACTCCCCATAAACATAGGCACGGGATAGAGTGTGAGACCCAAAGTTTTATGAATAAAGATTTAAATTTCTCGAAATATTTTTTAATATTATGGTGTGGATTAGATATAATGTTATAGTTGTGGGTAATATTTATAAATTTTTGTAAAGTATGCAAGTTGTTATAAAATATTCGTTTGGTCGGGGAATATTCGGTTTGTTGGAGAATATCCGTACGACGACATAATCATTGGTGGACCCCACAACGGAAGTATTATCGTAGTTGGAAAACGACAGAATTATCTTTTTATAAAAATAACGGCGAAAGTGTTACAGTTAAAACTGTTGAACTACCCGGTAGTAAAAGTACAGTAATACGCGTGGTTGCATAGTAGCACACGGTATTGATTTATGATGCTTACGTAAGAAGTCACACAGTTATACTCAATTATTGTTACAGTAATTGTTGCATCATGTCTCTCATATTATTGATTCAATTATTGTCACAGTATCATCTGTATAATATGATATATTATTAAATCAATAATTGAGACGGCAAATTTATTCATATTATTATTTGCAATATTAACAATGTCTAGAAGTTCTGTCAAGGAGAGGTTTGGTCACCTAATTGCGAGCCAATAAGGAGAAATCCTTATCAGAAAGCCCCCTCTTTCCTGGGAACGACCTAATTGTTAAATATTGTGAGTTATAATATTAATGATGAATAAGTTCATGTTGATTATAGATGAAATTGATAGTTCCATTGTGTGGGAATTATTAGTGTTAATGGAAATCGATATTTATTTCGATAATAATTAATGTCTGGAGGTTATATTGACCAATCGGGTAATTCACCGGATTAATGAGTAATTAATTACTATTAATTCACATGCTTATAACTATGTGCTCACATGTGTGTACTATTGATTCACATGATTTACTATTAGAAGAGTTGGTGCAAGATTGATAATACTTGCATGACTAAATTAAAAATGGAGGGATAGATGAAGGTACTATACTTTAATTGTTTTTTTCACATGATTAGAACTATTGAGTCACATGATTACTATTGATTCACATTATTTACTATTAGGGGAGGTGGTGCAAGTTTGATAATACTTGCAGGACTAAATTAAAAATGAAGAAAAAGAGGAAGATATTATACTGTAATATTTTGAGCCCCAAAACGTGCAATTATCGAAACTATATTTTTCTATAAATAGAAGCTCATTCTTCCTTCATTTCTCACCAATTCACTAAAACTATAGAGCAATTATTATAGAGAGAAATTATACTGAGAAATTAGAAGAGAAGTCTGCTACCTCACTATTCGAGTATCCAGTTTTCTTCTAAGGTAAGGGGTATTATTCTTTCGTATTCATGAAGAGAGTTATTTTCTTTCAATACTCGTAAGGGTTGTTATTCCATTCTTTATTATTATGTTGGAATAACATGTCTATGCGAAGTACCGCATACATGGTAAAATTCTTCTGTTATTCCATTCCTTATTATTTTGTTGGAATAACCTGTCTGTGCGGTCTATCGCATGCCTGGTGAATTCTATTGTTATTTTATTCTTTATTGTTCTGTTGGAATATCCTGTCTGTGCGGATTACGCATGACCTGGTTCCGTTCTTTATTATTCTGTTGGAATATCCTGTGTGTGAGGATTACTCATGACCTGGTTCTATAATTTATTATTTTATTGGAATAACCTGTCTATGTGGATTACCGCATGCATGGTGAATGATCCTTCGTATTCATTCTTTATTAAATTGTGTAAATGATCTGTCTACGTGGATTACTTCATGGCGGGTGAAAATCCATTTGCAGTTTCATATATTCTATTATACTTGTATGAGATATCATTTCTTTTGTACTCGTTATAAAATATCATTTTTTTGGTATTTTTTCTTTTACGAGTTACTATTCACGGGTTACTATTCACCCAGTTACTATTCACTATAGTATTATTCACTCAGGTATTCAGGGTACTTTTCGTGCCAAAGTACTATTCATGAGTTACTATTCATGGGTTACTATTCACCCGGTTACTATTCAATCTAGTATCATTCACTCGGGTATTCGGGACACTTTTCATGTCGGGGTACTATTCACGGGGTACTATTCCCGAAGTACTATTCACGGGGTACTATTCACCCAAAAAATATATTTCTTTTATGTCCAAATTATTTTTGGTACATGAATATTATTCTTGAATTTTACTCCATAAAGCAGTATCATGTTGATAATTTGGACGTTATTGATTTCTGGATAAATTAAATTATAAATCTTTAAAATTTATCTTTGAACTTATTTTATTGAATTATTATGTCATTGTCATCATCCTCATGCTTATATTGTGATGAAAGTCATCTTTGGCTTACGTGCATAGATGGACTTGGTATGATTATGACCAGAGATTATTCGGTATAATCATGACCGTAATGTAACGAATGATGTGATAAAAGTCCTCATTGGCCCGTAGTGCATTGATGGACAGTTATTGATAGGATTATAACCAAGGATTATTCGGTATAATCATGACCATTGATGATTACATGAATATCCTGGGCCGTAGTGCATGGATAATTCTATGATGTGGATTATTTATTAAGCTGAGTCTAAGCGATAAAGTTGATGAAAAACTTTTTAAATCATAGAAGATAGTAGATTTTATGCTCTACTTGACTCTTCTAATGGATTGCTTATTTCCGTTGCAGTTGTTGATCTAAAACTTGTTGTCTATTGTATTCTATCAGTTGTTATACTGTTGAAGGCTAAGGATAATTTATTATACATTATCTTAGTCATAATATTTCTTACTGGGCTAGTTGAGCTCACCCTTTCTTTCATTGTTCTCTTCAGGAAATGAGAATATAGCTGGGACGAGTCAGGGAATGGAGTGATGGTCCAGGATAAATGGCTTTAGTAGTCCTCACTATTCTACGAAATAATGTGATAATAATTATAATGAGGACACCACTGAGTGTGGATATTGTCTAGATGACAATATTCTTGCTTAAACTGTCAGCTATGTTTTGTCGTATTTTACACGACTGTTGTATAATTAAGTTGTATTTGAATTTATATACTATGTATCTGGCGACTCAAGATGGGTGATGTATACCTATTTTGGGGGCATCACATGGAGCGTAAAACGCACTCGTTCAATGAAAAGTGGAAATCAAGATGGAGCATAAAACACACTTGTTTAATGAAAAGTGGAAAGTGAGATGGAGCGTAAAACACACTCACTAAATAGAGAAAAAAAAATATGTATGTTTGAAACACTTGGGAAGGGTTCATATGTGATTAAATATTTGAATATCCGGTTGATCTTCAAAGAAGAAAAAAAGAAGAAATTTTTTTGTGTATTGTCTATTTTAGCGGTGATTGATGTGATAAGAAGTTTTGAGAGTTGTTTTTGAAAATCTGTTATGAGTGTTGGTTGATCTTAGCTAAATCATGACTAGTTTGAACATATGGATGCACACACGCACTTAAAGGAACATGAGTAGATGTGAAATTAATGAAAGTTATTGAAATTGTAGACATGACATTGTTTTGAAGTTTTCATTGAGTTATTATTTGAGGTAACCTTTGAGGCCAATGGTCAAATTAATATTGATTCATTGTTTAAGTGGATCATTGCTAAAGAATGAATCTTTCTAATTTGTGTTTTTTCTTGAGGACAAGCAAATGTTTAAGTTTGGGGGTATTTGATAAGTAGGTTTTATACCTACTTATCCGGTATCTATTACTTGAATTAGTTGCTTAAACATATTTTTTATAGTTACTTTGCATGCATTGTGTGTTCATTTCATACATTTAATTTATTTTGTAGGCTTTGACACGACATTGGTGTAAGACCCCAACTTTTATGAATAAAGATGAATTTTCTATAAATATCATATTTGAATATTAAGGAGTAAATTTGATATAATGTTATAGTTGTCGGTAATATTTATAAAATTTGCAAAGTACGCAAGTTGTTATATAATATTCGATTGGTCGGGGAATATTCGTTTTAACAGGAAATATTCGTACGATGGCACAACCATTGGTGGACCCCACAAACGAAATTATTGTCGGATTGAGAAAACGACAAAAATATCTTTTTATGAAAGTAACGGTGGAAGTTTTAGCGTTAACTGTTGAAACACCCGGTGTTAAAAGTACAGTAATATGCGTTGTTGCATAGTAGCACACAGTATTGATTATTGATGCTTACGTGAGAAGTCACTCAGTTTTGTTCAATTATTGCTACAGTAATTGTTGCATAATATCTCACGTTATTTGATTCAATTATTATCGATATTTTATATATTATTAAATCAATAATTGAGATGATAGTTATTAATATTATTATTTGCAATATTGACAATGTCTAGAAGTTCTGTCAAGGAGAGGTTTGGTCACTTAATTGCGTTGCCGATAGGGAGAAATCCTTATTGGAAAGCCCCCTCTTTCCTGGGAACGACCTGGTTGTTAAATATTGTGAATTATAATAATGATGATAAATGTTGTTAAAAATATTGGGAGGATTTTTATGAAGTATTTGTTGAATCCCCATTTACCCATTTTTCAAAATAAACGGTAGAAAGTTATTCGGTATATATTTATATAATAATAGGTGGCCATATGCTGGAAAATAAAATTTGGTAGGGGAGAAAACTTGTATTCACGGGTTTTTTTTGTTGATAGCGATGTTTTGTTTTATATGTTTTGTTTTTTTATATGAAAAATAGATTATATTATATTTTATTATGCATAGTGCCTGCATAGTGTTTGCACAGTAAATCATGTGATTATCAAAATTTTTGACCGACTTTTACTGTACGTCCGTGAATTTTTTTTCCTACTGTGCATTCAAATAGTGTCCAGCCATTCTCCTATAAATAGGATGTTTAGTTAGAATTGAAAATCACACTAGAATCAGAGAATTCTTCTTCTATAATATTGAGCGTATTTCTTTCGAGTTTTAGAAAGATTTGAGCGTAGAAAACAGTATAAGTTTTCTCCAAGGTTATCCCCGCTATACCAGTTGGAATACTCTTCTTTTCAAGGTAAGTGATGTTTTTTTGTTCAATGTTCACTTGAAATAATATTTTCTTCCATACTCTATAGTATTTAAGTAATATTATTTTGTTTCAGATTTCGAATTTTATATTCATTTTGTTAAGTTTTGGCTTCTATACTCCATGAAATTAGTAGAATATCCTTGATATTTGCGCTTCATCCAGTATCTTTTCATGGAAATATTATTCTGAGCATTCTTGATAAGTTTTAACTTTTTAATATCTAGGTACTATTCACGGAGTTACTATTCCCGAAGTTACTATTCACAGGTACTATTCACTCAGTTACTATTCACTCAGGGTACTATTCATGACAAAAGATTGATTCATTTTTGGTCCAAATTATTTTTGATATAATATTACTCTTGAATTTTACTCCACAAAGCAGTATCATGTTGACAATTTGGACGTTATTGATTTATGGATAAATTAAATTATAAATCTTTTAAAAATTATCCTTGAACTTGTTTTATTTAATTCTTATATCATTGTCATCATCTTCATGTTTATATTATGTTGAAAGTCATCTGTGGCCTGTAGTGCATAGATTGACTTGGTATGATTATGACCAGGGATTTTTCGGTATAATCATGACCGTAATGTTACAAATGATGTGGTAAAAGTCCTCATTGGCCCGTAGTGCATTGATGGACAGTTGTTGGCATAATCATGACCATTGATGAATACACGAATATCCTTGGCTTGTAGTGCATGGATAATTTATGATCGTGATACTAAAGAATATCCTTGGCCGTAGTGCAGGGGTGATTCGATGATGTGGATTATTTATTAAGCTGAGTCTCAGCGATAAAAGTGATGAAAAATCATTTAAATCATAGAAGATAGTAGATTTTATGCTCTACTTGACTCTTCTAATGAATTGCTTGTTCCGCTGCAGTTAAACTTGATATTTGTTATATTTTATAAGTTTATCACTGTTGAAGGCTAACGATAAATTATTCTGCATTATCTTAGTCATAATATTTCTTACTGGCTAGTTGAGCTCACCTTTTTGCTTTCATTGTTCTCTTCAGGAAATGAGAACGTAGCCGGGACTAGTCGGGGAATGGGGTGACAGTCCAGATGATAGCATTAATAGTCCTCACTATTCTATGAAATAGTGTGATAATAAATGTACTGAGGACTCCATCTGAGTTGAATACTGTCTAGAAGACAATATTCGTTTTAAAGCTCTCAGTTTATGTTTTGTCGTATTTTACATGACAGTTGTATTATTAAGTTGTATTTGAATTTTGTACCATGTATTTGGCGACTCAAGATGGGTGATGTATACCTATTTTGGGGGCGTCACAGTTGGTATCAAAGCTTAGGGATATGATCCCTGGCTGAGATGTGAGACAAGAACTAGGAGGGGAGAGACAGGGAATTCCTTTGCTAGTATGACCTACCTAAGTTTATTTGGTATTTAATTAGTCGGTCAGAGTATAGGGATAATATGTGACATGTCAATTAACCCTTGTTTTGTGGCAGTGTTTGAAAATGACATCCGATAATGTTGAGAATAGCAATGGAGCACAGGAGACCGTTGAATCACCACAGATTAACACCGAGGATAATGTGCATCAGGAAGGCAATAATCCTCAGGTGAACAACAACACCGACCAAATGGCGAACGATGGAATGTTTAGGAGCTTTCGCAATTAAATAACATTAGGCAAGAGAGACTCCTGTCCAAAATACAGGTGGAAACACTGGCAACTCTCGGACGATCACCGCTAAACAGTTCAAGGAGCTGGGACCACCAGAGTTTATTGGAGAGCCAAAACCACTTAAGGCGGAAATGTGGATAAAGCAGATCACCAAGATATTTGATGTCTTGGGATGCTCCAAGGAGCAAAATGTTCCCTTTGCCACCTTTATGTTGCGAGGAGAGGCAGATTACTGGTGGGAATCGGTAAAGCGTACTCAACCTGCCGCACTCAAGATGTCCTGGGAGAAGTTCCAAGAACTATTCAATGACAAGTACTTTCCCGAAAGTATTCGTCACATGAAAGAGGTAGAGTTCATTAAGTTGGAGCAGAACAATATGACCGTGTTGCAGTACGAAGCTAAGTTTGCCGAGTTGTCCCGGTTTACGTCTCATTTGGTTGATATTGAGGAGAAAATGACGCGGATGTTTCTAAGAGGTTTGAAACCCGAGATACGTAAATATCTAATTTCTCATAAACCGTGTTTGTATTCAGATGTTGTAAATAGGGCTCAGTTATTGGAGCGCGACAACGGGTCAACCCAACCAAGAGAAAACAGCGGACAAAATGATAATACCAGTGGTAGTAGTCATCGAAGCGGTGACTGTAAGATCCCCAACTTTTATGAATAAAGAATAATTTTCTTGAAATATATTTTTGAATATTATGGTGTGAATTTGATATAATGTTATAGTTGTGGGTAATATTTTCAAATTTTGCAAAGTAAACAAGTGGTTATATAATATTTGATTGGTCGGAGAATATTCGTTTTAACAGGGAATATTCGTACGACGGCACAATCATTAATGGACCCCATAACGGAAGTATTATCATAGTTAGAAAATGACATAATTATCTTTTTATAAAAATAACGGCGAAAGTGTTACCGTTAAAACTGTTGAACTACCCTGTAGTTAAAGTACAGTTGTGAGACCCCAGATTTTATGAATAAAGATTTAATTTTCTCGAAATATTTTTTTGAATATTATGGTGTGGATTTGGGATAGTGTTATAGTTGTGGGTAGTATTTATAAATTTTGAAAAGTATGCAAGTTGTTGTATAATATTCGACTGGTCGGGGAATATTCTTTTTTATCGGGGAATATCCGTATGACGGTACAATCATTGGTGGACCCCGCAACGAAATTATTGTCGGAATGAGAAAACGACAACAATATTTTATTAAAAATACGACGGAAGTTTTACCGTTAATAATGTTGAACTACTCTCGAGTAGTAAAAATACGATGTCGTGTGGTTGTATAGTAGGACACGGTATTGATTATTGATGCTTATGTGATAAGTCACTCGGTTTTTGTTTTTTTAGTATTATTAATGTAATAAAATGTAATACTTTTATAAAGTTATTCTATAAATAGAATATATTATATTCTATTATGCATAGTGTCTGCATAGTATTTTGCATAGTAAAATCTTTTTATATAAAATGTATACTTTTATAAAGTTATTCTATAAATAGAATATATTATATTTTATTATGCATAGTGTTGCATAGTGTTTGCATAGTGTTTTGCATAGTAAAATCTTTTTATATAAAATAAAATACTTTTATAAAGTTATTTGTTTTATTAGACAATAATTAGAATATATTATATTTTATTATGCATAGTGTTTGTATAATGCTGCGTAGTGTTTGCATAGTAAAATCTTTTATAAAGTTATTCATTTTATTAGATTATAAATAGAATATATTATATTTTATTTAAAAGATTTTGCTTTAAATATGGACCGTCAAATTAAAAGTAAATCAATGCTGGACCGTTCATGAGTTAATTCTTATGCGATCTTTTGAGCATTCTTGAATTTTACTCTACAAAGCAAGATGTCATGTTGACAATTTGGACGTTATCGGTTCCTAGATAAATTAATTCTTGAACTTGTTTTATTGAATTCTTATATCATTGTCATCATCCTCATGTTTATTTTTTTTGAAAGTCATCTCGTGGCTTGTAGTGCATAGATGGACTTGGTATGATTATGACCAGGGATTATTCGGTATAATCATAACCGTAATATTACAAATGATGTGGAAAAAGTCCTCATTGGCCCGTAGTGCATTGATGGACAGTTTTTGGTATGATATTGGCTATGGATTCTCTTTGGCCGTAGTGCAAAGATGAATTGTTTTATGGCATGATCAGGACCATTGATGAAAACATGATAATCTTTAGCCGTAGTGCATGGATAATTCGTGGTCGTGATACTAAAGAATATCCTTGGCCTGTAGTGTAGGGATGATTTGATGATGTGGATTATTTTTTGAGCTGAGTCTCAGCGATAAAAGTGATTAAAAACCTTTTAAATCATAGAAGATAGTAGATTTTATTCCCTACTTGACTCTTCTAATGGATTGCTTGTTCATTGCAGATTAAACTTGATAGTTATTATATTTTATCGGTTTAACAACTTTAAAAGGCTAACGATAAATTATTCTCGCATTATCTTAGTCATAATATTTCTTCTTGGGCTAGTTGAGCTCACCTTTCTTTCACTTTTTCTCTTGAAAATGAGAACAACATAAATTTGGGACTAGTCGGGAACAGAGTGATGGTCCTAAATGGTTCATTAGTAGTCCTCACTATTCGTGAAATAGTGTGATAATAATTGTAATGAGGACTCCTTTTGAGTTTGTATACTCTCTAGTAGACAATATTTGTATTCAAACTCACGCTTTATGTTTTGTCGTATTGTACATGACGATTTGTATTATTAAGTTGTATTTGAATTACGTACCATGTATTTGGCGACTCAAGATGGGTGATGTATACCTAATTTTGGGGGCGTCCACAGTTGGTATCAAAGCTTAGGATATAATCCACAGCTAGGATGTGAGAATAGAACTAGGAGGGAGAGACGGGGAATTCCTTCGCTTGTATGACCTACCTAAGTTTATTTGGTATTTAATTGGTCGGCCAGAGTATAGGGATAATATGTGATATGTTAATTAACCCTTGTTTTTTTTGGCAGTGTTTGAAAATGGCATATAAAAATGCTGAGATAAGCAATGAAGCACATGAGACTGTTGAGTCAGCTCAACCAAAAGGTAACGACCAACAACACGATAATAATCATACCGGTGGCAACGACCATCGGAACAATGATAACCATCGTGGGGTTAAAAACTCAAATAGAGTTTGAACAATAAGGGATTAAAAACTTGCGTGAAAGGATTCAAAGATGAATCTCGCAGAGTTATAAGGATTATGAATGTGGGGTTACCCAACTCCAATAATAAGGATGTAAGGTGATAATAAATAGACAATGTCTATAAGAAGAGTATGATAAAGAAGTTAAGAATAGAGAGTTATATCTAAGTATGGTGCAATTGTACTCTTTAGTAGTTGATGTATGGTATCTGGGCTAAACGATTCCTTCATAGAGCGGAGGTATATACGAACTAGTAACTCGGAACCTAGTTTGTTGGTTGTTTGTGGGAAACCACTCAGCGTACCATATTGAAACTATTAGAGACTCGATGTGTACCAAGTTTAGTAAATGGATACGTGTGATAAAAGTGTAGACCTTAAATGGAATGTTGAGCAATGTAAATGAAGTTAGAAATTCTTAAAGGAAGAATTGTTATATAAACAAGTAGATTCAAAGAAGAATCTTGAAGAGATATAAAGATAAGGAATGGGAGTTTCCTAACTCCAATATCTAAGATAACGAATAATGTCGTAAATGATGAAAAAAGGGAAAGAAAGAGGATCGTAAAACAAAGCGATCACGAGTTAAGAAAAGAATTTTAAGGGAGATGATTATAGAATAAGATCACGACGTGATCTGTTTAAGTTATAAAAGGAAGATGGTTTGTAATGTTTGAATGATTATAGCTTAATGCTATGAAGATGGTGTACTATGAAATAGTACGAGATGAACTCATGAGGAGTTATAGATAATGTGATACGAGGAATTCGTATCGAGCAAAGAGCAAGTTATAAGAAAGATAGAGTTTGGAGGGATTTCAATTGAGGACTCAGGTGTTGGCTGAGTTGTACAAACCTTTATATGGGCGAGGGTTTTGTGCTTGCACTCAGTTTATCACATTGATAATCATTGGAATGTTTGTGTCGCGCTATTTGCTATATGCCTGTTGAGAAGGTGATTCTTTTCTCATGTGTATAACAAATAGGTAGAGTATAGTTAGAGAATATTATAAGGTTAAATGCGAGTTCTTAAAACTCATACTTATGGTAGGTTCGTGACTCATAATTATATGGTATGTTTTTGAACCCCTTAGCGAATGGACGCCTATGGTCTGACTAGGATAAGTTCTTAAACTCATATGATTGTGGCAAATTCCTGAACTCATAACATGTGGTATGCTTGACGAACTGGGTATAGATAAGTGTAAATGGAGTATTGAGGATGATAGGAATAGATAGACCTATTAAGCAATGGATCATTATAGAAAGTGGAGTTGATGGTGGAAGCATAGGTATTCTAAATCTACTAGCTATGCTAGACTTTCAAAATTTATTGACTTCGTGCTGATGTTTACACTTTTATTTTCTTAAAAATCATTGGATCAAATGATGGAACCAATGAGTTTTAACAACAATACTATTATTCGTATGTCTATGCTAATTGCTTCGGCTAGACAAAAATGATTTGCAATATATCAAAATGTATTTTATATCATTAATGCATCATGTAACCTGGTGCAAAGATGATAAAAATGATGGAGTCATCACTGCAGTATTACCTAGTATTGGATGTGATCTAAGGATCATCAGCCCACTATGGTATAATATAGTATGATAAAATCACCAAATGACGGAATCCTTAACGGACTGTAAATACAGTTCGGTGTCATGACGTCATAAAAAGATTTTTGAGATTTCTTTAAGATATGAGAATATATATATATATATATATATATATATATATATATATTTCGATTGATGTACGAATTATTGTAGAAGTCTATGCTATTTGATTCAGCTAGACGAATATTGAAAGATGTTCATGAAATGCATGCGTTTCTTGAGAAGTTATGCCAAACCAAATTGTTTTGGTGCGGATTCAGATGTTGAAAAGCTGAGATGAACAACCCTTTTATAGGGGATTACGCAGAGGCGTTGAGATGTTTGTGCACAATACATTGTACAAAGGGCTGATCACCCTAAGTACGAGGAGTCCCTATAGTCTTATGACTGTTAAAGTTTAAGTTGAAAGATTACTTATAACTATAGACATACGCATAGCGTTTAAATGTTTGTGCACAATACATCGTACGAAGGGCTTAACACCCTAAGTACGGGGGTCCTTATACTCTTATGACTGTTAAAGTTGAAGTTGAATAATTACTTGCAACTGTGGACATAGTTCGTGGTCTTATGACCCTCAGCATGATTTGGAATCTTTTAAATTCCTGTTATTCATATCGCTTCCCAATTATTGAGCAATTGTAGAAGATTCTTGAAATTCTAAAAGGTGAATGTGGTAAGGATAATATTCCTTAGAAAGAAGTGAGTCGTAGAATGAGACACTGAATGATGAATATGTTGAATAAGTTAGAAAAGAGATTTTGAAGTGAGAATGATATGAGTTATCAAAGAATAATGTAAAACATTTAATATAAAAGTTAATAATTGTAGAAAGATTTTTGTGGAAAGAAGTGGTTATAAAACCCAAAGAATGAATATAGTAGTGACGTAAAAATCTATTTTGTTAGATTGAATGAATAAAAATTTCGAGGACGAAATTCTTAGAAGAAAGGGTGAATGTAATATCCCGAGTGTTTATGATAGCGATTCTTAGAAAAGGAAATGAATGGATTAAGAATATAATACTCAGAATATATTGAGTTCAAGTGAAAGTTATGAAATGAAACCTACAATTTGTTAAAGTAATGAATGTAGTAGGAAATATAAAACCTATATTTAGATAAAATGATGAAAGATTACTATGAGTTATTTGTTTAATTGGTGTCTTTGATTCTGGGGACAGAATCTTTGTAAGTAGGGAAGATTGTAACAAATGAGTGGTTTGAGTTGTGATTCTGGGGACAGAATCCTTGTAAGGAGGGAATGATGTAACAATCCAGATTTTTAATTATAATATTTAAATATTTATTGAATTATATAAATATTTAATGGATGTGTTTATCGTTGAATAAATATTTGTTTAATTGATTTGATTTGATTGGGTTAATTATTTATTTAATAAATAATTAAGGAGTTAAGAAAAGTAATTATTTTGAAATAGTAATCTAATTTAATTTAATAATTAAGTTAGAGAGTTTATAATGATTAAATAAATTATTATATTATGCAATGAATTGTTATTAGAATTAATGAAATTAAGTATGAAAACTTAATTAATTAGAAGTGTGACAAATAACTATATTTTAAGTGGTTATTAAAATAAATTAAAGTGATTTTAATTTAGTTTTACCAAACAAGGCTTAAATATATTAAGTCTTTAATTTTAAAGTATTTTGCCAAACGAATCCCTATGGCTTTTGGTTTTTAAATTTTGAATTAATAATAAAACTAATTAAATAAATAATATATAAATAAAATATATTTATAATGAATATACGCTTATTATTTTGGTAACTGATAATAGTTATGGTGATTATTAATTAGGCCATATCAGTTTTTTAGTTTACGCATAATTGTTATCAGTTTAGTTTTATGTATATTCTATTTGGCTAAAGCCTAAGTAAGAAAAGAGAAGAAGTGTTGTCAGAGAAAAACTTAGTGACAAGAGAGTTTTGAGAGAGACTGTCAAGGGTTGGAGAGAAAGTTCTGAGTTTTAAGAAGTGTTGGTCAAGCAAATGAAGGTATGTTATATAAAACTTAAAACATATTACGGTATAATTTTATTGAATATCAATGTGTATGTTATAAAGTTTTACAAAAATTATATGGAAATCATGTTTTTATAATTACGTATGATATTACGGGTATTTGTAATTGTAATTGTTATATTAGCACATGTATGTATATATGAGAAGTATGCTAGCATTCATAGAGAAAGAAGAATTAGTTTTACAGTGAAAACGTGAAAACATGTATGAGTGTATGTTTTGTATGATAACAAAGTTAGTAGGTGATTGTATATTATTTATGAAAGTAAATGTCATGTACATTAATTGGATATGAAATTCAGAGAATCATAGTCTCAAGGAATTAAATTAGTTATAAATTTTGGTTACCATGTTCACTGTGTAAACAAACATCGATAATGGAGTTTTGGTTTTTAAAAATAGTGCTTTCAAGAATTTAAGTTTTCTAAAATTTTTGTTAAGTTGTGCTAAATTGGTATATGTATGATAAGTAAATGTTTATGAGTAATCTATATAAGTTTTAGGTCTTAATTTAGATGTTAACAGTAGTAATTAGTCCAGAATTTAGTTATTCTGTTCTTCGTGTTTGGGTTCTCAGACGTAAAGTGAACCCAAATTGCCAAATTCTCATACCCAAAGACTTTGAAATTGCATGACACCAAAACTAGGCTAGAAGTTCGTGCCCCAATTTGGAATTCGCGCCCAACACCTCCTCTCATACCAACATGAATTGTGGTCCGGTAGGACAGTTTTGACCTCCTGTAGTAAAACGGCCATAACGTTCTCATACGAACTCCGATTGAGATGATTCAAGATGATCCGGAACGAGGACGAGTAGACCTATAACTTTCCTTCTTTAAGTTTTTCAATTTGAGGTCTGTAACAGTATTCAAAATGGTCATCTTTAGGACTGTTATGTTTCGGGGGCAATCGGAGGGCGTCGGGCATGCACATATGCATGTGTAGTGCTCCTGACTATAAAAGATGATGTCCTAAGTTATAAAACATGAATTTTAGTAAATATAATGATGCTTAACATTAATAAATAATGTATTAGATAAGTTATAGAAGCATAGTAAGCATACACAAGAGTGGCAAATCGGGCGTGTGACGAATGAACGTCGAAACGCCGTGTCAAGTGTTAACGAACTTAAAAAGTGTTTCAATTCAATCGAAATGAATATTATAGGATATGAAATGGGTTTAATATAAAACCAATAAGTAGTCCTAGCAAGACTTAAGCACTTGAATGAACTTCGATTATGAAATATAGTGAGTCATAAGTCAAAAAGTTAACACAATCTAATTGAACATTGTGTGCTAATTAATAGGAATAATTATGAGATGTGGAGTAGAGTTTACATTACAATTACTATGTGTTGTTATGTGACTAATAGTTGATGTGTATGATTATATAATTGTGTAGGGCACGTGAAGTGCAGATAACTGTAACCTGTTAAACTATTATTGGTAAACAACGATCAAGGCAAGTCTTTCGGTTCCTATTTTCTACGTGGACTTGATGAACTATTTTAAATTGCATGATATGTTATACATGTTGAAATCATGAAATGTTAAAGTCAATATATGACTGCATTGTTTTGGCTAAGTAATGATGGTTGAGTAAGGAACTCAATCTTTATAATTGCTATGTGAATTAAAAGCATGTATGCCATGTTACTTTAATGAGATGTATATCGAGCATGTTATTATGTGCTATGTGATGCATGAAAACTGTTAGACTTTGTTGGGCTGTCGAGCTCACTCTTGCAAATAACCACTTTTGCAAGTTAAGATTTTAAGGTAAAGATATGTGCAAAGTGAGTTATAGAGATCTATATTCACGAAGATTACTTATGTTTTATGAGAAATATATTTCATATTTTGAACGTAACATGTTGTTGAATTGTAAGTTGAGCTATCCAATGTATATGGATATTTAGTTATGATGTAAGACTTTGTATAGTCATTTTGTTGTAACGATTCATGATATAAGATTGAATCAAAGAGATGTAATGTAAAGGTTGCGATTCAGGGCAAGAAAGAAGGAAATGTATAAACGTTTTAATTATTCCGCAATTTTAGTATTTTTAATATCGAATAATGATGTTTTATTAGAGATTTAATGTATGGTTAACGACCGAAGTCGAGATTTAAATGGTATGAATTTTGGGGTCGTTACAGACCCACGTGAAGATAACGAATATATGAGTAGAATCGACTTTAATCGATAAAGTTAAAGTCGCTCAAGCTACACACCCGGAGTTGATGAATGTGAAGAAGAAGGTTCAAGAGGGCGTTATTCTGGAAGCAAGAATCGATGAAGAGAGGAAATCTCAACCCTCGATTTAATTGGCCCATTTAAAATCCTCGACGAAATAGGAACTGTGGCTTATAGACTCGTTTTACCGCCAAGTATGTTGCGTGTTCATAACATTTTTAACGTATCGATGTTACGTAAATATGTAGACGACCCGAACCACATTATTAATTTAGAACCGGACGAGATAGCAGAAAATTTAACGTATGAGGAGATACGTGTTAACATCTTGGATAAGAAGGATCGTATTCAACACTCAAATGTTATACCTCAAGAGTTAGAATTCAAAGTGAAGTCAAGGTGTCCTCACCGTTTCTAGATACCAGTAATGCGATATGTAAATTTCGAGGGCTGAAATTTCATAAGGAGGGGAGATTGTGAGACCCCAGATTTTATGAATAAAGATTTAATTTTCTCGAAATATTTTTTGAATATTATGGTGTGGATTTGAGATAATGTTATAGTTGTGGGTAGTATTTATAAATTTTAAAAAGTATGCAAGTTGTTGTATAATATTCGATTTGGTCGGGAATATTCTTTTTGTCGGGGAATATCCGTATGGCGGTACAATCATTGGTGGACCTCATGAATCGGAATTATTATCGAAATGAGAAAACGACAAAATATTTTATTAAAATAACTTGTGTAAATTTTTACCGTTAATAATGTTGAACTACTCAATAGTAAAAAATACGATGTCATACGTGGGTTGCATAATAAAGCACACGATATTGATTATTGATGCTTATGTGATAAGTCACTCGCTTTTGTTTTATTGGTATTATTAATGTAATAAAATGCAAATACTTTTATAAAATTATTCTATAAATAGAATATATTATATTCTATTATGCATAGTGTCTGCATAGTATTTTGCATAGTAAAATCTTTTTATATAAAATAGAATACTTTTATAAAATTATTCTATAAATAGAATATATTATATTTTATTATGCATAGTGTTGCATAGTAGTGTTTGCATAGTATTTTGCATAGTAAAATCTTTTATATAAAATAAAATACTTTTATAAAGTTATTTGTTTTATTAGACAATAATTAGAATATATTATATTTTATTATGCATAGTGTTTGTATAGTGCACAGACAACGGTGTTTGCATAGTAAAATCTTTTATAAAGTTATTCATTTTATTAGATTATAAATAGAATATATTATATTTTATTTAAAAGATTTTGCTTTAAATATGGATGATCAGATTAAACTAAATCAATCTGGACCGTTCATGAGTTAGTTACTATGCAGTCTATTTTTCTATAAATAGAAGCTCATTCATTCATTATTTCATACGAATTCACTGAACTCTAGAGAGAGAAACTATAGAAAGAAAGAAGAAAAGTGTTATACTACTTCACTACTTCTATATCCAGTACTCTTCTTTCTAAGGTAGGGAATATTATTTGTTGTACTCGTAAGGGGTGTTATTCTTTTGTATTCATGAAGAGAACTTATGTTATTCCATTCTTTATTATTCTGTTGAAATAACTGTAATATCCGAGATATTTTTTTCTATGTAATTTAAGAATTATTAATAAACGAATTTATATGAAACTTTTGGGAGATTTCATTTATTAGATGTATATGTGTTGTACATATATGTGTTATTTCAAGATATGTGATGAGATGTATTTAAATGGTTGGTTTAGTTTTATTTAACTATTTAATTTGATTAAGTAGGGAATTATTCTATTTATTACGTGGGATGGTATTAAATCATGAGCTGGAGTTTGAAGCAGAATTTAGAGACGCGGACTGCGTATTTGAGTCCGGAACGTCGAAATTAGTCAGGATAGACTATAATCACGAAAACGTGTCACAGTTGACTTTTTGGTCAAAGTCAACCAGTTGACTTTTTGGTCAAAGTCAACCAGTTGACTTTTTGGTCAAAGTCAACCAGTTGACTTTTTTGAAGTAAAAGTCAACTACAAATTTCAGAGATGAATTTGACTAAACGGATAGTCCCATGACGTCCGGAATGTCGACTTTAGTAGGAATCGATATATGGTTCGCAAAGTTTAGTTCTGAAGGGTAAAATAGTCAAATAGCTTATTAATTGATTAAAATAATATATGTATTTTTTTTATAATGGAAATCAGCTGAACTGATGGACCCATGAGACTATTAAATTGCAACAAAGGAGGGAGTATACGTATATTACATAATAGCTAAGGTGGAAGTAATTTATTTTATTCCTTAAAATCAAAATTATTTTTATTTTTCTAACTCCCACATTCATTTTCTCTAACTCCTACATTCTTCCTATTAATTAACTATATTATTGTAGTATTAAGTATTGTGAGTAACTAATCATTAGAGTTGGGGGTTATGGGAATCAAAAGACTCTAACAAAGCTATACATATATACAAACACACTTTTCTTTTAAGAAAATTCCACCAAGTGAGTAAACATGGAGAGAAATTGAGAGCCTAAGAGAGTTAGAACTAATTTTGGAGGATTACTGAGGATTTAAAGGAGCATCATATTAAACCAAGAAGAAATTCATCAAAAGGTAATTCATGAACCCATTTTATTTTTATAAGAAAAATGAGAAGAAAATGCATATAAAATTGATAAATGATTTGTTGTGGCTTTGTGTTGCCATGTTACTGTTGTTTGATGATTATAGATCATTAACAACAAAAGATATGGGTTAATCATGCATCAAATTCATAGAAAATCAAAGAATTAAGCAATGCATACTCTACCTTTGATAAAATGTCTCTTAGGTGCTAAATTAATCAAAAAGGTAGAAGTTTGTTGAAGTTTGATGTTGTGAAATGTGAAAACATATGAGAGTAGATGATCTGGACATTAGGAATAATTTAATTGCATGCTAGAAGCAAAATCACAGATTTTTTTCAAATTGGGTTTAACTAGTAATGTGTGATTTTTGGGGTTTTTCGGAGCCTCGGAATCATGGTGTATATGACTCGATTAACGTATGTAATAATTTTGTAAAATAGTATGTAACATGAGGTACAACCTGTCCAAATTTCATAGGAAAGGGAGTTAAATTGAGCAAGTTATGAAAATCGTAAGCATGCATGTTGGTAATAAAATATCACGAATGCAAAATTCGAATTTTTTCTAAATATAAAACTCTTTGCTTGCATGCTTTTTTATGCAGTTGGTTTGTGGTCTTAGAATGCTAGTTTTATGAATGTTATATTTTTGTAAAATACCTTGATGTATGAAGTTTATTGTGTCCAAGTATCACGGTCATATCATCTTTAGACTAGCGGGAATAAAAATCGTAGAGTCAATGAAAATCGTAGAGTCAATGAAAATCGTAGAGTACAGTCTGAAAATCGTAGAGTCAATGAAAATCGTAGAGTAAACTCTGAAAATCGTAGAGTCAGTGAAAATCGTAGAGTAAACTCTGAAAATCGTAGAGTAAACTCTAAAAATCGTAGAGTTAGTGAAAATCGTAGAGTAAACTCTGAAAATAGTAGAGTCAATGAAAATCGTAGAGTAAACTCTGAAGATCGTAGAGTCAATAAAAATCGTAGAGTAACTCTGAAAATCATAGAGTCAGTGAAAATCGTAGAGTAAACTCTGAAAATCGTAGAGTGCAGATAGTAGAGTGAAAATCGTAGAGTCAACCTTTGAAAATCGTGAGAGTCGATTGAAAATCGTGAGAGTGAACTCACGAAAATTGTAGAGCTAGCAGATAGTAGAGTGAAAATCATAGAGTGAACTCAAAATTATAGAGTAAAGTTTATATTACAACTACTATGCGTTGCTAATAGTTGATGTGCATGATTATACAATTGTGTAGAGACACGTGAAGTGCGAGATAGTATGTAAGTCGTTAATCTGTTATTGGTAAACAACGATCAAGACAAGTTTCTTACCCTATTTTTCATTATGAATTTATTCAACTCTTATTCAGTTGATTGCAGTGAGGGTAAGTTTGGTCTTGTGATTAATTAATCATTCGTGCAAGCTCCTTTATTGTAAAGTTCTATAACTTCAATTGTGATGCGAAACGTTATTGATGATTATTCAGTTCCTATTGCAACTGCTATACTTTAAAGTTCGTATTCCCTTAATGAACTATATTCAAGCATGCTTTCTAGCTTTCGTCCCAGCTAGATGTTATTGATGCAAACATAGTATCTGATAACATCCCAAAGTAATGTTCCCAAATCACCCCCTTAGTATCCGAGAATTGTCTTATCTATTTCTATAACTATTTCGGAAGATATAAACATAAATTGTTTATACATTAAACATTACACATTCTTGCTTATCCCCATCTTTGAGGGCTCGAGAACCTTCACATAATACCTAAATCAATATCCTATCGGACATAAACATAAAAGCTATTATCATACATTCTTTCATTACCTACAACTTTAGGACATACAAAGCTATATCATATCTTTATCAACTTTAGTTGCATAATAATCCAAACTTGTCTTGGACTTTTCTTATATGTAGATGTATTAAATCATAATCTGCAATGTTTATCATGATATAGCAAGGGTGAGCAACAATTTTGCCCGACAAGTATAAGTTCAATTAAGGATATATCATGATCGAAAGAATTGAACAATAAGTTGGCTAACTTTCTACAATATATACATTGCGAAAGAGCATGAATAAATTTTCATAGTTGAGCGAATAATGAACATGAATAAATCAAGCTGGACCAAATGGTAATGAAGGTGATCGACCTTTCATACACGATGAATACATGAAATGTGCATAGAGTGAGAATCAATAATTCATAGACATGGTATAATCGGTAATGATTAACCCCAAGCATATTTCAAAATATCAATTAGAGATCGAGTTAGAGAACTTGCGAATAAATAACTAACACAAGTCCAATACTTACCCTTACTACGATAATATTAGTAAGGATTTAATAAATACCCAAAAGAAATTAGGGTTAGGAAACTTGCACGATAAGCTGCTACAATTAATGCTAGCAATTAACCTTCACATAACCTAATCACATGTGTCTCGTTAATCACCATTCATACACAATCTAGTTTGAAGTAAAAGGGTCTCTATTGGATATGCTATAAACATCATAATAGAATATATTTAGAAAATATATGCCACCCATTTTAGATATCATAAGGCCCAAAAGCGAACTTAAAAAATGCCCAAACATAACAGTTTTTATTTTATTTTTTTTTTTAGCTTTACCATATCTCGCTAAAATAGTCATAACTAATTCGTTTTAAAACATTTTTTGGCGATTCTTGCACCCACCTTGAAAGCTAACTTCTGGGGCTACAACTTTCGTTCATGGACCATCTTCAAATTCCAAGCACAAAATTCCGGAAAATCCGTGCAAGGGGACTTGCTCCGAATTTGTTGGACAGATTTGTACAACTACTTTGAAAAGTCATAACTCCTTGCTCAAAGTTGGAATTAGTCCGTTCGAGTCTATGGAAAACTTATTCATTGTACTATAATAATCCAACAGCCCAAAATTTTTAGAAAGCTGTAGCTAGCCCCGAATTTGTCCTTAGGGTTGATGAGTTCACAATTTTTTTCGGTTTAACATGTTTATTTAGCGACCTTACGATTTTCATATCTCACTCAATATAGCTTGATCCGAATGAAATTTGGACATGTTATACCTCATGCTACATACTATTTTACAAAATTATTACATGCAACAAATGGATTATCTAAGACATGATTTGAGTGACCAAAAATCACGAAAAATCATGCAAACTAGTTTAACTTGACTTTTGAGAAAATCATGATTTTGATTCTAGCATGCATGGGTTTGATTCCTATTATCCGGACCACTTCTAATAACATATATATACATATTACAACAATTCATTTCTCTAAATTTTCATGTTTTGATTTTGATCAAATTAGCAACTAAGAGGCATAATATCAAACACTTAGCATGCAAGGCATAACTCTTTGGATTTTTAAAGCATACATGGCATGATTTGTCCGAACTTATGTTCTTATTACACCATAACAATCGGACCACAATTACACAACATCACATACTCCAAAACAAACCATTTATAAAGGTCTCTATGCATATTCTCTCATAGTTTTGGAAGAACATAGAGAATGGGTTCATAGCTTACCTCTTTGGCGAATTCCTCTTGATTTAATCTATTAGAGACTCACTCCTTGCTTGCTTAGACTCTCAAAATCTCCGAAAATCACCACAACATCTATTACTCTCAATTTCTCTTTCTTTTTGTATCTTGGTGGGATTTTTGCAAAGTGAAACATTTTTTTTTTGTTGGGTGTATATATATATATAACTTGATAAATTTGCTCTCTCTCCCCCTTCACCACTCCATCATCGATTACATGCATAATTATCCCACTTGAATATAGTTATGGGGGGGAGTTAGGAACATGAAAAGGTTTGCTTATTATGTATGGTTTAATAAGGAGTTATCACCTTTCTTCCTCCTTATTGCTATATATCTGAATATACTCTCCCTCCTTGTCCCATATTATGTGTCACAAGACCCCACCATTCTTTGTCCAATTAAACAAATGCATTATAATGTTATTTTAATCATTTAAATCTGGAATTTTGACCGTTTTGCCCTCGTAGCCACACGTGATGATACTTATATCGATTCTACTAAAATCGGCGTCCGGACGTCCCATGGAACTCTCAGTTTAAACTTCAAAATTAAGTAGTTGACAATTAAATCGCTCAAAGTGTGTTTGAGCTAAATTTAAGATAATATTATATCTAATAAAGTTCGAGAGAAGAGATTTGATTGTATGTGATATTTTACGTCATGAAACTTCCAAGTCCATATATCTATAAATAAGAGCATTGTAAAAGAGAATGGTGGATATATAAAAAAATATTATGAGGCATGTCTCATTTTAAGTGACACATTTAAAAATATTATGAGACATGTCTCATTTTAAGTGACACATTTTAAGTGATTCTGATCTATCACTTCCTAATTTCGATGTTTGGACTCAAATCGCGATCCGCGTCTCTAAATTCGCTCAAACTCAAACTCATATTTGTAAGTCATCCCACGAAATTAATTAGAATTAATTCCATCCTTAACCAATTTAAATAATTGGCCCTAGCAACCGTAACAACCATTAATATGCATCTTATCACATAACATATAATAAAATAAATAATTCATCTAAAAATAATTGTCACATAAAAATTTCACATAAGTTTGTTTATTGAAATTGTTTAATTACATGGAAAAATCTAGGATATTACATTCACCCTCCCTTATAAGGATTACGTCCCCGGAATCATTACACATCAAACAAACAAATTAGGGTAGTTTTTCATCATTTTCTCCTCGAGTTCCCACGTAGCCTCCTCGGCGTTGTGGTTTCTCCATACTACCTTAACAGAAGGTATTATTTTATTTCTTAACACTTGTTCTTTTCTATCAATTATACACTTGGAACCTCTTGATTATAAAATATCACAAAATTATAATCTCATTATAATTTTATTTAACAATTAATATATCACTTTAATTATTAAATTACGACATCAATATAGCAACTCATGTAATCTTTAACAACTCTCTAATGTTAAATTAAATTAGAGTATTATTTAATTCACAAATATATACTAACAACAATCACATAAATAAAATATTTATTTAATTTAATAAATATTTTAAATTACAAATAAAATTTTGGATTGTTACATCATTCCCTTCTTACAAGGATTACATCCCCGAAATCATAACTCAAATAATTCATTAAATCACATTCTTCCTTCCTTATAAAGGATTAGTCCTCGGAATCATCGAAACCCTACCTTACTCGGGTTTTAACAAATCTCTTCATTGAATAAGTTCAACACATGACCTTAATATAGGTTTTATATTTTCTACTACATTCATTTCTTCAACAAATTCTAGGTTTTATTTCATAACTTTCACTTTAACTTTCAATTATATTACGAGTATTATATATTCTTTAATCCATTTATTTCCTTTTCTAAAGATTGTTATCATAAACACTCGGGATATTACATTCACCCATTCTTCTAAAATTAAGTCTTGAAATTTTTATTTATTAATCTTTATTCATTCATTCTATCAACATAGATTTTACGTTAATACTTTATTCACTCATTGGGTTTTATAACTACTTCTTTCCACAAAGGTCTTTCTTCAATTATTAAACTTTTCTATTAAGAGATTTATATTATTCTTTGATAACTCATCTCCTTCTCATTTCAAAATTTTTTTCTCACTATTCCATATATTCATCATTCGATTATAGCATTCTACGACTTACTTCTTTCTAAGGAATATCATCCTTACCACATTCACCTTTTAGAATTGCAAGAATCTTCCACAATTGCTCAATAATTGGGAAGAAGTATGAATAACTAACTTCGAAATTTAAAAGATTCCAAATCATCTTTGAGGGTCACAAGACCGTGAACTCTATTCTCGGTTTACTAGTGCTTCAACTCAATCCTTCACTATCACGGACCAAACTCTAGAGTGTTTATCAATCACAAAGACTGAAAACACCCTCCTCACGTACACTAGGTGGCCAGCCTATTGTACCACTACGTTGGGTCGCAACGTAGTGTTTTGTAACAACTATATGCGTTACGCTCGGAACCATTGTCCCCGAAAACATGTCCCCTTATAGGGTTGTTCACCTCAGCTTTTCAACATCTGAATCCGCACCAAAATAATTTGGTTTGGCATAACTTTTCAATAAACGCTTGAATTTCATGAACATCTTTCAATATTAAATCTAAATTTGAATCAAATAACATAGACTTTTACAACAATTCGGACATCAATCGAAATATATATATATATATATATATATATATATATATATATTCTCATATCTAAAAGAAATCTCAAAAATCTTTTTTTGGCGTCATGATACATACTTTATATTTACGATCAGTTGAGGATTCCGTCATTTGGTGATTTTATCATACTACATCATACCATAGTGGGTTGTGATCCTTAGATCACATCCAACACTAGGTAATCTTTGCATTGATGACTCCATCGTTTTTATCATCTTTGCACCGAGTTACATGATGCATTAATGATATAAAATACATTTTGATATATTACAAATCATTTTTGTCTAAGCCAAAAGCAATTAGCATGAACATCTGAATAACAATATTGTTGTTAAAACTCATTGGTTCCATCATTTGATCCAATGTTTTTCAAGAAAATAGAAGTGTAAACATCGACCTGAAGTCGATAAATTTCAAAAGTCTAGCATAGCTAGTAGATTTAAAATACTATGCTTCCACCATCAACTCCACTTTCTATAATGATCCATTGCTTATAGGGTCTATCTATTCTTATCATCCTCAATACTCCATTTACACTTATCTATACCCGGTTAAATCAAACTTACCACACGTTATGAGTTAGGGAACTTGCCACAATCATATGAGTTTAAGAACTTATCCTAGTCGACCATAGGCGTCCATTCATTTGAGGGTTCAAAAACATACCATATAATTATGAGTCACGAACCTACCATAAGTATGAGTTTTAAGAACTCACACTTAACCTTATAATATTCTCTAACTATACTACTACCTATCATTATACACATGAGAAAAGAATCACCTTCTCAACGGGCATATATATAGAAATAGCGCGCGACACAAACATTCCAATGATTATCAATGTGATAAAGCGAGTGCAAGCACAAAACCCTACGCCCATACAAAGGTTTTTACAACTCGGCCATCATATGAGTCCTCAATTGAAATCCCACCTAACTCTATCTTGCTTATAACTTGCTCTTTGCTCGTCTGAATTCCTCGTATCACATCATCTATAACTCCTCATGAGTTATCTCGTACTATTTCATAGTACTCCATCTTCATAGCATTAAGCTATAATTATTCAAACATTATAGACCATCTTTCTTTTATAACTTAAACAGACCACGTCGTGATCTTATTCTATAATCATCTCTCTTAAAATTCTTTTCTTAACTTCGTGATCGTTTTGTTTCTGATCTTCTTTCTTTCTCTTTTTCATCATTTACGACATTATTAGTTATCTTGGCTTTTGGAGTTAGGAAACTCCCATTTCTTATCTTTATATCTCTTAGATTCTTCTTTGAATCTTCTTGTTTATATAAAAAAAAAAATTCTTCCTTTAAAATTTCTAACTTCATTACATCGCTCAAAATTTCATTCGAGTTCTACACTTTCATCATATGTATCCATTTCTACACTTGGTACACATCGAGTCTCTAACGGTTTCAATATGTGCATTTGGTGGTTTCCCACAAACAACCAACAAACTAGGTTCACGAGTTACTAGTTAAGTATATACCTCCGCTCTATGAAGGAATCGTTTAGCCCAGGATACCATACCTCAACTACTAAAGAGTACAAGCTGTACCATACTTAACTATAACTTTTCATTCTTAACCGTTACCAATCTCTTCTTATAGACATTGTCTATTTGTTATCACCTTACATTCTTATTATTGGAGTTGGGTAACTCCATAACTCTGCAGATTCTTCTTTGAATCCTCTCACGCATGTTTTCATCCCTTCTTTATAAATTTCTTAAATTACTTCTTATTGTTCAAACTCTATTTGAGTGTATTAGTTCATTATCTTCACCTCTCTTCTCTAAGGTTATAGCCTAAGGTACTCCTAGCTAAGGTTTATAACCTCTGACTTTGATACCAATTGTAACATCCCAGTTCGGGTCCCAAATCACCACGAATCCGATTACTATTTCTATAACTATTGCGGAAGATATAAACATAAATTGTTTATACATTAAACATTACACACTATCCCCAAGGTGAGAACCTTCACATAATACCTAAATCAATATCCTATCGGACATACAAAGCTATTATCATACATTCTTTATTACAACTTTAGTTTGCACATATAATCCATCCAGTGACTTGTCTTGGACTTTTCTTATGTAGATGTATTAATCATAATCTGCAATGTTTATCATGATATAGCAAGGGTGAGCAACAATTTTGCCCAGCAAGTATAAGTTCAATTAAGGATATATCATGATCGAAAGAATTGAACAATAAGTTGACTAACTTTCTACAATATATACATTGCGAAAGAGCATGAATAAATTTTCATAGTTGAACGAATAATGAACATGAATAAATCAACTGGACCAAATGGTAATGAAGGTGATCAGCCTTTCATACCTGATGAATACATGAAATGTGCACAGAGTGAGAATCAATAATTCATAGACATGGTATAATCAGTAATGATTAACCCCAAGCATATTTCAAAAATATCAATTCGAGATCGAGTTAGAGAACTTGCACGAATAAATAACTAACACAAGTCCAATACTTACCCTTACTACGATAATAATAGTAAGGATTTAATAAATACCCAAAAGAAATTAGGGTTAGGAAACTTTCCTGGTAAGCCTGCTACAATTAATGCTAGCGATTAACCTTCACATAACTTAATCACATGTGTCTCGTTAATCACCATTCATACACAATCTAGTTTGAAGTAAAAGGGTCTCTATTGGATATGCTATAAACATCATAATAGAATATATTTAGAAAATATATACCACCCATTTTAGATATCATAGGCGACCCAAAGCAGAACTTAAAAAAAATGCCCAAACATAGAGTTTTATTTTTTTTTTTTTTCTCGACTTTACCATATCTATTTAAAAGCAGTCATAACTAATTCGTTTTAAAACATTTTTGAGCGATTCTTGCACCCACGTGAAGCTAACTTCAGGGCTACAACTTTCGTTCATGGACCATCTTCAAATTCCAAGCACAAAATTCCGGAAAATCCGTGCAAGAGGGGCGCTCCGAATTTGTTGGATGATTTGTGCAACTACTTTGAAAAGTCATAACTCCTTGCTCAAAGTTGGAATTAGTCCGTTCAGAGTCTATGGAAAGCTTATTCAGTGTACTATAATAACCCAACAGCCCAAAATTTTCTGAAGCTGTAGCTAGCCCCGAATTTGTCCTTAGGGTCAGCGATTCACAATTTTTTTCGGTTTCTAACATGTTTATTTAGCGACCTTACGATTTTCATATCTCACTCAATATAGCTTGATCCGAATGAAATTTGGACATGTTATACCTCATGCTACATACTATTTTACAAAATTATTACATGCAACAAATGGATTATCTAAGACATGATTTGGTGACCAAAAATCCTTAAAAATCATGCAAACTAGTTTAACCCAACTTTTGAGAAAATCATGATTTTGATTCTAGCATGCATGGGTTTGATTCCTATTATCCGGACCACTTCTAATAACATATATATATATATTACAACAATTCATTTATCTAACTTTTCATGTTTTGATCAAATTAGCAACTAAGAGGCATAATATCAACACATGTTTTGAGCATAACTCTTTGGATTTTTAAAGCATACATGGCATGATTTGTCCGAACTTATGTTCTTATTACACCATAACAATCAGACCACAATTACACAACATCACATACTCCAAAACAAACCATTTATAAAGGTCTCCTATGCATATTCTCTCATAGTTTTGGAAGAACATAGAGAATGGGTTCATAGCTTACCTCTTTGGCGAATTCCTCTTGATTTAATCTGTTAGAGACTCACTCCTTGCTTGCTTAGACTCTCCAAAATCTCCAGAAATCACCACAACATCTATTACTCTCAATTTCTCTTTCTTTTTGTATCTTGGTGGGATTTTTGCAAAGTGAAACATTTTTTTGTTGGGTGTATATATATATAACTTGATAGAGCTGCTCTCTCCAGCCCCTTCACCACTCCCATCATCAGTTACATGCATAATTATCCCACTTGAATATAGTTATGGGGGAGTTAGGAACATGAAAAGGTTTGCTTATTATGTATGGTTTAATAAGGAGTTATCACCTTTCTTCCTCCTTATTGCTATATACGAATATACTCTCCCTCCTTGTCCCATATTATGTGTCACAAGACCCCACCAGCTGCTGTCCAATTAAACAAATGCATTATAATGTTATTTTAATCATTTAAATACCAATTTTTGACCGTTTTGCCTCAAGTAGCCACACGTGATGATACTTATATCGATTCTACTAAAATCGGCGTCCGGACGTCATGGAACTCTCCGTTTAAATCGAACTCAACTTCAAAATTAAGTAGTTGACAATTAAATAAGCTCCAAAGTGTGTTTGGGCTAAATTTAAGATAATATTATATCTAATAAAGTTTCAAGAGAAGAGATTTGATTGTATGTGATATTTTACGTCATGAAACTTTCAAATCCATATATCTATAAATAAGAGCATTGTAAAAGAGAATGGTGGATATATAAAAATATTATGAGGCATGTCTCATTTTAAACACACATTTAAAAATATTATGAGACATGTCTCATTTTAAGTGACACATTTTGTGAGTTACTGATCTATCCTGCCTAATTTTGACGTTTCGGACTCAAATACGCAGACCGGCGTCTCTAAATTCCGCTCCAAACTCAAACTCATATTTGTAAGTCATCCCACGACATTAATTAGAATTAATTCCATCCTTAACCAATTTAAATAATTGGCCTAACCGTAACAACCATTAATATGCATCTTATCACATAACATATAATAAAAATAAATAATTCATCTAAAAATAATTGTCACATAAGAATTTCACATAAGTTTGTTTATTGAAATTATTTAATTACATGGAAAAATCTAGGATATTACATTCACCCTCCCTTATAAGGATTCCGTCCCCGGAATCATTACACATCAAACAAACAGATTAGGGTAGTTTTTCATCATTTTCTCCTCGAGTTCCCACGTAGCCTCCTCGGCGTTGTGGTTCCTCCATACTACCTTAACAGAAGGTATTATTTTATTTCTTAACACTTGTTCTTTTCTATCAATTATACTGCAAGACTTGGAACCTCTTGATTATAAAATATCACAAAATTATAATCTCATTATAATTTTATTTAACAATTAATATATCACTTTAATTATTAAATTACGACATCAATATAACAACTCATGTAATCTTTAACAACTCTCTAACTGTTAAATTAAATTAGAGTATTATTTAATTCACAAATATATACTAACAACAATCACATAAATAAAATATTTATTTAATTTAATAAATATTTTAAATTACAAATAAAATTTTGGATTGTTACAATTCTAAGATGAAATGATGAGAGTTATTTATGTAATAATTATATTTCTGCATATGATGTGATGTAGCGATAATCGCTAAGTTTAAGTTTCAATTTATTAAAGGTTGTAAAGACTTGGGACTTTATTTTGAATAAGTATGTAATAGTTAATATTATTATTATTAGTAGAGTTACTTAGATAGATGATGATGTATGTTATATCGTGAGCACTATGTCCTGTAATCGATGTTACACGGATTTGGGGGCGTCACAATAACCTGTATACGCGGGCTACCCTATACTTGGTGAAATTCTTCTGTTATTCCACTTTTATTATTATGTTGGAATAACCTGTCTATGCAAAGTACTGCATATATGGTGAAATTCTTCTAATATTCCATTCTTTATTATTCTGTTAGAATATCCTGTCTGTGCATTTTACGCCGGACCTAATTCCATTATTTATTATTCTATTGGAATATCCTGTCGGTGCGAATTTCGCCTGACTTGGTTTCGTTATTATTATTCTGTTGGAATAACCTGTCTATGCGAAGTACCACATGCATGGTGATTTCTTTTGTTATTCCATTCTTTATTATACTCAGTTGGTTAAAGTTTTGACATCTATACTTCATGAAATTAGTGGAATATCCTTGATATTTGCGCTTCATCTAGTATCTTTTCATGGAAATATTCTTTTGAGCATTCTTGAATTTTACTCTACAAAGCAGTATCATGTTGACAATTTGGACGTTATCAGTTCCTAGATAAATTAATTCTTGAACTTGTTTTATTGAATTCTTATATCATTGTCATCATCCTCATGTTTATTTTTTTGAAAGTTATCTGTGGCCTGTAGTGCATAGATGGAATTGGTATGATTATGACCAGGGATTATTCGGTATAATCATAATCGTAATGCTACAAATGATGTGGAAAAAGTCCTCATTAGCCCGTAGTGCATTGATGGACCGTTTTTGGTATGATTATGGCTATGGATTCTCTTTAACCGTAGTGCAAAGATGAATTGTTTATGGCATGATCAGGACCATTGATGAAAACATGATTATCTTTAGCCGTAGTGCATGGATAATTCGTGGTCATGATACTAAAGAATATCCTTGGCCTGTAGTACAGGGATGATTTGATGATGTGGATTATTTATTGAGCTGAGTCTCAGCGATAAAAGTGATGAAAAACCTTTTAAATCATAGAAGATAGTAGATTTTATTCCCTACTTGACTCTTCTAATGGATTGCTTATTCCGCTGCAGTTAAACTTGATAGTTATTATATTTTATCAGTTTAACACTGTTGAAGGCTAACGATAAATTATTCTGCATTATCTTAGTCATAATATTTCTTACTAGGCTAATTGAGCTCACCCTTTCTTTCACTGTTTTCTTCAGGAAATGAGAACGTAGCTGGGACTAGTCGGGGAACAGAGTGATGGTCCTAGATGGTGCATTAGTTGTCCTCACTATTCTATGAAATAGTGTGATAATAATTGTAATTAGGACTCCTTTTGAGTTTGTATACTCTCTAGTAGACAATATTTGTATTCAAACTCACAGTTTATGTTTTGTTGTATTGTACACGACAGTTGTATTATTAAGTTGTATTTGAATTCTGTACCATGTATCTGGCGACTCAAGATGGGTGATGTATACCTAATTTTGGGGGCGTCACAACAGTAATACGCGTGGTTGCATAGTAGCACACGGTATTGATTATTCATGCTTACGTGAGAAGTCACTCAGTTATACTCAATTATTGCTATAGTAATTGCTGTATCATATCTCTCATATTATGGATTCAATTATTATCACAGTATCATCTGCATAATATTTATTATTATTAAATCAATAATTGAGACGAAAAAGTTATTCATATTATTATTTGTATTATTGACAATGTCTAGAAGTTCTGTCAAGGAGAGGTTTGGTCACCTAATTGCGCGCCAATAAGGAGAAATCCTTATCGGAAGGCCCCCTCTTTCCTGGGAATGACCTGGTTGTTAAATATTATGAGTTATAATATTAATGAGGAATAAGTTGTGTTGATTAAAGATGAAATTGATAGTTCCATTGTGTTGGGATTATTAGTGTTAGTGGAAATCAACATTTATTTCAATAACAATTGATGTCTAGAGGTTATATTGACCAATCATGTAATTAATCGGATAAATGAGCAATTAATTGCTATTATTTCATATGCTTATAACTAATTGTTCACATGTGTGTACTATTGATTCACATTCATGTACTATTAGGGGAGGTGGTGCAAGATTGATAATACTTGCATGACTAAATTAAAAATGGAGGTATAGATGAAGTTACTATACTGTAATTAGTTTTTTCACATGATTATACTATTAAGTCACATGAATGAACTATTAATTCACATTATTTACTATTAGGGGGAGGTGGTGCAAGTTTGATAATACTTGCAGGACTAAATTAAAAATGAAGAAAAAGAGGAAGGTATTATACTTTAATATTTTGAGCCCCAAAACGTGCAATTATCGAAACTATATTTTCCTATAAATAGAAGCTCATTCTTCCTTCATTTCTCACCAATTCACCAAAGCTATAGAGCAATTATTATAGAGAGAAATTATAGAGAGAAAGAAGAACAGAAGTCTGCTACCTCACTATTCCAAAGATCCGGTCTTCTTCAAGGTAAGGGTATTATTTCTTTCGTATTCATGAAGAGAGTTATTTTCTTTCAATACTCGTAAGGGTTTTTATTCCATTCTTTATTATTCTATTGGAATAACCTGTCTATGTGGTCTATCGCATGCCTGGTGAATTCTGTTGTTATTCCATTCTTTATTATTCTCATTGGAATATCACATGCATCTGCGGATTACACATGACACGGTTCCGCTTCTTTACTATTATTCATTGGAATATCATGTATGTAAGCTTGGGTTACATATAACTTTGGTTCCATTCTTTATCATTCTGTTGGAATAACCTGTCATGCATGCGAATTACGCATCACCGTAAATTCTTCTATTATCCCATTCTTTATTATTCTGTTGGAATAACCTGTCTATGTGGATTATCTCATGCATGGTGAATGATCCTTCGTATTCATTCCTTATTAAATTGTGAAAATGATCTATCTACGTGTGTTACCGCATGGCGGGTAAAACTCCATTTGCAATTTCATATATTCTATTATACTCAGTAGGTTAAAGTTTTGGCTTCTATACTCCATGAAATTAGTAGAATATCCTAGATATTTGTGCTTCATCCAGTATCTTTTCATGGAAATATTCTTCTGAGCATTCTTGAATTTTTACTCCATAAAACAGTATCATGTTTTCAATTTGGACGTTATTGATTTCTGGATAAATTAAATTATAAATCTTAAAAAATTTATCCTTGAACTTGTTTTTATTGAATTCTTATATCATTGTCATCATCCTCATGTTTATATTCTGTTGAAAGTCATCTGTGGCCTGTAGTGCATAGATGGACTTGGTATGATTATGACCAGGGATTATTAGGTATAATCATGACCGTAATGTTACAAACGATGTGGTAAAAGTCCTCATTGGCCCATAGTGCATTGATGGATGCTTGTTGGCATGATCATGACCATTGATGAATACACGAATATCCTTGGCCCGTAGTGCATGGATAATTTGTGGTCGTGATACTAATGAATATCCTTGGTAGTAGTGTGAGGGATGATGTGGTTTATTTATTAAAATTTGAGTCTCAAATGATAAAAGTGATGAAAACCCTTTTAAATCATAGAAGATAGTAGATTTTATTCTCTACTTGACTCTTCTAATGGATTGCTTGTTCCGCTGTAGTTAAACTTGATGTTTGTTATATTTTATCAGTTTAACACTGTTGAAGGCTAACGATAAATTATTCTGCATTATCTCACCCTTTGTTTCACTGTTCTCTTCAGGAAATGAGAATATAGTTGGGACGAGTCGGCAAACGGATTGACGGTCCAAATGGTTGTTTTAGTAGTCCTTACTATTCTATAAAATAGTGTGACAATAAATGTAATGAGGACTCCATTGAGTGTGGATATTGTCTAGATGACAATATTCTTATGAAAACTCTTAGATTATGTTTTGTCGTATTTTACACGATTGTTGTATAATTAAGTTGTATTTGAATTTTGTACCATGTATTTGGCGACTCAAGATGGGTGATGTATACCTATTTTGGGGGCGTCACAGTTGGTATCAAAGCTTAGGGATATGATCCCTGGCTGAGATGTGAGACAAGAACTAGGAGGGGAGAGACGAGGAATTCCTTCGCTAGTATGACCTACCTAAGTTTATTTGGTATTTAATTGGTCGATCAGAGTATATGGATAATATGTGACATGTCAATTAACCCTTGTTTTGTGGCGGTATTTGAAAATGACATCCGAGAATGTTGAGAATAGCAATGGAACACACGAGACTGTTGAGTCACCACAGATCAACACCCAGGATAATGTGCATCAGGAAGGCAATAATCCTCAGGTGAACAACAACACCGACCAAATGGCGAACGACAGAATGTTTGGTAGCTTTCTGTAATTCATTCAACAACAGGCAAGAGAGACTCCTGTCCAAAATGCAGGTGGAAACACTGGCAACTCTCGTACGGTCACCGCTAAATAGTTCAAGGAGCTGGGACCATCGGAGTTTATTGGAGAGCCAAAACCACTTAAGGCGGAGACGTGGATAAAGCAGATCACCAAGATATTTGATGTCTTGGGATGCTCCGAGGAACAAAAGGTTCCCTTTGCCACCTTTATGTTGCGACGATTTAGAGGTCAACTTCGGTGGGAATCGGTAAAGCGTACTCAACCTGCCGCACTGAAGATGTCTTGGGAGAAGTTCCAAGAACTATTCAACGACAAGTACTTTCCCGAAAGTATTCATCACATGAAAGAGGTAGAGTTCATCAAGTTAGAGCAGAACAATATGACCGTGTCGCAGTACAAAGCTAAGTGAGTTGTCCCGGTTTGCGTCTCACTTGGTTGACAATGAGAAGAGAATGATGTGGATGTTTCTAAGAGGTTTGAAACCCAAGATACGTCAATATCTAATTTCTCATAAACTGTGTTTGTATTCAGATGTTGTAAATAGTGCTCAGTTATTGGAGCGCGATAACTAGTCAACTCAACCAAGAGAAAGCAGCTGACAAAATGATAATTTATGTGGTAGCAGTCATCGAAGCGGTGACAACAAACGTGGAGGAAATCAATATGCCAGAAATGGTAACCACTTCGGTGGTAATCATGGCCAAGACAATAAGAATGGACATTTCAAGAAGAGGAGATTCAACAATGATGGAAAGACGTCAGCATCAACACCTGTGGTTAAGGAAGGAGAACGACCACCTATCATATGCTTCAAATGCGGAGGGGAGGGACATATCAGTCCAAACTGTGCGCAACAGTCCAAAACGTGTTACAATTGTGGAAGAGAAGGTCACCTAGCTAGATTTTGTCATACATAGAAGCCAAGTCCAGTTGGAACGGTGACACCAAATGCTGTCCCAAACAAGTCAAAACAAGTAGTTCAAGGAAGAGCGTTTGTTGTGACCTCTCAGAAAGCAAGGAACCCGAATGAGGTCATCACGGGTAAGCTAATCATCAACTCTAGCGAAGTATTTACCTTATTTGATACCGGTTCTACCCATTCTTTTATTTCTCCTACTTGCGCTCAACGTTTAAATTTGACTCCGTAGAAATTAGACTTTGACTTATCTGTTGAAACTCCGTTGGGAGAAACCTTCATTACATCCACTGTTTATAAGTCTTGTTTGGTTCAAATCGGTACCCTCACATTACCTGTCGATCTTATTTTCTTAAAAATACTTGCATTTGACGTGATTCTAGGGATTGATTGGTTAACTACTCATCATGCTAAAATTGATTGTTTTCGTAAGGTTGTTAGCTTTCATATTCCTAATCAACCTATTATGCGAATTCAAGAGACCAAACCATTAAAATCAATCACGGTCATCTCAAGCCATAAAGCTATTCGTTTATTGAAAAACGGATGTCAAGCTTTCTTAGCTCATGTCACAGATTTAAACAAAAATACGTCAGATTTGAATGATATTTCTATTGTTAATAAATTTCCTGATGTATTCCCCGAAGAACTTCCCGGCCTAACCCCGGAGCGTGAAATCAAGTTTTGTATCGACCTTGAACCCGGTACAAAACCCATTTCCAAAGCCACATATCGAATGACTCCTATTGAACTTCAGGAGTTAAAAACCCAACTACAGAAATTGTTAGATATCGGTTTCATTCGTCCTAGTACGTCTCCTTGGGGTGCTCCTGTTCTATTCGTGAAGAAAAAAGATGGAAGTATGCGACTTTGTATTGATTATCGGCAGTTGAATCATGTCACCATCAAAAATAGGTACCCGTTGCCTCACATTGATGACCTGCTTGACTAGTTGCAAGGAGCCAAATTCTTTTTAAAGATTGATCTTCGTTCTGGATATCATAAGTTAAAGATTAAAACTGATGACATTCCAAAGACTGCTTTCAGAACTCGGTATGGGCATTACGAATTACTAGTCATGTCTTTTGGATTGACTAATGCTCCTGCTGCCTTCATGGATATGATGAACCTAGTATTCAAGGAATATTTGGATCACTTTGTGGTCGTCTTTATTGATGAAATCCTCATTTACTCCAAAAGTCGTGAAGATCATGAGCAACACTTGAGGCTGATACTCCAAAAGCTTCGTGAAAACAAGTTATATGCCAAGTTAAAAAAAATGCGAGTTCTGGCTTGAGGAAGTAGAATTCCTTGGGCACGTGATATCAAATCATGGAATATCTGTTGACCCAACAAAGATTGAAGCAATTCAAAGATGGGAGCAACCTAAGTTAGTGACTGAAGTACGTAGCTTTATCGGCTTAGCTAGTTATTATCGGAGATTCGTAGAAGGGTTTTCTCGAATCACTACTCCATTAACTCAGCTGACTCGAAAAGATACAAAATTCAGTTGGAGCGAGTAAAATGAGAAGAGTTTTCAAGAACTCAAGAGGAGGCTTAATTCAGCACCTGTTCTGACAATACCATCTGGCTTAGAGGGATTTGTCATCTACAGTGATGCTTCAGGCAAAGGGTTAGGATGTGTTCTCATGCAACATGGGAAAGTCATAGCCTATGCCTCACGGCAACTCAAAGAATATGAGAGGAATTATCCTACTCATGATCTAGAGTTAGTAGCTGTCGTTTTTGCTCTTAAGATTTGGAGGCATTACCTGTATGGAGAGAAGGTGGAGATCTATACGGATCATAAAAGCCTCAAATATTTCTTCACTTAAAAGGAACTCAATATGGGGCAATGATGATGGCTTGAGCTATTGAAAGATTACGATCATACCATTCAATACCATCCTGGAAAAGCGAACGTAGTAGTTGATGCATTGAGTAGAAGATCATATGTGGGTACGAGTGCATTATTATCAATGCAAAGGCCCATTTTATATGACTTACAAAGGATGGAGATACAGTTAAAGACTCCAGGGACCCATGTGATGATGGCAAATATACGAGTAGAACCGACTTTAATCGATAAAGTTAAAGCTGCTCAAGCTACAGACCTGGAGCTAACGCGTATGAGGAAGAAAGTGCAAAAAGGTGCTATTTCGAAAGCAAGAATCGATGAAGAAGGAATACTTCGAGTCAACTTTAGACTTTGTGTTCCTAACGATTTTGACTTAAAGTATAAAATCATGATGGAGGCGGACAACACACCGTTTGTAATCCATCATGGGAGTACCAAAATGTATCGTAATCTTTGACATACATTTTGGTGGAGCAATATGAAGAGAGAGATAACGGGGTTTATCTCAAGGTGTCTAACTTGTCAACGAGTCAAGGTGGAGTATCAAGTGCCAAAAGGCCCATTGCAACCACTTGAAATTCCAGAATGGAAGTGGGGGCACATTACAATGGATTTCGTTACTGGTCTTCCCAAGGTTTCTCAAGGCATAGATGTGATTTGGGTCATTGTTGATAGATTAACCAAGTCTGCTCATTTCTTACCGATACGAGAAACTTATACACTTGAACATCTTGCTCGTATGTACATAAACGAGATTCTAAGATTACATGGTATGCCAGTATCCATAGTTTCTGATCGAGACCCAAGATTCACTTCAAGATTTTGGGTTAGTTTGCAAAAAGCTATGGGCACGAATTTACGATTTAGTTCGGCATATCATCCTCAAACTGACGGGCAGTCGAAAAGTACTATTCAAACTCTTGAAGATTTATCAAGACTCTGTGTCCTTGACTTCATGGGAAGTTGGGACAAGTTCTTACCATTGGTGGAGTTTTCCTACAACAATAGTTATCAAACAAGTATTGGCATAGCTCCATTTGAGGCGTTCTATGGAAGAAAGTGTCATTCTCTAGTATGCCGGGATGAGGTGGGTGAATCAACGTTATTGGGACCGAATTTGGTATGTATGACTACGGAAAAGATTCAAACAATCTGACAACTTATAAAAACCTCACAAGATCGACAAAAGAGTTATGGTGATCTTCATCGAAAGGACGTGAAATTCAATATTGGAGATCATGTGTTGTTACGTGTTGCTCCATGGAAAGGAGTTACGAGATTTGGAAAGAGAAAAAAGCTCAATCCTCGATTCATTGGCCCATTTATAATCCTCGATCGAGTAGGAACTGTGGCCTATAGACTCTTTTTACCGCCAAGTATGTCTCGTGTTCATAACATTTTTCACATATCTATGTTACCTAAATATGTGAAAGACCCGAACCACATTACTGAATTAGAACCAGATGAGATAGTGGAAGATTTAATGTATGAAGAGTTACCTGTTAAAATCTTGGATAAGAAGGATCATATTCTACGTTCTAAAGTTATACCTCAAGTCAAAGTTTTGTGGAGAAACCACGATGTTGAGGAAATGACCTAGGAGTTAGAATCTGAAATGAAATCAAGGTATCCTTACCTCTTTGACATACCAGGTACGCACCCTAATTTCGAGGATGAAATTTTATAAGAAGGGGAGGTTGTAAGATTCCCAAATTTTATGAATAAAGATAATTTTCTCAAAATATATTTTTGAATATTATGGTGTGGATTTGATATAATGTTATAGTTGTGGGTAATATTTAAAAATTTTGCAAAGTAAGCAAGTGGTTATATAATATTCGATTGGTCGGGGAATATTCGTTTTAACAGGGAATATCCGTACGACATAATCATTAGTGGACCCCAGAATGGAATTATTGTCGTAGTTAGAAAACGACAGAATTATCTTTTTATAAAAATAACGGTGAAAGTGTTACCGTTAAAACTGTTGAACTACCCGGTAGTAAAAGTACAGTAATACGCGTGGTTGCATAGTAGCACACGATAATTATTATTGATGCTTACATGAGAAGTCACTCAGTTATACTCAATTATTACTACAGTAATTGCTGCATTATATCTCTCATATTATTGATTCAATTATTTTCATAGTATCATCTGCATAATATTTATTATTATTAAATTAATAATTAAGATGACAAAGTTATTCATATTATTATTTGCAATATTGACAATGTATAGAAGTTCTGTTAAGGAGAGGTTTGGTCACCTAATTGCGCGTCAATAAGGAGAAATCCTTATCGGAAAGCCCCCTCTTTCCTGGAACGACATGGTTGTTAAATATTGTGAGTTATAATATTAATGATGAATAAGTTGTGTTGATTAAAGATGAAATTGATAGTTCCATTGTGTTGGGATTATTAGTGTTAGTGGAAATTGACATTTATTTCGATAAAAATTGATGTCTGGAGGTTATATTGACCAATCGGGTAATTAATCGGATAAATGAGCAATTAATTGCTATTATTTCACATGCTTATAACTATTTGTTAACATGTGTGTACTATTGATTCACATTCATGAACTATTAGGGGAGGTGGTGCAAGATTGATAATACTTGCATGACTAAATTAAAAATGGAGGTATAGATGAAGGTACTATACTGTAATTAGTTTTTTCACATGATTATACTATTAAGTCACATGAATGAACTATTGATTCACATTATTTACTATTAGGGGATGTGGTGTAAGTTTGATAATACTTGCAGGACTAAATTAAAAATGAAGAAAAAGAGGAAGGTATTATACTGTAATATTTCGAGCCCCAAAACGTGCAATTATCGAAACTATATTTTCCTATAAATAGAAGCTCATTCTTCATTCATTCTCACCAATTCACTAAAGCTATAGAGCAATTATTATAGAGAGAAAGAAGAACAGAAGTCTGCTAACTCACTATTCCAGTATCCAATCTTCTTCTAAGGTAAGGGGTATTATTTCTTTCGTATTCATGAAGAGAGTTATTTTCTTTCAATACTCGTAAGGGTTGTTATTCCATTCTTTATTATTCTGTTGGAATAACCTGTCTGTGAGGTCTATCGCATGCTTAGTGAATTCTGTTGTTATTCCATTCTTTATTATTTTGTTGGAATATCCTATCTGTGTAGATTACGCATGACCTGGTTCCGTTCTTTATTATTCTGTTGGAATATCCGGTCTGTGTGGGTTACACATGACCTGGTTCCATTCTTTATCATCCTGTTGGAATAACTTGTCTGTGCGGATTACGCACGCCTGGTGAATTCTTCTGTTATTCCATTCTTTATTATTCATTGGAATAACCTGTTATGTGGATTACCGCATGCGTGGTGAATGATCCTTCGTATTCATTCTTTATTAAATTGTGGAAATGATCTGTCTACGTGGATTACCGCATGTCGGGCAAAAATCCATTTGTAGTTTCACATATTCTATTATACTCAGTTAGTTAAAGTTTTGGCTTCTATACTACATGAAATTAGTAGAATATCCTGGATATTTGCGCTTCATCCAGTATTTTTTCATGGAAATATTCTTCTAAGCATTCTTGAATTTTTACTCCACAAAACAGTATCATGTTAACAATTTGGACGTTAAAAAAATTTCTGGATAAATTAAATTATAAATCTTTAAAAATTTATCCTTGAACTTGTTTTATTGAATTCTTATATCATTGTCATCATCCTTATGTTTATATTATGTCGAAAGTCATCCGTGGCCGGTAGTGCACAGATGGACTTGGTATGATTATGACCAGGGATTATTCAGTATAATCATGACCGTAATTTTACAAATGATGTGGTAAAAGTCCTCATTGGCTCGCAGTGCATTGATGGACAGTTGTTGGCATGATCATGACCATTGATGAATACACGAATATCCTTGACCCGTAGTGCATGAATAATTTATGGTCGTGATACTAATGAATATCCTTGGCCGTAGTGCAGGGATAATGTGGTTTATTTATTAAAATCGAGTCTCAAATGATAAAAGTGATGAAAACCTTTTAAATCATAGAAGATAGTATATTTTATTCTCTACTTGACACTTCTAATGGATTGCTTGTTCCGCTGCAGTTAAACTTGATGTTTGTTATATTTTATCAATTTCACACTGTTGAAGGCTAACGATAAATTATTCTGCATTATCTTAGTCATAATATTTCTTACTGGGCTAGTTGAGCTCACCTGTGACACCCCCAAATCCCGGTACGTCATTACCTCAAGATTTGGTGTTCACTTATTCAAAACATTCATATCTAACTACCCAATCATAATATAATTGAATAAATAAACACCTTATACAGGATTACATTAAATAAAATCTCCTGTGTTATCTAACCTTTACAAAAATCATACATGCGAAAATTAAATAAACTTCATTACAATCTTTAAACCACATCCGATAATAAAACTATCAAAACTATTACAAGTCTCCAAAGATTTGCTTATCTTTCCCTTTCTCATCAAAAGGTGCTAGGTACGTCACCCTTTTCAGCTTTAGTTGTAAGAAATTTTACAGGCAAGAGTGAGCAAACAAGGCTTACTTGGAATAACAATAAATAATACTTTAACCTTTACATCACTTGCCATATACTAGGCTTAATAGAATTGAACAATACGTTCTATTAACGTTCAAAAAATCATAACATTCACTGAGGGTCTAATGAGTCCACAGTTATAAGTAATCTTTCAACTGTAACACTAATAGTCATACGACTATAAGGACTCAAAGGTAATTAGGGGGATCAATCCTTCGTACATGTATTGTATACAAACATTTCAGCACAAAGTATAAAACTAAGTGCAACCCCTAATAATAGGGTTGTTCATCTCAGTATTTAGAGTACAAGTCCGCACCAAAGTTAGTTTGGTTTGGATACAGTTCAATGTAATTTGAAATTCAACGGACATCAACTAAGGATTAGTTGAATAAAAGATAATAACACTATGTTATTCAATAATCATAACTGAATAAACATTTCGTTCTAAGTTCATGCTTTAGGAATAATCTAATAGCATAACAATGGAATAATTTATCATACCTTGCTTTGAACAACATTAAGCTAAGGATACATCTTAGAATTTAATATTAAGTATGCATAACAAATAATAACTTTGAACAGTAAATTGTTCAACAGAATAAAGATATTTGCATGCTAATATAACAAGTTTAGATTTAGGAAAAACTTTCATAATCATAACAAACTAACTCAACGAAGGTATGGAGTTAGAAGATTTACTCAATGTAAATAATAGATTTAGAAACTTGCATAACGAAGATTAAGGATAAGAAAACTTGCTCAACTATTATAAAAGTAGAGTTAAAGAACTTGCATGACAATAAATCGTTAAACAAGAGATTAGAAATAGAGAATTTGCATAAGTATAACATAACAGTGAAAAGTAACCTTGCTTTGAATAATAAAGTAGCAAAGGTTAGGGAAGTTACCTCGCATGTAGGGGATTAAACAATCACTACTCACGTTCACCCCAAGTCCTACACATACTATATGTATTGACAATACACATTAGTTACAATAACATTACCTTCATGAGTTGCTTTCTTACTTTTAGTATAGCTACTAACTAAGTTTAAGTTTAACTGTAACGACCCCAAAATTTATACCATTTAAATCTCGACTTCGGTCGTTAACCATACATTCAACCTCTAATTTTTACATCATTATTCGATATTAAAATCACTAAAATTGCAGAATATTTAAAACTTTTATACATTTCCTTATGTATTGCCCTATATCGCAACCTTTACATTACATCTCTTCGATTCAAATTTATAGCATGAATCGTTATAACAAAATGACTATACAAAGTCTTACATCATAAATAGATATCAATATACACCGGATAACTCAATTTACAATTCAACAACATGTTACATTCAAAATCTTACATACATTTCTCATAAAACATAAGTAATATTCGTGAATATAGATCTCTATAACTCACTTAACACATATCCTTACCTTAATTTCCTGTCTGCAAAAGTGGTTATTTGCAAGAGTGAGCTCGACAGCCCAGCAAAATCTAATAGTTTTCATGCATCACATAACACGTAATAATATGTTAAACGTACATATCATAATAACTAAAACAACATGGCATACATGCTTTTAGTTCACATAGCAAATATAAAGATTGAGTTCCTTACTCAATCCTCCTTATTTAACCAAAACAATGCAGTCATAAATTGACTTTAACATTTCATGATTTCAACATGTATAACATATCATGCAATTTAAAACAGTTCATCAAGTCCACGTAATAAATAGGAACCGAAAGACTTGCCTTGATCGTTTTTTACCAATAACAGTTTAACATCTTACAGTTATCTGCACTTCACGTGCCCTACACAATTATATAATCATACACATCAACTATTAGTCACATAACAACACATAGTAATTGTAATGTAAACTCTACTCCACATCTCATAATCTTTCCTATTAAGTAGCATACAATGTTCAATTAGATTGTGTTAACTTTTCGACTTATGACTCACTATATTTCTTCTTGGTCAAACTCGAAGTTCATTCAAGTGCTTAAGTCTTGCTAGGACTACTTATTGGTTTTATATTAAACCCATTTCAAATCCTATAATATTCATTTCAATTGAATAGAAATACTTTTTAAGTTCATTAACACTTGGCACGGCGTTTCGACATTCAATCGTCACATGCCCGATTTGTCTCTCTTGTGTATGCTTACTATGCTTCTATAACTTATCTAATACATTATTTATTAATGTTAAGCATCATTATATTTACTAACATTCATGTTTTATAACTTAGAATAACATCTTTTATCGTCAGAAGCACTACACATGCATATACTAGTTTAAACCACTAAACAATAATTTTAGAAAACTTAAATCATTGTACGCACTGTTTTAAAACCAAAACTCCATTATCGATGTTTGACAAGGTTTAACACTGTAAACCACAATTAATCATCACATTCATTCCTTTGAACTAAGTTCTCATTGACTTCTTACCCAACTAACATACATAATGTTCAGTAAGTTCATGATCAACCAATTGCAGACTATTATATTATATCAATTTTGATACTCTACAACCCACGTTCCTATATGTATGTTCACTGTAAAAACTCTTTTCTTGTATACGTAATTTATCATACAATCTTATCTATATATTAAACACAATCATAATATATATATATATATATATATATATATGCTAGTATAACAACCACAATTACCAATACACATGGTTTACTGAGAATTTTGTAAAAACTTTATATATACACTGAAATTCAAGAACACACATACTTTAGATATAATAACGTAAAACACATATAGGTACATATATTATAGACACATACCTTTTTGATGCTTGGTTAATCCTTGTTAGATACCACATAAATTATTTTGAAAACCTCAAGAATTTGCTTTGGGAAATCCAGCCTTTTCTCTCTCAAATTCTCTTAAGTTCTTTTCTCTGTATTCTTTGTTCTCTTTTCTTTTAAGCCAATATCAGACCCAAAACTGTTTTACGTGAAATAAAACAAAGGCAACGCACGCACTTTCAAAACATTTAAAACCCAAACGTAACTGCCATATACTAATGACCCTTTTAAACTATCAGTACCCAAATATATTATATATTATTTATATTTTGTTTAATTTAATTTATATTATTAATAAATCAAATTTAAAAATCCAAAAGCCATAGGGCTTTGTTTGGCAAAATTATTTAAAGCTTAACGACTTAATATACATAAGCCTTGTTTGGCAAAACTAAATTAAAACTACTTTAATTTATTTTAATAACCACTTATAATAAAGTTATTTGTCACACTTTAATTAATAACTTAAATAAAACATTATAATAATTCATTTAATCATTATAAACTTTCTAATTAAGTTAAATTAGAATACTATCTCATAATTTCCTTAACTCATTAATTATTTATTAATTAATTAATTAATCAAATCAAATCAAATCAAATCAAGCAAACATTTATTCATGATAAATACATCCATTAAATATTTATATAATTCAATAAATATTTAAATATTATAATTAAAAAATATGGATTGTTACATCACCCTTTCTTTCACTGTTCTCTTCAGGAAATGAGAATATAGCTGGGACGAGTCGGGGAACGGATTGATGGTCCATATGGTTGTTTTAGTAGTCCTCACTATTCTATAAAATAGTGTGATAATAAATGTAATGAGGACTCCATTGAGTGTGGATATTGTCTCGATGACAATATTCTTATTAAAACTCTTAGATTATGTTTTGTCGTATTTTACACGACTGTTGTATAATGAAGTTGTATTTGAATTTTGTACCATGTATTTGGCGACTCAAGATGGGTGATGTATAACTATTTTGGGGGCGTCACAGTTGGTATCAATGTTTAGGGATATGATCCGTGGCTAAGATGTGTGACTAGAACTAGGAGGGGAGAGACGAGGAATTCCTTTGCTAGTATGACCTACCTAAGTTTATTTGGTATTTAATTGGTCAGTCAGAGTATAGGGATAATATGTTGCATGTCAATTAACCTTTGTTTTGTGGCATTATTTGAAAATGACATCCGAGAATGTTGAGAATAACAATGGAGCACAGGAGACCGTTGAGTCTCCACAGATCAATAATCAGGATAATGTGCATCAGGAAGGCGACAATCCTCATGCAAACAACAACACTAACCAAATGATGAATGATGGAATGTTCAGAGGCTTTATACAATTAATGCAACATCAGGCGAGAGCAACTCCTATCCAAAATGTAGGTGGAAACACTGGAAACTCTCGGACGGTCATCGCTAAACTGTTCAAGGAGCTGGGACCACCGGAGAATATTGGAGAGCCAAAACCACTTAAGGCGGAAGCGTGGATAAAGCAGATCACCAATATATTTGATATCTTGGGATGCTCCGAGGAGCAAATGGTTCTCTTTGCCACCTTTATGTTGCGAGGAGAGGCAGATTACTGGTGGGAATAGGTAAAGCGTACTCAACTTGCCGTACTGAAGATGTCTTGGGAGAAGTTCCAAGAACTATTCAATGACAAGTACTTTCCCAAAAGTATTCGTCACATGAAAGAGGTAGAGTTCATCAAGTTGGAGAAGAAAAATATGACCGTGTCACAGTACGAAGCTAAGTTTGCCGAGTTGTCCCGGTTTGCATCTCATTTGGTTGATAATGAGGAGAGAATGACGCGGATGTTTCTAAGAGGTTTGAAACCCGAGATACGTCAATATCTAATTTCTCATAAACTGTGTTTGTAATCAGATGTTGTAAATAGGGCTCAGTTATTGGAGCGCGATACCGAGTCAACCCAACCAAGAGAAAGTAGCCGACACAATGATAATACCAGTGGTGGCAGTCATAGAAGCGGTGACAACAAACGTGGAGGAATCAACATGCCAGAAATGGTAACCACTTCGGTGGTAATCATGGCCAAGACAATAAGAATGGACATTTCAAGAAGAGGAGATTCAACAATGATGGAAAGACGCGTTACACACCAACACCGTTGTTAAGGAAGGAGAACGACCACCTATCATATGCTTCAAATGCGAAGGGAGGGACACATCACCCAAACTGCAAGATCGGTCCAAAATGTGTTTCAAGGGAGAGCATTTGTCATAACCTCCCAAAAAGAGAGGAATCCGAACGAGGTGATCACGAATAAGCTAATCATAAACTCTAGCAAAGTCTATACCTTATTTTATACCGGTTCTACCCATTCTTTTATTTCTCCTACTTGCTCTCAACGTTTAAATTTGACTCAGGAGAAATTAGACTTTGACTTATTGGTTGAAACTCCGTTGGGAGAAACCTTCATTACATCCACTATTTATAAGTCTTGTTTGATTCAAATCAGTAACCGCACATTACCTGTCTATCTTATCTCCTTAAAAATACATGCATTTGACGTGATTCTAGGTTTTAATTGGTTAACTACTCATCATGCTAAAATTGATTGTTTTTGTAAGGTTGTTAGCTTTCATATTCCTAATCAACCTATTATGCGAATTCAAGAGACCAAACCATTAAAATCAATCACGGTCATCTCAAGCCATAAAGCTATTCGTTTATTGAAAACGGATGTCAAGCTTTCTTAGCCCATGTCACGGATTTAAATAAAAATACGTCAGATTTTAATGATATTTCTATTGTTAATAAATTTCCTGATGTATTCCCCGCAGAACTTCCTGGCCTACCCTTGGAGCGTGAAATTGAGTTTGGTATCGACCTTGAACCCGGTACAAAACCCATTTCCAAAGCCCCATATCAAATTTTTCCTATTGAACTTCAGGAGTTAAAAATCCAACTACGGGAATTGTTAGACATCATTTCCATTCATCCTAGTACGTCTCCTTGGGGTGCTCCTGTTCTATTCGTGAAGAAGAAAGATGGAAGTATGCGACTTTGTATTGATTATCGGGAGTTGAATCATGTCACCATCAAAAATAGGTACCCATTGCCTCACATTGATGACCTGTTTAACCAGTTGCAAGGAGCCAAATTCTTTTCAATGATTGATCTTCGTTTCGGATATCATCAGTTGAAGATTAAAACTGACGACATTCCAAAGACTGCATTCAGAACTCAGTACGGGCATTATGAATTCTTAGTCATGTCTTTTGGATTGACTAATGCTCCTGCTGCCTTCATGGATATGATGAACCGAGTATTCAAGGAATATTTGGATCACTTTGTGGTCGTTTTTATTGATGACATCCTCATACTCCAAAACCTGTGCAAACTATGAGAAACACTTGAGGCTGATACTCCAAAAGCTTCGTGAAAACAAGTTATATGCCAAGTTGAAGAAATGCGAGTTCTGGCTTAAGGAAGTTGCATTCCTTGGGCACGTGATATCAAATCATGGGATATCTGTTGATCCGGCAAAGATTAAAGCAATTCAAAGCTGGGAGCAACCTAAATCAGTGATCGAAGTACGTAGCTTTCTCGGCTTAGCTGGTTATTATCGGAGATTCATAGAAGGGTTTTCTCGAATCGCTACTCCATTAAATCAGTTGACTTGAAAAGATAAAAAAATCGGTTGGAGCGAGGAATGTGAGAAGATTTTTCAAGAACTCAAGAGGAGACTCATTTCAGCACCTGTTCTGACAATACCATCTGGCTCGGAGGGATTTGTCATCTACAGTGATGCTTCAGGCAAAGGGTTAGGATGTGTTCTCATACAATATGAGAAAGTCATAGCCTATGCCTCACGACAACTCAAAGAATATGAGAGGAATTATCCTAGTCACGATCTAGAGTTGGCAGCTATCGTTTTTGCGCTTAAGATTTGGAGGTATTACCTGTATGGAGAGAAGGTGGAGATCTATACGGATCATAAAAGCCTCAAATATTTCTTCAATCAAAAGGAACTCAATATGCGGCAACGATGATGGCTTGAGCTACTCAAAGATTACGATCATACCATTCAATACCATCCTAAAAAAGCGAACGTAGTAGCTGATGCATTGAGTAAAAGATTATATGCGGGTACGAGTGCATTATTGTCAATGCAAAGGCCCATTTTATATGACTTACAAAGGATGGAGATAGAGTTATAGACTCCAGGGACCCATGTGATGATGGAAAATATACGAGTAGAACTGACTTTAATCGATAAAGTTAAAGCTGCTCAAGCTACAGACCTGGAGCTGATACGTATGAGGAAGGAAGTACAAGAAGGTGCTATGTCGGAAACAAGAATCGATGAAGAAGGAATACTTCGAGTCAACTCTAGACTTTATGTTCCTAACAACCCTGATTTAAAGTATAAAATCATGATGGAGGTGCACAACACACCGTTTGTAATCCATCCTGGGAGTACCAAAATGTATCATGATCTTCGATATACATTTTGGTGGAGCAATATGAAGAGAGAGATAGCAAAGTTTATCTCAAGGTGTTTAACTTGTCAACGAGTCAAGGCGGAGCATCAAGTACCAAAAGGTCCATTGCAACCACTTGAAATTACAGAATGGAAGTGGGATCACATTACCATGGATTTCGTTACTGGTCTTCCCAAGGTTTCTCAAGGCATAGATGCGATTTGGGTCATTGTTGATAGATTGACCAAGTCTGCTCATTTCTTACCGATATGAGAAACTTATACACTTGAACGTCATGGTATGCCAGTATCCATAGTTTCTGATCGAGACCCAAGATTTACTTCACAATTTTGGGTTAGTTTGCAGAAAGCTATGGGCACAGATTTACGATTTAGCTCAGCATATCATCCTCAGACGACAACCAGTCAGAGAGGACTATTCAAACTCTTGAAGATCTATTAAGACTCTGTGTCCTTGACTTCAAGGGAAGTTGGGACACATTCTTACCATTGGTGGAGTTTTTCTACAACAACACTTATCAAGAAAGTATTGGTATGGCTCCATTTGAGGCGTTGTATGGAAGAAAGTGTCGTTCTCCAGTATGCTGGGATGAGGTGGGTGAAGCAACGTTGTTGGGATCGGATTTGGTACGTATGACTACGAAAAAGATTCAAACGATCCGACAACGTATAAAAACCTCACAAGATCGTCAAAAGAGTTATGCTGATCATCATCGAAAGGACGTGGAATTCAATATTGGAGATCATGTGTTGTTACGTGTTGCTCCATGGAAAGGAGTTGCGAGATTTGGAAAGAGAAGAAATCTCAATCCTTGATTCGTTGGCCAATATATAATCCTCGATCGAGTAGGAACTGTGGCCTATAGACTCATCTTACCGCCAAGTATGTCTCGTGTTCAAAACGTTTTCCACATATCTGTGTTACGTAAATATATGAAAGACCCAAACCACATTATTGTATTAGAACTAGATGAGATAGAGGAAGATTTAACTTATGAAGAGTTACCTGTTAAAATCTTGGATAAGAAGGATCATATTTTACGCTCTAAAGTTATACCTCAAGTCAAAGTTTTGTGGAGAAACCACGATGTTGAGAAAATGACCTGGGAGGTAGAATCTGAAATGAAATCAAGGTATCCTCACCCCTTCGACATACCAGGTACGTACCCTAATTTCGAGGACGAAATTTCATAAGAAGGGGAGGTTGTAAGACCCCAACTTTTATAAATAAAGAATAATTTTCTCGAAATATATTTTTGAATATTATGGTGTGGATTTGATATAATGTTATAGTTGTGGGTAATATTTAAAAATTTTGCAAAGTAAACAAGTGGTTGTATAATATTCAATTGGTCGGGGAATATTCGTTTTAACAGGGAATATTCGCAATGACGGCAAGACAATCATTGGTGGACCCCACAATAACTAAGTATTGTCGTAGTTAGAAAAGCGATGTAATTATATTTTATAAAAATAACTACGAAAGTGTTGCCGTTAAACCGCTGAACTAACCTACCGTTAGTAAAAAGTACAAAGAATACGTGTGGTTGCATAGTAGTACACGGTATTGATTATTGATGCTTACGTAAGAAGTCACTCAGTTATACTCAATTATTGCTACAGTAATTGTTGCATCATATCTCTCATATTATTGATTCAATTATTGTCACATTATCATCTGCATAATATTTATTATTATTAAATCAATAATTGAGACGACAAAGTTATTCATATTATTATTTGCAATATTGACAATGTCTAGAAGTTCTGTCAAAGAGAGGTTTGATCACCTAATCGCCTGCCTTGAATAAGGAGAAATCCTTATCGAAAAGCCCCTCTTTCCGAGGACGACACGGTTGTTAAATATTATGAGTTATAATATTAATGATGAATAAGTTCGTGTTGATTAAAGATGAAATTGATAGTTTCATTGTGTTGGGATTATTAGTGTTAGTGGAAATTGACATTTATTTCGATAATAATTGATGTCTGGAGGTTATATTGACCAATCGGGTAATTAATCGGATAAATGAGCAATTAATTGCTATTATTTCACATGCTTATAACTATTTGTTCACATGTGTGTACTATTGATTCACATTCATGTACTATTAGGGGAGGTGGTACAAAATTGATAATACTTGCATGACTAAATTAAAAATGGAGGTATAGATGAAGGTACTATACTGTAATTAGTTTTTTCACATGATTATACTATTAAGTCACATGAATGAACTATTGATTCACATTATTTACTATTAGGGGATGTGGTGCAAGTTTGATAATACTTACAGGACTAAATTAAAAATGAAGAAAAAGCGGAAGGTATTATACTGTAATATTTCGAGCCCCAAAACGTGCAATTATCGAAACTATATTTTCCTATAAATAGAAGCTCATTCTTCTTTCATTCTCACCAATTCACTAAGTCTTACAAAAGCAATTATTATAGAGAGAAAATATAGAGAGAAAGAAGAAGAGAAGTCTACTACCTCACTATTCCAGTATCCAGTTTTCTTCTAAGGTAAGGGGTATTATTCTTTCGTATTCATGAAGAGAGTTATTTTCTTTCAATACTCGTAAGGGTTGGTATTCCATTCTTTATTATTATGTTGGAATAACCTGTCTATTCGAAGTACCGCATACATGGTGAAATTCTTCTGTTATTCCTTTCTCTATTATTCTGTTGGAATAACCTGTCTGTGCGGTCTATCGCATGCCTGGTGAATTTTTTGTTATTCCATTCTTTATTATTCTGTTGGAATATCCTGTCTGTGTGGATTATGCATGACCTGGTTCCATTCTTTATTATTCTATTTGAATATACCGTAAAAGTGGTTACGTGATGACACGTTCCATTCTTTATTATTATGTTGGAATAACCTATCTGTGCGGATTACGCATGCCTCGTGAATTCTTCTCATTATTCCATTCTTTATTATTCTCATTGGAATAATCATGCATATGGATTATCGCATGCATGGTGAATGATCATTCGTATTCATTCCTTATTAAATTGTGGAAATGATCTGTATGCGTAGATTACTGCATGGCGACAAAAAATCCATTTATGGTTTCATATATTCTATTATACTCAACCTATTAAAGTTTTGGCTTCTATACTCCATGAAATTAGTGGAATATCCTTGATATTTGCGCTTCATCTAGTATCTTTTCATGAAAATATTCTTCTGAGCATTCTTGAATTTTACTCCACAAAACAGTATCATGTTGACAATTTTGACGTTATTGATCTCTGGATAAATTAAATTATAAATCTTTAAAATTTTATCCTTGAACTTGTTTTATTGAATTTTTATATCATTGTCATCATCCTCATGTTTATAATATGTTGAATAATATATGTGGTATGTAGTGCATGGATGGACTTGGTGTGATTATGACCAGGGATTATTCGGTATAATCATGACCGTAATGTTACAAATGATGTGGTAAAAGTCCTCATTAGCCGTAGTGCATTAATGGACAGTTATTGGCATGATCATGACCATTGATGAATACACGAATATCCTTAGCCCGTAGTGCATGGATAAGTTGTGGTCGTGATACTAATGAATATCCTTGGCCGTAGTGCATGGATGATGTGGTTTATTTTTTTAGCTGAGTCTCAGCGATAAAAGTGATGAAAAACCTTTTAAATCATAAAAGATAGTAGATTTTATTCTCTACTTGACTCTTCTAATGGATTGCTTGTTCCGCTGTAGTTAAACTTAATGGTTGTTATATTTTATCAATTTAACACTGTTGAAGGCTAACGATAAATTATTCTGCACTATCTTAGTCATAATATTTCTTACTGGGCTAGTTGAGCTCACCCTTTCTTTCACTGTTCTCTTCAGGAAATGAGAATATAGCTGGGACGAGTCGGGGAACGGATTGACGGTCCAGATGTTTGTTTTAGTAGTCCTCACTATTCTATAAAATAGTGTGACAATAAATGTAATGAGGACTCCCTTGAGTGTTGATATTATCTAGATGACAATATTCTTATTAAAACTCTTAGATTATGTTTTGTCGTATTTTACACGACTGTTGTATAATAAAGTTGTATTTGAATTTTGTACATGTATTTGGCGACTCAAGATAGGTGATGTATACCTATTTTGGGGGCGTCACACATGGGCTAAAAAAGCTTGACATCCGTTTTTTAATAAACGACTAGTTTTATGGCTTGATATGACAGTGATTAACTTTAGTGGTTTGGTTGCTTGAATTCGCATAATAGGTTTGGTAGGAATATGAAAGATAACAACCTTACGAAAATAATCAATTTTTGCATGATGAGTGGTTAACCAATTAATCCCTAAAATCACATCAAATGCAAGTATTTTCAAAGAGATAAGATCGACTGGTAATGTGTGGTTGCCGATTTGAATCAAACGAGACTTATAAATAGTCAATGTAATGAATGTTTCTCCTAACGGAGTTTCAACAGATAAGTCAAAGTCTAATTTCTCCGGAGTTAAATTTAAACGTTGAGCACAAGTAGGAGAAATAAAAGAATGGGTAGAACCGATATCAAATAAGGTATAGACTTCGCTAATGTTTATGATTAGCTTACCCGTGATGACTTCGTTCGGGTTCCTCGCTTTCTGCGATGTCACAACAAACGCTCTCCCATAAACTACTGGTTTTTACTGCTCTGGGACGACATTTGGTTTCACCATCCCAACTGGACTCGGCTTTACTACACAACAAAATCGAGCTAGGTGACCTTCTCTTCCGCAATTATAACATGTTTTGGACTGCTGCGTACAATTTGGACTGATGTGTCCCTCTCCTCCACATTTGTAACATACGATCGTTGATCGTTCTCCTTCTTTAACAATAGGTGCTGGTGCTGACGTCTTTGCATCATTATTGAATCTCATCTTCTTGAAATTTTCACTTTTATTGTCTTGGCCATGATTACCACCGAAGTGGTTGCCATTTCTGGCATCTTGACTTCTTCCACGTTTATTATCACCGCTCGATGACTGCTTCCATTGGTAGTATCGCTTTATCGGCTGCTAACTCTTGGTTGGGTTGACTCATTATCATGTTCCAATAACTGAGCCCTATCTACAACATCTGAATATAAACACAGTTTGTGAGAAATTAGGTATTGACGTATCTCAGGTTTCAAACTTCTTAGAAACATCCGCGTCATTCTCTCCTCATTATCAACCAAGTGGGACGCAAACCGGGACAACTCGGCAAACTTAGTTTCGTACTGCAAAAATGTCATATTGTTTTTCTTCAACTTGATGAACTCTACCTCCTTCATGTGACGAATACTTTCAGGAAAGTACTTGTCGTTGAACAGTTCTTGGAACTTCTCCCAAGACATCTTTAGTGCAGCAGGCTGAGTACGCTTCACAGATTCCCACCAGTAATCTATCTCTCCTCGCAACATAAAGGTGGCAAAGGGAACCTTTTGCTCCTCATGTAACGAATGTGATTTTTATAATTAATTAAAATATTTATTTGAGTTAGATAAATATTTTAGTTGATTTATTTATTGAATAATAAATATTTGATGTTGGTTGTTATGGCTTAATTTAATTAAGCGTTATAATTTGATAGATAATTTTATAATTGATGTGCATTTTATTATTAAATTTTAATTGATTGTACTAATAAAATAATTTTAAATTATTTAAGTGTGACATTAGAAATATGTTATATGTCTTGCAATGTCTGTTTTAGTAAGGCTGGTCCAAAGGGATAATAATCTGCCCAGAAAATCAAAACTGTTACGGTTTCTGACTTTGAACAATTCATATAAATTTGTGTGTTTTGAATTTGAAGAAACTTTAAACTGCAAAGTTGTAGATATGGAAGTTTACTAGCTAGATTCGCAAGATTGAGCCATTTTATGGACCGGATCATGTCCGAAATAAATTGTTTAGTAAGGAGGGCTAGAAAATGAAATTTTCTAGACTAGTTGATGAATTACAGAATCTGATTTAGATGGATAAGGGTCTGACTTTAAGGCCTAGATGAGGTTGTAGTACACTGAGTAAGGGTTAATTCTATATAAGAAGGAAAAAAAACGGACATGTAACGAAGGAGTTATGTTAAAAACAAAAACAACATTTTGTTAAAGAAATTGTGAAGATGAGTTTTATAATTCTATTTGAATTAAGATTTTGGGTGATGGTATATTTTGATGATTAAAAATATGTTTTGACATATGTAATGAGTATAGATATCTGTTATCATATTCTATGCGTAATTAACCATTTAAGATCAAGAGTTGAGATAAGTTAATGTGTGCACATAACGTGCTCGATAAAATGCCTAAGAGTAATAATGTTTCTAAACTTTGGTATACAAAGTGTCTAACTAATGGCTAATATTGGATATCTGAGTATGAAAAGATGATAATACGAGAATAATAATGGAAAGAAATCAAAAAGGCCAATTTTTGATTTTTGAAGGAAAATTAAACATGTAAACAATGTGTTGAATATGCATTTTTGAAACCAAAGTGGTATAATAAAATGGTGTGATATACGCACATTAAACTACAAGTGCGATAGTCTAGCATGTGTGGTGATGAAAATGAAAATAAAATTAAGTTGCATATAAAATAGTTAGATGTCTATCAAGACATTATAAAGGATAATAAGATAAAGTAAGGTCTTAGAATAAATTTGACCATGAGATTAAGTATTGATTTTATTTATTATCAATCTCACATACAATGTAGGTTGTGTAAGGACGCGAAGTATTAGTATGTGGATAAAACGCCGGTAAAGGCAAGTCTTTCAGTTCCTATTTGCTATGTGAACTTGGTGATTAGCTATTTAAAATCTTTATTGCAAAGTGCATGATGTGTTATATGTCTGTTAAATGTATGAAATGTTAAAGTCAACTTATGACTACGTTGATTGAGTAAAGCATGCTGATTGAGTAAGGAACTCAATCTTTATACTTGTTATATGAACTGTAACATGTATGTTATGTTAGTCCAATGTTTATGAGATATATGTTGAGCATGTTATTATGTGCTACGTGATGCATGAAAACTGTTAGATTTTGTTGGGCTGTCGAGCTCAACCTTGCAAATAATCATTTTTGCAGGTTAATGATTGAAGGTAACACTATGTGCTACTTGAATGATGTAGATAAGAAATAATACACGGAGATTAATACTTTAACTAAAGTTGTTATTTCTTTATACCATGATAAAGATTCATGAGATGTACTAAATGTTTTATGATGTATAGTTTTATGTTGAGTTGTAAAGATAAAGTTAGAGTTATCTGATATGTAAAGGTTATCGGATTGAAATATAAAATTTTATATAATAACAGTGATAAAGCGAATCATAAAATAAGATTGATTCAAAGACATGTAGATGATAAAGATTTTGATTCAGGGAATTAAAGTTAGAAGACATAAAAGTTTAAATTATTCTGTATTTTATAATGTTTGGCATCGAATAATGATGTAAAATCAGAAGGTAGATGTGTTATTAACGACTAAAGTTGAGAATTAAATTCTATGAATTTTGGGGTCGTTACAGTTGGTATCAAAGTTGTAGGTTATAAACCTTAGGTAGGAGTACCGTAGGCTATAACCTTAGAGAAGGAATGTGAAAATAATGAAAGAATAAGCTCAGATAGAGTGAACAATAAGAAGTAATTTAAGAAACGTATTTAGAAGGGATTAAAACATGCGTGAGAGGATTCAAAGAAGAATCTCGCAGAGTTATGGGGTTACCTAACTCCAATAATAAGAATGTAAGGTGATAATAAATAGACAATGTCAATAAAAAGAGAATGATAAAGAAGTTAAAAATAAAAGGTTATATTTAAGTATGGTATAATTGTACTCTTTAATGGTTGATGTATGGTATCTGGGCTAAACGATTCCTTCATAGAGCGGAGGTATATACGAACTAGTAACTCGGAACCTAGTTTGTTGGTTGTTTGTGGAAACCACCACTGCACTACCATATGGAAACTGTTAGAGACCCGATGTGTACCAAGTATAGAAAATGGATACGTATGATGAAAATATGGAACTCGATTGGAATGTTGAGCAATGTAAATGAAGTTGGAAATTCTTAAAGCAGGAATTGTTATATAAGCAAGAAGATTCAAAGAAGAATCTTGAAGAGATATGTAGATACGAAATGGGAGTTACCTAACTCCAATAGCCAAGATAACGAATAATGTCGTAAATGAAAGGAAATAAAGGGGATCAGAAAAACAAAACGATCATGAGTTAACAAAAATTTTAAGAGAGATGATTATAGAATAAGATCACGACGTGATCAGTTTAAGTTATAAAAGAGAGATGGTCAGTAATGTTTGAATAATTATAGCTTAATGCTATGAAGATGGAGTACTATGAAATAGTACGAGATAACTCACGAGGAGTTATAGATGATGTGTTACGAGGAATTCAGATTATCGAAAAGAGCAAGTTAAGAGTAAGATAGAGTTAGGTTGGATTTCAATTGAGGACTCATGTGATGACTGAGTTGTACAAATCTTTGTATGGGCGAGGGTTTTGTGCTTGCACTCAGTTTATCATATTGATAATCATTGGAATGTTGGTGTCGTGCTATTAATGTATATGTGGCGAAAAGGTGATTCTTTTCTCATGTGTATGTTTGATAGTTAAAAACTATTAAGATTAGACAGATATTATTAGGATTAGGCGCGGTTCTTAAAACTAATGCATATGGTAAGTTCGTGACTCATAATAATATGGTATGTTTTGAACCCCTCAGCGAATGGACGCCTATGGTCTGACTAGGATAAGTTCTTAAACTCATAATATTGTGGCAAGTCCTGAACTTCCAATGTGCGATAAGTTTGATGAACTGGGGTATAATTAAGTTATGAATGAAGAATTAAGGATTATGGGAATAGATAGAATTATTAAGCAATGGATCAGTATAGAAAGTGGAGACATAAGTTTTTCCAAATCTTCTAGCTATGCTAGACTTAAAATTTTTGACATCAAGCTAAATTTGCACTATGTGCCTTTTTAAAATGAATTTTTACTCTCAACACATGGTGACAAATGTTTATGTGTGGACTTCAGGACACTGACACATTGTTACCTGTTCAGATATGATATCACTAAAATTAATTTTCAAAGATTTTTGAACTGTTTAAAGAAAAGTTTATGCTAATTGTTTCGGCTAGACGAAAATGATTTTAAAATATCAATATATATTTTATATCATTAATGCATCATGGAACCTGGTGCAAAGTAGATAAAAAATGATGGAGTTATCAATGCAGAATTTCTTAGTGTTGGATGTGATCTAAGGATTGTCAGCCCACTATGGTATGATGTAGTATGACAAAGTCACAAAATGACGGAATCCTCAAACGGACCGTAAATATAGTACGGTATCATGACGTCATAAAAATATTTTTGAGATTTATTTAAGATATGGGAATATATATATATATATATATGTGTGTGTGTGTGTGTGTGTGTGTATATTTTCGATTGATGTCCTAATTGTTGTAGAAGTCTATGCTATTTGATTCAAATTTAGATGATTATTGAACGATGTTCATGAAATTCAAACGCTCATTGAAAAGTTATGCCAAACCAAATTGTTTTGGTGTGGATTCGATGTTGCAAAGTTGAGGTGAACAACCCTATAAGGGGACATGTTTTCGGGGACAATGGTTCCGAGCGTAACGCATATATATAGTCGTTATAAAACACTACGTTCTTGCCTGAACATAGTGGGTACAATAAATGGCCACCTAATGTACGCGTGAGGAGGGTTTTTTCAGTCTTTGTGATTGATAAACACTGGTTTTGCGATGTGAAGGATTGAGTTGAAGCACTAGTAAACCAAGAATAGAGTTCACTGTCTTGTGACCCTCAAAGATGATTTGGAATCTTTTAAATTCTTGTTATTCATACCGCTTTCCAATTATTGAGCAATTGTGGAAGATTCTTATTATTCTGAAAGGTGAAAGTGAAAGGATGAGAAAATTAAGAAAAACTTATTGATTTCAAGAAAGAAATGAAATTCGTGAAAGAAGAGAAATGTGAAACTCTTAGAAGATGAAGAGGTGAGGAATATGATGATATTAGAAAGATCCTTAGAGAAAAGAATTTGGTTGTAGAACCTAATGAATGAAAAAAAAGTATATAACATAAAATCTATTTTGATAGATTGAATTGAATGAAGATTAATAAATAAAAATTTCGAGGACGAAATTCTTAGAAGAATGGGTTAATGTAATATTCTGAGTGTTTATGATAACAATCCTTAGAGAAGGAAATGAATGGGTTAGAGAATATATAATACTCAAAATATAATTGAGTTCAAGTGAATGTTATGAAATAAAACTTTCAAGAATTGTTGAGAGGAATGTAAAATATAGAACCTATGTTAAGGTAATGCATTGAAGTTGTTCTACAATAGACTTCTAAAGAGACAAGATGAAAACTAGGCAAGGGAGATTTCGGTGATTCCGAGGACGAAATCCTAATAAGGAGGGAAAATGTAACGAATGTGATTTTTATAATTAATTAAAATATTTATTTGAGTTAGATAAATATTTTAGTTGATTTATTTATTGAATAATAAATATTTGATGTTGGTTGTTATGGCTTAATTTAATTAAGCGTTATAATTTGATAGATAATTTTATAATTGATGTGCATTTTATTATTAAAGTTTAATTGATTGTACTAATAAAATAATTTTAAATTATTTAAGTGTGACATTAGAAATATATTATATGTCATAGTAAAGTAATAATAGTATATAATGAATAGCCTAACCATTGGATTGCTTAACTAATGATGGAAAAGTGAGGTTATGTTACTAAGATGGCTTAATGTGATATTGGTCATGCATGTAAGAGTTTTGTAACATAAGCCTTATGTTATTAGTGGGGGTTACTATTATATTAATTATTAACATAACTATTACCCAAATGAGGAGTTACACAAGAAGAAATCCTAGAGTTTTTTTTATAGCAAGAGTCTTGGTGGAAGAGAGAAATAGAGAAATTGAGAGAGATAGAGAGAAATAGAGGAATTGAGATGAGCTAGAAGAAGAAGAAGAAGAAGAAGAAGAAGAAGAAGAAGGTAACTTCTAAACTCTTATTTAATCTTTGATTTTTTTTTGAGTTTTTTTTATAGCAAGAGTCTTGGTGGAAGAGAGAAATAGAGAAATTGAGAGAAATAGAGGAATTGAGATGAGCTAGAAGAAGAAGAAGAAGAAGAAGAAGAAGAAGAAGAACAAAAAGCTAGAAGAAGGTAACTTCTAAACTCTTATTTAATCTTTGATTTTTTTGGATAGATTTATGTTCTAGGGTAGTAGATCATGCTTAATCTTGTTTGTATTGATTTAATCTTGGATTATCAAGAATCAAACAAGAGGATTCAAGAAAGAAAATGAAATGGAAAGAAAATTTGAAGAACAAAATTAAGTAGGTTTTGAGTAATTGTGGACAAATCTTGTGAAATTCATACCTCTTTGGGTATAATGAGTTAGAAAGTGAGCCTTATATCAAATCAAAGATATGGAAGTAAGCTATGTTCTGAAAGTGGAATCACATGAAAACGCTTTGTAGATTTCTTGCAATGTCTGCTTTTTAGTAAGGCTGGTCCAAGGGAAAATAATCATTGTAAAATCAAAATTATTACGGTTTCGACTTTGAACAATTCATATAAATTCGTGTTTTTGAATTTGAAGAAACTTTGAACCGCAAAGTTGTAGATATAGAAGTTTACTAGCCGGACTCTTAAGATTGAGCCATTTTATGGACCGGATCATGTCCAAATAAATTGTTTTAGAGGAGGGCCGAAAATGAAATTTTCTAGACTAGTTGATGAATTACGTAATCATATTTAGATGGATAAGGGTCCGACTTTAAGGCCTAGATGAGGTTGTAGTACACTGAGTAAGGGTTAATTCTATATAAGAAGGAAAAAAACGGACATGTAACGAAGGAGTTATGTTAAAAACAAAAACAACGTTTTGTTAAAGAAATTGTGAAGATGAGTTTTATAATTCTGTTTGAATTAAGATTTTGGGTGATGGTATATTTTGATTATTAAAAATATGTTTTGACATATGTAATGAGTATAGATATCTGTTATCATATTCTATGCGTAATTAACCATTTAAGATCAAGACTTGAGATAAGTTAATGTGTGCACATAACGTGCTCGATAAAATGCCTAAGAGTAATAGTGTTTCTAAACTTTGGTATACAAAGTGTCTAACTAATGGCTAATATTGGATATCTGAGTATGAAAAGATGATAATACAAGAATAATAATGGAAAGAAATCAAAAAGGCCAATTTTTGATTTTTGAAGGAAAATTAAACATGTAAACAATGTGTTGAATATGCATTTTGAAACCAAAGTGGTATAATAAAATGGTGTGATATACGCACATTAAACTACAAGTCACGATAGTCTAGCATGTGTGGTGATGAAAATGAAAATAAAATTAAGTTGCATATAAAATAGTTAGATGTCTATCAAGACATTATAAAGGATAATAAGATAAAGTAAGGTCTAAGAATAAATTTGACCATGAGATTAAGTATTGATTTTATTTATTATCAATCTCACATACAATGTAGGTTGTGCAAGGACGCGAAGTATTAGTATGTGGGTATAACGCCGGTAAAGGCAAGTCTTTCAGTTCCTATTTTCTATGTGAACTTGGTGATTAGCTGTTTTAAATCTTTATTGCAAAGTGCATGATGTGTTATATGTGTGTTGAATGTATGAAATGTTAAAGTCAACTTATGACTACGTTGATTGAGTAAAGCATGCTGATTGAGTAAGGAACTCAATCTTTATACTTGTTATATGAACTGTAACATGTATGTTATGTTAGTCCAATGTTTATGAGATATATGTTGAGCATGTTATTATGTGCTACGTGATGCATGAAAACTGTTAGATTTTGTTGGTCACATCGAGCTCAACCTTGCAAATAATCATTTTTGCAGGTTAATGATTGAAGGTAACACTATGTGCTACTTGAATGATGTAGATAAGAAATAATACACGGAGATTAATACTTTAACTAAAGTTGTTATTTCTTTATACCATGATAAAGATTCATGAGATGTACTAAATGTTTTATGATGTATAGTTTTATGTTGAGTTGTAAAGATAAAGTTAGAGTTATCTGATATGTAAAGGTTATCGGATTGAAATATAAAATTTTATATAATAACAGTGATAAAGCGAATCATAAAATAAGATTGATTCAAAGACATGTAGATGATAAAGATTTTGATTCAGGGAATTAAAGTATGAAGACATAAAAGTTTAAATTATTCTGTATTTTATAATGTTTGGCATCGAATAATGATGTAAAATCAGAAGGTAAATGTGTTATTAACGACTAAAGTTGAGAATTAAATTCTATGAATTTTGGGGTCGTTACAGTTGGTATCAAAGTTGTAGGTTATAAACCTTAGGTAGGAGTACCGTAGGCTATAACCTTAGAGAAGGAATGTGAAAATAATGAAAGAATAAGCTCAGATAGAGTGAACAATAAGAAGTAATTTAAGAAACGTATTTAGAAGGGATTAAAACATGCGTGAGAGGATTCAAAGAAGAATCTCGCAGAGTTATGGGGTTACCTAACTCCAATAATAAGAATGTAAGGTGATAATAAATAGACAATGTCAATAAAAAGAGAATGATAAAGAAGTTAAAAATAAAAGGTTATATTTAAGTATGGTATAATTGTACTCTTTAATGGTTGATGTATGGTATCTGGGCTAAACGATTCCTTCATAGAGCGGAGGTATATACGAACTAGTAACTCGGAACCTAGTTTGTTGGTTGTTTGTGGGAAACCACTCAGCGTACCATATGGAAACTGTTAGAGACCCGATGTGTACCAAGTATAGAAAATGGATACGTATGATGAAAATATGGAACTCGATTGGAATGTTGAGCAATGTAAATGAAGTTGGAAATTCTTAAAGCAGGAATTGTTATATAAGCAAGAAGATTCAAAGAAGAATCTTGAAGAGATATGTAGATACGAAATGGGAGTTACCTAACTCCAATAGCCAAGATAACGAATAATGTCGTAAATGAAAGGAAATAAAGGGGATCGTAAAACAAAACGATCATGAGTTAACAAAAGAATTTTAAGAGAGATGATTATAGAATAAGATCACGACGTGATCAGTTTAAGTTATAAAAGAGAGATGGTCAGTAATGTTTGAATAATTATAGCTTAATGCTATGAAGATGGAGTACTATGAAATAGTACGAGATAACTCACGAGGAGTTATAGATGATGTGTTACGAGGAATTCGTATCGAGCAAAGAGCAAGTTAAGAGTAAGATAGAGTTAGGTTGGATTTCAATTGAGGACTCATGTGATGACTGAGTTGTACAAATCTTTGTATGGGCGAGGGTTTTGTGCTTGCACTCAGTTTATCATATTGATAATCATTGGAATGTTGGTGTCGTGCTATTAATGTATATGTGGCGAAAAGGTGATTCTTTTCTCATGTGTATGTTTGATAGTTAAAACTATTAAGATTAGATGAGATATTATTAGGATTAGCGCGCGGTTCTTAAAACTAATGCATATGGTAAGTTCGTGACTCATAATAATATGGTATGTTTTGAACCCCTCAGCGAATGGACGCCTATGGTCTGACTAGGATAAGTTCTTAAACTCATAATATTGTGGCAAGTCCCGAACTTCCAATGTGCGATAAGTTTGATGAACTGGGTATAATTAAGTTATGAATGAAGAATTAAGGATTATGGGAATAGATAGAATTATTAAGCAATGGATCAAGATAGAAAGTGGAGACATAAGTTTTCCAAATCTTCTAGCTATGCTAGACTTAAAATTTTGACATCAAGCTAAATTTGCACTATGTGCCTTTTAAAATGAATTTTACTCTCAACACATGGTGACAAATGTTTATGTGTGGACTTCGAGACACTGACACATTGTTACCTGTTCAGATATGATATCACTAAAATTAATTTTCAAAGATTTTTGAACTGTTTAAAGAAAAGTTTATGCTAATTGTTTCGGCTAGACGAAAATGATTTTAAAATATCAATATATATTTTATATCATTAATGCATCATGGAACCTGGTGCAAAGTAGATAAAAAATGATGGAGTTATCAATGCAGAATTTCTTAGTGTTGGATGTGATCTAAGGATTGTCAGCCCACTATGGTATGATGTAGTATGACAAAGTCACAAAATGACGGAATCCTCAAACGGACCGTAAATATAGTACGGTATCATGACGTCATAAAAATATTTTTGAGATTTATTTAAGATATGGGAATATATATATATATATATATGTGTGTGTGTGTGTGTGTGTGTATGTATATTTCGATTGATGTCCGAATTGTTGTAGAAGTCTATGCTATTTGATTCAGCTAGATGATTATTGAACGATGTTCATGAAATTCAAACGTTCATTGAAAAGTTATGCCAAACCAAATTGTTTTGGTGTGGATTCAGATGTTGCAAAGTTGAGGTGAACAACCCTATAAGGGGACATGTTTTCGGGGACAATGGTTCCGAGCGTAACGCATATAGTCGTTACAAAACACTACGTTGCGGCCCAACATAGTGGTACAATAGGCTGGCCACCTAGTGTACGTGAGGAGGGTTTTTTCAGTCTTTGTGATTGATAAACACTCTGGTTTGCAGTGTGAAGGATTGAGTTGAAGCACTAGTAAACCAAGAATAGAGTTCACGGTCTTGTGACCCCTCAGCATGATTTGGAATCTTTTAAATTCTTGTTATTCATACCGCTTTCCAATTATTGAGCAATTGTGGAAGATTCTTATTATTCTGAAAGGTGAAAGTGAAAGGATGAGAAAATTAAGAAAAACTTATTGATTTCAAGAAAGAAATGAAATTCCAGAAAGAAGAGAAATGTGAAACTCTTAGAAGATGAAGAGGTGAGGAATATGATGATATTAGAAAGATCCTTAGAGAAAGAATTTGGTTGTAGAACCTAATGAATGAAAAAAGTATTAACATAAAATCTATTTTGATAGATTGACTGAATGAAGATTAATAAATAAAAATTTCGAGGACGAAATTCTTAGAAGAATGGGTTAATGTAATATTCTGAGTGTTTATGATAACAATCCTTAGAGAAGGAAATGAATGGGTTAGAGAATATATAATACTCAAAATATAATTGAGTTCAAGTGAATGTTATGAAATAAAAACTTTCAAGAATTGTTGAGAGGAACAGAAAATATAGAACCTATGTTAAGGTAATGCATTGAAGTTGTTCTACAATAGACTTCTAAAAGAGACAAGATGAAAACTAGGCAAGGGAGATTTCGGTGATTCCGAGGACGAAATCCTAATAAGGAGGGAAAATGTAACGAATGTGATTTTTATAATTAATTAAAATATTTATTTGAGTTAGATAAATATTTTAGTTGATTTATTTATTGAATAATAAATATTTGATGTTGGTTGTTATGGCTTAATTTAATTAAGCGTTATAATTTGATAGATAATTTTATAATTGATGTGCATTTTATAATTAAAGTTTAATTGATTGTACTAATAAAATAATTTTAAATTATTTAAGTGTGACATTAGAAATATATTATATGTCATAGTAAAGTAATAATAGTATATAATGAATAGCCTAACCATTGGATTGCTTAACTAATGATGGAAAAGTGAGGTTATGTTACTAAGATGGCTTAATGTGATATTGGTCATGCATGTAAGAGTTTTGTAACATAAGCCTTATGTTATTAGTGGGGGGTTACTATTATATTAATTATTAACATAACTATTACCCAAATGAGGAGTTACACAAGAAGAAATCCTAGAGTTTTTTTTATAGCAAGAGTCTTGGTGGAAGAGAGAAATAGAGAAATTGAGAGAGATAGAGAGAAATAGAGGAATTGAGATGAGCTAGAAGAAGAAGAAGAAGAAGAAGAAGAAGAAGAAGAAGAAGGTAACTTCTAAACTCTTATTTAATCTTTGATTTTTTTTTGAGTTTTTTTTATAGCAAGAGTCTTGGTGGAAGAGAGAAATAGAGAAATTGAGAGAAATAGAGGAATTGAGATGAGCTAGAAGAAGAAGAAGAAGAAGAAGAAGAAGAAGAACAAAAAGCTAGAAGAAGGTAACTTCTAAACTCTTATTTAATCTTTGATTTTTTTGGATAGATTTATGTTCTAGGGTAGTAGATCATGCTTAATCTTGTTTGTATTGATTTAATCTTGGATTATCAAGAATCAAACAAGAGGATTCAAGAAAGAAAATGAAATGGAAAGAAAATTTGAAGAACAAAATTCGTAGGTTTTGAGTAATTGTGGACAAATCTTGTGAAATTCATACCTCTTTGGGTATAATGAGTTAGAAAGTGAGCCTTATATCAAATCAAAGATATGGAAGTAAGCTATGTTCTGAAAGTGGAATCACATGAAAACGCTTTGTAGATTTCTTGCAATGTCTGTTTTAGTAAGGCTGGTCCGAAGGGAAAATAATCTGCCCAGAAAATCAAAATTGTTACGGTTTCTGACTTTGAACAATTCATATAAATTCGTGTGTTTTGAATTTGAAGAAACTTTGAACTGCAAAGTTGTAGATATAGAAGTTTACTAGCCAGACTCTTAAGATTGAGCCATTTTATGGACCGGATCATGTCCGAAATAAATTGTTTTGTAAGGAGGGCCAGAAAATGAAATTTTCTAGACTAGTTGATGAATTACAGAATCATATTTAGATGGATAAGGGTCTGACTTTAAGGCCTAGATGAGGTTGTAGTACACTGAGTAAGGGTTAATTCTATATAAGAAGGAAAAAAACGGACATGTAACGAAGGAGTTATGTTAAAAACAAAAACAACGTTTTGTTAAAGAAATTGTGAAGATGAGTTTTATAATTCTGTTTGAATTAAGATTTTGGGTGATGGTATATTTTGATTATTAAAAATATGTTTTGACATATGTAATGAGTATAGATATCTGTTATCATATTCTATGCGTAATTAACCATTTAAGATCAAGACTTGAGATAAGTTAATGTGTGCACATAACGTGCTCGATAAAATGCCTAAGAGTAATAGTGTTTCTAAACTTTGGTATACAAAGTGTCTAACTAATGGCTAATATTGGATATCTGAGTATGAAAAGATGATAATACAAGAATAATAATGGAAAGAAATCAAAAAGGCCAATTTTTGATTTTTGAAGGAAAATTAAACATGTAAACAATGTGTTGAATATGCATTTTTGAAACCAAAGTGGTATAATAAAATGGTGTGATATACGCACATTAAATTACAAGTGCGATAGTCTAGCATGTGTGGTGATGAAAATGAAAATAAAATTAAGTTGCATATAAAATAGTTAGATGTCTATCAAGACATTATAAAGGATAATAAGATAAAGTAAGGTCTTAGAATAAATTTGACCATGAGATTAAGTATTGATTTTATTTATTATCAATCTCACATACAATGTAGGTTGTACAAGGATGCGAAGTATTAGTATGTGGGTAAAACGCCGGTAAAGGCAAGTCTTTTAGTTCCTATTTTCTATGTGAACTTGGTGATTAGCTGTTTTAAATCTTTATTGCAAAGTGCATGATGTGTTATATGTGTGTTGAATGTATGAAATGTTAAAGTAAACTTATGACTACGTTGATTGAGTAAAGCATGCTGATTGAGTAAGGAACTCAATCTTTATACTTGTTTTATGAACTGTAACATGTATGTTATGTTAGTCCAATGTTTATGAGATATATGTTGAGCATGTTATTATGTGCTACGTGATGCATGAAAATTGTTAGATTTTGCTGGGCTGTCGAGCTCAACCTTGCAAATAATCATTTTTGCAGGTTAAGGATTGAAGGTAACACTATGTGCTAGTTGAATGACGTAGATCAGAAATAATACACATAGATTAATATTTTAACTAAAGTTGTTATTTCTTTATACCATGATTAAGATTCATGAGATGTACTAAATGTTTTATGATGTATAGTTTTGTGTTGAGTTGTAAAGATAAAGTTAGAGTTATCTGATATGTAAAGGCTATTGGATTGAAATATAAAATTTTATATAATAACAGTGATAAAGCGAATCATAAAATAAGATTGATTCAAAGACATGTAGATGATAAAGGTTTTGATTTAGGGAATTAAAGTTAGAAGACATAAAAGTTTAAATTATTCCGTATTTTATAATTTTTGGCATCGAATAATGATGTAAAATCAGAAGGTAGATGTGTTATTAACGACCAAAGTTGAGAATTAAATTGTATGAATTTTGGGGTCGTTACACCTCAGAGCATCACAAGACATCAAATATCTTGGTGATCTGCTATATCCATGTCTCCGCCTTAAGTGGTTTTGGCTCTCCCAAAAACTCTGGTGGTCCCAGCTCCTTGAACTGCTTAGCGGTGACCAACCGAGAGTTTCTAGTGTTTCCACCTTCATTTTGAACAGGAGTCTCTCTTGCCTGATGTTGCACGAATTGCAGAAAGCTCTTAAACATTTTGTCGTTCTTCGTTTAATAATTTTTGTTGTTTTCATGAGGATTGTTGCCTTCCTGATGCACATTATCCTGGTTATTGATCATCGGTGATTCAATGGTCTCATGTGCTCCATTGTTATTCTCAACATTCTCGGATGTCATTTTCAAACACTGCCACAAAACAAGGGTTAATTGACATGCCACATATTATCTCTATACTCTGACCAACTAATTAAATAACAAATAAACGTAGGTAGGTCATACTAGCGAATGAATTACCCGTCTCTCCCCTCCTAGTTCTAGTATCACATCTCAGCCAGAGATCATATCCCTAAGCTTTGATTCCATCTGTGACGCCCCCAAAAAAGGTATACATCACCCATTTTGAGTCGCCAAATACATGGTACAGAATTCAAATACAAACTTAATTGATACAACTATCGTGTAAAATACGACAAAATATAGCTGAGTTTTTACAAGAATATTGTCTAATAGACAATATCCAAACTCAAATTCAATCCTTATTACATTTATTATTACACTAAATAGTGAGGACTACTAAAACGACCATCTCGGACCGTCAGTCTATTCCCCGACTAGTCCTTGCTACGTTCCATTTCCTGAAGAGAACAATGAAAGCAAAAGGGTGAGCTCAACTAGCCCAATAAGAAATATTATGACTAAGATAATGCAGAATAAATTATTGTTAGCCTTCAACAGTGTTAAACTGGTAAAATATAATAAACATCAAGTTTAATTGAAGCGGAACAAGCAATCCATTAGAAGAGTTAAATAGAGCATGATATCTACTATCTTCTATGATTTAAAAAGTTTAACATCAATTTTATTGCTGAAACTCAGCTTAATAAATAAACTACATCATCGAATCATCCTTGCACTACAGGCCAATGATATTCATTAGTATCATAACCACAAATTATCCATGCACTAAGGGCCAAGGATATTCGTGTTTTCACCAATGGTCATGATCATGCCAACAACTGTCAATCAATGCACTACAGGCGAATGAGGACTTTTATCACATCATTTGTAACATTACGGTCATGATTATACCGAATAATCCCTTGTCATAATCATACCAAGTCCATCTATGCACTATGGCCACAGATGACTTTCATCATAATATAAGCATGATGATGATGACAATGATATAAGAATTCAATTTAAATAAAGCAAATGATAAATTTCTAAAGATTTATAATTTAATTTATCCAGAATTCAAAAATATCCAAATTATCAACATGATATTGCTTTGTGGAGTAAAATTCAAGTATAATATTGTATCAAAAATGATTTGGACCGAAAAGAAATCAATTTTTTATATCATGAATAGTACCCCGGGTGAATAGTACTCCGTGAATAGTAATTCAGGAATAGTAACCCGTGAATAGTACTTCGGCATAAAAAGGTTAAAACTTATCAAGAATGCTCAGAATAATATTTTCATGAAAAGATACTGGATGAAGCGCAAATATCAAGGATATTCTACTAATTTCATGGAGTATAGAAGCCAAAACTTAACAAAATGAGTATAGAATTCAAAATCTGAAACGAAATAATATTACTTACATACTACAAAGTATGGAAGAAATATTATTTCGTACGAATACTGAACAAAAATAATATCCCTTACCTTAAAAAGAAGAGTATTTTGACTGGCAGGGCGGGGATATTCTTGAAGAAAACTTTCACTATTTTCTACGCTCAAAACTTTCTTAAACTCTAAAGAAATATGCTCAAGATTATAAGAGAAGAATTCTCTAATTCTGGTGTGATTTTTAATTCTAAATAAGCATCCTATTTACAGGAGAATGGAAGGGGCACTATTTAAGAAAAAAAATCACAAACACAACATTTATGCAATTCACGGATGCCTTATGCAATTCTCGGATTGATTTTTCAATTCAATATACCCACCCATCTTTTTCATCATACACACACACATGCCCTCCCAACAAAGGCATCTTCCCACCACCACACACACACACACTCCATATGCATTAATATGTATATATATATATATATATATATATATATATATATCATAACTCCCTTCCATTTACGTAAACTCCCCCCTATTTCCATTCTTCAACCCATATATGGGCCCCACCCCCACATGTTCCTTTAACACATATCACACTCATACACAAATATTATATACATATATATACATATATATATATATATATATACTGAATCATCTACTACCGATTATTTTGAAAAATGGGTAAATGGGGGTTTATAAAATAAGCCAAAATTACCACAAATACTTCATAAAATCACCTCAATATTTTTAACAACATTTATCATCATTATTATAATTCACAATATTTAACAACCAGATCGTTCCCAGGAAAGAGGGGGCTTTCGGATAAGGATTTCTCCCTATTGAAGCACAATTAGGTGACCAAACCTCTCCTCGACAGAATTTTTTAGACATCGTCAATATTGTAAATAATAATATGAATAACTTTGTCGTCTCAATTATTGATATATATAAAATATTGACAAGAATTAAATCAAATAACGTGAGATACTATGCAGCAATTACTGTAGCAATAATTGAATAAAACTGAGTGACTTCTCACGTAAGAATCAATAATCAATACCATGTGTTACTATGCAACCACGCGTATTATTGTACTTTTACCACCAGGTATTTGAACAGTTTAACAGTAAAACTTTCGCCGTTATTTTTATAAAAAGATATTTATGTCGTTTTCTCATTCCGACAATAATTCCATTGTGGGGTCCACCAATGATTGCACCGTTGTACGAATATTCCCTATTAAAACGAATATACCCCAACCAATCGAATATTTTACTTTGCAAAATTTATAAATATTACCCACAACTATAACATTATATCAAATCCACACCATAATATTAAAAAATATATCGAGTAAAATTTAATCTTTATTTATGAAAGTTGGGGTCTTACAGGGTTGCACTATCTTACCCATGATATTGGCGGAGACCTTGAGGTCGACCATATTTTGCCATACCCATCCTGCGGAGTTTTTCAAAGGTAGTGCCGTCTTATTGTACGTATGGTTCATGACCTATTTTAGACCAATTGACACTTTTAGACATCATGGATACTGCTTCACTCATGATATAGCCATGTCTTATTATTTTTGGTCGGCTGAGTGTACAGATGCAACATCCTGGTTGGCCTTTTTGACAGAGATCGAGGATCCCTTTGCGATCTTGCCTTGTTCAGGACTCAGCTCTTTTTATAGCATTATTACTTATACGGTTGACATGGATTATCTACCTCTGGCTAGTTTGAGTAGAGTGACCACGTATCATCCACTGGCTGTCATGGGACAGCTTGATCAGTTTTAGGATATTCAACCCGTTGATGGGGCCTTGGGTCAGCGACTATCAACTCTTTTTTTGTCAGTAGATGACTTGACCAGGATTTATGATTGTTGGACTCGTTGCGAGAGGGCTAATTTTTTGACTAGTCATCCGGGTCGATCTTTAGAGTATTCTGCATGGCTGAAAGAAGATATTGCATCAGCTATGGTTGTTCACTCAGAGCCGAGTATTGATTCTGACGAGGAGGAGCCTATGGAGGACCCTGATTCTCCTACTGAGGATGAGGTATTTACTGGTTTGATAGCAGCTCTACTCAGTGACACCCCTAGCCTTCCTGCTGCACCTCATGTAGAGTATTTAGAGCAGAGGTTACATCTTGCGACATTTGAGAGGGATCAGGATAGGGCATTGATGTTGACATCCTTTTCTGGCCGAGATGCTTCTTTTATTGATAGGGATGACGCTCGAGCTAGTCGGGATGCCACTTTTGTTGAGCGGGATGATGACCGAGCTACTCAGGATGCTGCTTTTCTTATGTGTATGTTTGATAGTTAGAAACTATTAAGATTAGACAGATATTATTAGGATTAGGCGCGGTTCTTAAAACTAATGCATATGGTAAGTTCGTGACTCATAATAATATGGTATGTTTTGAACCCTCAAATAATGGACGCCTATGGTCCGACTAGGATACGCCTTAAACTCATATTATCAGGCAAGTCCCGAACTTCCAATGTGCGTAAGTTTGATGAACTGGGGTATAATTAAGTTATGAATGAAGAATTGAGGATTATGGGAATAGATAGAATTATTAAGCAATGGATCAGTATAGAAAGTAGAGACATAAGTTTTTCCAAATCTTCTAGCTATGCTAGACTTCAAAATTTTTGACATCAAGCTAAATTTGCACTATGTGCCGTTTTAAAATGAATTTTTACTCTCAACACATGGTGACAAATGTGTATGTGTGGACTTCGGGACACTGAGACATTGTTACCTGTTGAGATATGATATCACTAAAATCGATTTTCAAAGATTTTTGAACTGTTTAAAGAATAATCTATGCTAATTGTTTCGGCTAGACGAAAATGATTTGAAAATATCAAAATGTATTTTATATCATTAAGGCATCATGGAACCTGGTGCAAAGATGATAAAAACCATGGAGTTATCAATGCAGAATTTCTTAGTGTTGGATGTGATCTAAGGATCGTTAGCCCACTATGGTATGATGTAGTATGACAAAGTCACAAAATGACGGAATCCTCAAACGTCCTGTAAATACAGTGCGCTATCATGACGTCATAAAAAGATTTTTTAGATTTCTTTAAGATATGAGAATATATATATATATATATATATTTATATTTCGATTGATGTCCGAATTGTTGTAGAAGTCTATGCTATTTGATTCAGCTAGACGAATATTGAAAAATGTTCATGAAATTCAAACGTTTCTTGAGAAGTTATGCCAAACCAAATTGTTTTGGTGCGGATTCAGATGTTGAAAAGTTGAGGTGAACAACCCTATAAAAAGGGGACATGTTATCGGAGACAATTGTTCCGAAAGTAACGCATATAGTCATTACAATGTTAAGATGTAATACGTTGTGCACGATGTAGGGGTACGATAGGCTGATCACCTAGAGTACTTGCAGAGAGTGTTTTCAGTCTGTGTGATTGCTAAACATTCTGTTAATGACGGTTTACAGTGGTGATGCACTGTTAAACCTGGGGAAGAGTTCGAGGTCCGTATAGTCTTATGATTGTTAAAGGTTCAAGTTGAGATACTTGATAACCTAGGGACATGGTTCAAGGTCTTATGACCCCTCGGCATGATTTGAAATCTTTTAAACTCCTGTTATTCATCTCGCTTCCCAATTATTGAGTAATTGTGGAAGATTCTTATTATTCTGAAAGGTGAAAGTGGAAAGGATGAGAAAATTAAGCAAAACATAATAATTCAAGAAAGAAATGAAATTCCAGAATAAGAGAAAATGTGAAACTCTTAGAAGATGAAGAGGTGAGGAATATGATGATCTTAGAAAGATCCTTCGAGAAAGAATTTGGTTGCAGAACCTAATGAATAAATAGATAATAACATAAAATCTATTTTGATAAATGGAAGGAACGAATATTAGTAAGTCAAAATTTTAAGGAAAAAATTCTTAGAAGAAAGGGTGGATGTAATATCTCGAGTGTTTATGATAACGATCCTTATGCAATTAATAAAAGTTAAATAATATGTAAATCACAAGTGTTATGTAACCTATGGGATATGATGATGATGTTATCCTGAAACTTTAGTAGTTCAAGAAAGTAATGTAAATAGCAGTGATACTATTGTTATGATGTTTTTAAAGAGATTATGAATGAATAAAAGTTATTATTTTATTTTATTCAAAGTGTTATGTGTTATGTGATGATTTCTTTTATGAGATGTAAGTTAAGTAGAAAATACTTAAAAGAAATTGAGTAATAATCTAATGGGTGTATTTTAACAGAAAATGCCTCCAAGACGTCAACCATGATAAACAACCACTAAGGGAACCACCAATAACGACAATGTTGATGCTAACCCGATTCAAAGAATTGGTGACGTTATCGACGGTACACAACGCAGAATCAACCGCAGAATCAAGCTAAAACGTTTAAGGACTTCAAGGCGGTTGGACCACCAGAATTCCATGGGTCCATAAATCCAGTTGAGGCACAGACTTGGATCATGGAGATAGAGAAAGTGTTCGATGTTGCGAGAGTAGGGGAGAATCAGAAAACTACTTTTGTAACATTCATGTTGATAGCATAGGCTAGTTATTGGTGGCAGGCCAATAAAATGCGAGAAGGACAAGGGGTTATGACTTGGGATAGATTTAAGGAGATATTCTTCGAGACTTATTTCCCAGAGAGTTCGAAGAGTCAGCTAGAGGTACAATTTTTAGAACTGAAGCAGGGATCGATGACGATATCGTAGTATGCCGCAAAATTCAACGAGTTGGTGAGGTTTGCGCCATATCAAGTCAGTACTGATGAACACAAGGATAATAGATTTTAGCAGGGACTGAAACCCTGATTTTACAGTAGGGTCTCTCTGTTCCAGCTGAAGACATTCGCAGCGGTAATGGAGAAGGCAATTCTCGCTGAAGGTGGAGGCGAGGTGGTAACAAAGTTCAATCAAGAACAGAAAAAGAAGAAGAATGAAGTGGAGATTAAGAATGGTGGTGGTGGTAGTGGGAATGGTAACAATAATCTGAAGAGAAAGTTGAATGGAAATGTGGGTGTTGGAAATCAGCATGGTAGCCAGCAGAATAAGAAGTTCGAAGCATGTGCCACATGCGGGAAGTTTCACAAGGGTGTATGCTTAATGGGGAAACGAATATGCTTTAACTGTGGCCAGGAGGATCACATCGCCCCAAATTGCAATCAACCCAAGAAGAACGTTTGCTTTATGTGCGGGTCCAAGGATCACTTTGCTCATGAGTGCCCTAAGAAGAAGGCTGGAGAGATAGTAGGAAGCAAGGGAGGTAGCAGTGGAGGTACATGGGCCATTGCTAGACCAATGACATCAAACAAACCCACAGCCAGAACCTTTAACATGACTATGCGAGATGCTGTGCAATCAATGGACGTGGTGTCAGGTATTATCCCAATCAATGATATTGATGCTTATGTATTATTTGATTCGGGTTCTACTTGCTCTTTTATATATGATGAATTTGCAAAGAGGTTAGGATTGCCTAGTGAAGAATTGAATTTCCCTTTAAACATAGAAATTGTGAATAAGGAAGTAATTCCTGTTAGGTACGTATACAAGAATTGTAGGGTAAATATTAAGGGGAATATCATGATGGTAGATTTAATCCCGATTAGACTTGGAGAGTTTGATGTTATTTTGGGAATGGATTGGATGTTCAATTATGGAGCGATAATTGATTGCCAAAAGAAATGTGTAAACCTTATGACTCCGTCAAAGGTAGTTTTCTCTGGTAGCAAATCGCCTAGACAAATGAGATGTCTGACGATTATGCAGGCCAAGAAGTTGTTGAGTCAAGGTTGTGTGGGTTATTTAGCTTACATAGTTGATACTCAGAAGAAAGGTGTGAAACTGGAAGAGATACCCATGGTTAGGGAATTTGTAGATGTGTTTCCAGAGGATTTCCCAGGACTTTTGTCTGACTGAGAGATTGAGTTCGTGATCGACTTAGCGCTAGGAACATCACCGATATCGAAAGCCCCGTACAGAATGACTACGGTAGAGATAAAAGAACTGATGGTACAACTGCAGGAGCTGTTAGACAAGAAGTATATTTAACCAAGCGTATCACCGTGGGGAGCGCCAGTATTATTCGTGAAGAAGAAGGATGGGTCAATTCGTCTTTGTAATTATTATAGGAAATTGAACAAAGTCACTATTAAGAATAAATATCCGTTGCCAAGAATAGATGACTTGTTTGATCAATTGAAGGGTGCTAAATACTTCTCGAAAATAGATTTGAGAAGTGGATATCACCAATTGAAGGTAAGGAAGGAGGATATATCTAGAATGACATTTAGAACTCGGTATGGACATTACGAGTTTCTGGTGATGTCTTTTGGTTTGACCAATGTCCCTGCTGCATTCATGGATTTGATGAATAGGGTGTGTAAACCATTCTTAGACAAGTTCGTGGGGGTATTTATCGACGACATCTTGGTATACTCCAAAACTCAAGAAGAACATGTGGAACATTTACGTTTGACATTGGAGACACTAAGAAAGGAAAAGTTATATGCGAAATTCTCTAAGTGTGAATTTTGGCTAAATCGTGTACAATTTTTTGGGGAATGTGATTGACAAAGATGGGATTTCAGTGGATCCATCAAAAGTGGAAGCTGTAATCAATTGGGAACAACCAAGAACACCGTCGGAGGTGAGGAGTTTCTTGGGACTGACCGGTTATTATAGACGATTTATTCAAGATTTTTTCAATGATTGCTACTCCGCTAACAAATTTGACAATGAAAGCTGTAAAATTTGTTTGGACGGAGAAGTGTGAAGAAAGTTTTCAAGATTTGAAGAAGGAGTTAAGTATGGCACATGTGTTGTCATAACCAGATAGTACAGAAAACTTTATGGTGTATAGTGAGGCCTCACATAAAGGATTAGGATGTGTCCTTATGCAGAATGACAAAGTTATTGCATATGCATCAAGGCAACTGAAGGACTATGAGAAGGGGTATCTGACTCATGATTTGGAATTGGTTGCAGTAGTATTTTCTCTGAAGATATGGCGACACTATCTCTATGGAGAGAAATGTGAGATCTACACGGACCATAAGAGTCTGAAGTATATTTTTACTCAGAAGGACCTGAACATGCGTCAAAGAAGATGGATGGAATTGATAAAAGATTACGATTGTGAGATCTTTTATCATCCAGGCAAAGCGAATGTGGTTGCAGATGCTTTAAGCAGGAAAGGTCAAGAAACGTTGATGCTGATAACCACTCAGGAGGAGCTTATTTCAGCAATGACAAAGCTAGAGTTGGAAATTTTTTTTTTAAAGGAATCCGATGAACGACTATTCCAGATAGAAGCTAGTCCAACTTTGGTGAATAAAGTTAAGAATGCTCAACTATAAGATGAAGAATGTGGAAAATCAAAGAGAAAATGGTTGAGGGAAGTGATGCGAAATACAATATCGATACCGAAGGGTTACTGAGGTTCGAAGGAAGAATTTGGGTTCCAGCAGTATCGGAGATTAAAGATAAAATCTTGACCAAAGCTCATAACATAAGATAGTCGATTCATCAGGGAAGTATGAAGATGTATCAAGATTTACGACGTCATTTTTGGTGGCCAAACATGAAAAGAGATGTCACAGAATGTGTCGCAAAACGCTTGACATGTCAAAGAGTCAAGGCTAAGCATCAAATACCAAGAGGATTACTTCAACCGTTAGAAATACCAGAATGGAAGTGAGAACACATCACAATGGATTTTGTGGTGGGTCTTCCAACTACTAAGAGAGGATGCGATGCGATTTGGGTGATAGTGGACAGACTGACAAAATCAGCACACTTTTTGCTAATAAAGATTAGGTTCAATCTTGATCAGTTGGGAAGGTTGTACGTTAAAGAGATTTTTTCAAGACATTGAGTGCCAGTGTCAATTGTGTCAGATAGAGATCCGCGGTTCACATCAAACTTCTGGAAGAGACTATAAGAATGTATGGGAACACAGTTTAGAATGAGTACGGCTTATCATCCACAAATAGATTGCCAAAGCGAACAAATAATCCAGACATTGGAAGATATTCTGAGAGCATGCATCATGGACTTCAAAGGGAGCTAGGATGAATATTTACCGTTGGTGGAATTTTCTTACAACAACAGTGACCACGCAAGCATCGACATGTCGCCTTACAAAGCATTATACGGCAGAAAGTGCAGAACTCCACTGTGCTGGGATGAAGTCAGTGAACGCCAACTGTTAGGACCAGAACTGGTACAACAAACTGCTGAGGTTGTTAAACTCATCAGGACAAGATTGGTAGCTGCTCAAGATAGACAGAAGAAGTATGTTGATCAACACATACAAGATCGTGCATTCGACATAGGAAATTACGCATTCCTAAAAGTTTCTCCTTGGAAGGGGAAAATTCGTTTCGATAAAAAGGGAAAGCTAAGCCCCAGGTTTATTAGACCCTTCAAAGTGTTGCGAAGAGTTGAAGAAGTGGCTTATAAGGTAGCTCTACCTCCAGAGTTGGAAAACGTTCACAATGTTTTTCACATTTCGGTGTTGCGACCGTATAAACCCGATTACAAGCACGTGATTGAGTACAAACCATTGCAATTTGCTAAAGACTTGTCCTATGAAGATATTCCTATCCAGATAGTCGATATGAAAGAACAAGTGCTTAGGAATAAGGTAATACCTTCCGTGAAGGTGATATGGAGGAACCACAATGCTGAAGAAGCTACGTGGGAACTCGAAGATAAAATGATGAAAGATTACCCTAAGTTATTTGTTTAATCCGTGTCTTCGATTCTGGGGACAGAATCTTTGTAAGTAAGGAAGAATGTGACGAATGATTTGTTTGAGTTGTAATTCTGGGGACATAATCCTTATAAGGAGGGAAGGATGTAACAATCCAGAATTTTAAATTGTAATTTTAAATATTTATTGAATTATATAAATATTTAATGGATGTGTTTATCGTTGAATAGATATTTGTTTAAATTGATTTGATTTGATTTGGTGAATTATTTGTTAAATAACTAATTAAGGAGTTAAGGAAATTAGTTATTATGAGATAATATTCTAATTTAATTTAATAATTAAGTTAGAGAGTGTATAATGATTAAATAATTTATTTAATAAATTATTATTAGAATTAATTAAATTAAGTATGCAAACTTAATTAAATAAAGTGTGACAAATAACTATATTATAAAGGAGTTATTAAAATAAATTAAAGGAGTTTAATTTAGTTTTGCCAAACAAGGCTTAAAGATGTTGAAGTGTTTAATTTTTAAAGGGTTTTGCCAAACGAAGCCTTATGGCTTTTGGATTTTTGAATTTTGAATTATTAATAATTTAAATAAAATAAAATTATAATATATACGTTATCTTTTGTAACTGATATTAGTTATTAGGCTTATTATGGCCATATCAATTTTTTTTTATTTTACGTATACTTGTTATCAGTTTAGTTTTGTTTACGTCAATTGTATTTGGTCTAAGACTGAGACTATGAAGAAAGAAAAGGTTTTCAGAAAATTAGAGGGAGTTTGAGAGAGCCTGAGAGAGAATCAAGAGAGAAAGTTCTGAGTTTTCAAGCTATTCGCAGTGGTTAACCAGGATTTCTTAAACAACAAAAAGGTATGTTACATAACCTTAACATATATGATTTACGCTATAATTTCTAAGTCTTTGTGTTCTTGAATTCCACTGTGTATAAAGTTTTTAAAAAATTTTATATAAATCGTGTTTTTATAATTGGTTAGGAAATTATGTGTATCTGTAATTGTAATTGTTATACTAGCGTAAATATATATATATATATAGCAAGTGTGACGCCGCCAAAATAGGTATACATCATCCATCTTGAGTCGCCAAATACATGAAACAAAATTCAAATACAACTTAACTATACAACAGTCGTGTAAAATACGACTAAACATATGTTGTGAGTTTTAATACAAATACTGTCATCTAGACAATATACAAACTCAATGGGGTCCTCATTACATTTATTATCACACTATTTCATAGAATAGTGAGGACTACTAATGCACCATCTAGGACCATCACTCTGTTTCCCCTGACTAGTCCCTGCTACGTTCTCATTTCCTGAAGAGAACAATGAAAGAAAAAGGGTGAGCTCAACTAGCCTAGTAAGAAATATTATGACTAAGATAATACAAAATAATTTATCGTTTGCCTTCAATAGTGTTAAACTGATACAATATAACAAACATCAAGTTTAACTGTAGCGGAACAAGCAATCCATTAGAAGAGTCAAGTAGAGAATAAAATCTACTATCGTCTATGATTTAAAAGGTTTTTTTATCACTTTTATCGCTGAGACTCAGCTCAATAAATAATCCACATCATCAAATCATCCCTGCACTACAGGCCAAGGATATTCTTTAGTATCACGAACACGAATTATCCATGCACTACGGGCCAAAGATAATAGTGTTTTCATCAACGGTCCTGATCATGCCATAAAACAATTCATCTTTGCACCCTTGGCCGAAGAGAATCCATAGCCATAGTCATACCAAAAACTGTCAATCAATGCACTACGGGCCAATGAAGACTTTTTTTCCACATCATTTATAACATTACGGTCATGATTACACCGCATAATCCCTGGTCATAATCATACCAAGTCCATCTATACACTACAGGCCACAGATGACTTTCAACATAATATAAACATGAGGATGATGACAATGATATTAGAATTCAATAAAACAAGTTCAAGAATTAATTTATCCAGGAACCAATAACGTCCAAATTGTCAACATGATACTGCTTTGTGGAGTAAAAATTTAAGAATGCTCAGAAGAATATTTCCATGAAAAGATATTGGATGAAGTGCAAATATCAAGGATATTCCACTAATTTCATGGAGTATAGAAGTCAAAACTTTAACCAACTGAGTATAATAAAGAATGGAATAACAAAATAAATCACCGTGCATGCGATAGATCGCATGCATGAAAGTTATTCCAATAGAATAATAAATAACGGAACCAGGTCATGCGTAAACGCACAGACAAGATATTCCAACAGAATAATAAATAATGGAACCAGGTCATGAGTAAAGCACAAACAGGATGTTCCAACAGAGTGATAAACAACGGAATAATAACAGAAATCACCATGCATGTGGTACTTCGCATAGACAGGTTATTCCAACATAATGATAAAGACTGGAATAACAGAAGAATTTCACCAAGTATAGGGTAGCCCGCGTATACAGGTTATTCCAACATAATAATAAAGAATGGAATAACATAAGTTCTCTTCATGAATACAAAATAAATAATACCCCGTACGAGTACCACAAATAATATCCCCTACCTTAGAAAGAAGAGTACTGGATATAGAAGTAGTGAAGTAGCAGAACACTTTTCTTCTTTCTCTCTATAGTTTCTCTCTCTAGAGTTTTAGTGAATTCGTAAGAAATAATTAAGGAATGAGCTTCTATTTATAGAAGAATGGACTGCATAGTAACTAACTCATGAACGGTCCAGATTGATTTACTTTAATCTGACGGTCCATATTTAAAGGAAAATCTTTTAAATAAAATATAATATATTCTATTTATAATCTAATAAAACGAATAACTTTATAAAAGATTTTACTATGCAAACACTATGCAGGCACTATGCAAACACTATGCATAATAAAATATAATATATTCTAATTATTGTCTAATAAAATAGATAACTTTATAAAAGTATTCTATTTTATATAAATTTTTTTTACTATTAGCCTAATAAAACGAATAACTTTATAAAAGTATTATGTTTTATATAAAAAAACTTTTCTGTTTTATTACATTAATAATACCAATAAAACAAAACTGAGTGACTTATCACATAAGCATCAATAATCAATACCGTGTGCTATTATGCAACCACGCATATTATTGTATTTTTACTACTGAGTAGTTCAACACTATTAATGGTAAAACTTCGGCAGTTATTTTCAATAAATTTTTTTTGTCATTTTCTCAATCCGACAATAATTCCGTTGTGGGGTCCACCAATGATTGTATCGTTGTACGAATATTCCCTGTTAAAACGAATATTCCCCGACCAATCGAATATTATATAACAACTTGCGTACTTTGCAAAATTTATAAATATTACCCACAACTATAACATTATATCAAATTTACTCCATAATATTCAAAATGATATTTATAGAAAATTCATCTTTATTTATAAAAGTTGGTGTCTTACAACCTCCCCTTCTTATGAAATTTTTCCCTCAAAATTAGGGTACGTACCTGGTATGTCGAAGAGGTAAGGATACCTTGATTTCATTTCAGATTCTAACTCCCAAGTCATTTCCTCAACATTGTGGTTTCTCCACAAAACTTTGACTTGAGGTATAACCTTGGAGCGTAGAATCTGTTCCTTCTTATCCAGGATTTTAAGAGGAACCTCTTCATACGTCAAATCTTCCACTACTTCGTTCGGTTCTAACTCAATAATGTGGTTCGGGTCTTCCACATATTTACGTAACATGGATATGTGAAAAACGTTATGAACACGAGACATACTTGGTGGTAAAGCGAGTCTATAGGCCACAGTTCCTACTCGATCGAGGATTAAAAATGGGCCGATGAATCGAGGATTGAGCTTTCTTCTCTTTCCAAATCTCGTAACTCCTTTCCACGGAGCAACTCGTAATAACACATGATCTCCTATATCAACTTCCACGTCCTTTCGATGAAGATCATCATAACTCTTTTGTTGATCTTGTGAGGTTTTTATACGTTGTCGGATCGTTTGAATCGTTTCCGTAGTCATACGTACCAACTCTGGTCCCAACAACATTGCTTCACCCACCTCATCCCAGCATACTGGAGAACGACACTTTCTTCCATACAACCCCTCGAATGGAGCCACGCCAATGCTTGCTTGATAATTGTTGTTGTAGGAAAACTCCACCAACGGTAAGAACTTGTCCCAACTTCCCTTGAAGTCAAGGACACAGAGTCTTAATAAATCTTCCAGAGTTTGAATAGTCCTCTCTGATTATCTGTCCGTCTGAGGATGATATGCCGAACTAAATCGTAAATCCGTGCCCATATCTTTTTGCAAACTAACCCAAAATCGTGAAGTGAATCTTGGGTCTCGATCAGAAACTATGGATACTGGCATACCATGCAGTCTTACAATCTCATTTATGTACATACGAGCAAGACGTTCAAGTGTATAAGTTTTTTGTATTGGTAAGAAGTGAGCAGACTTGGTCAATCTATCAACAATGACCCAAATCGCATCTATGCCTTGAGAAACTTTGGGAAGACCGATAACGAAATCCATGGTAATGTGCTCCCACTTCCATTCTGGAATATCAAGTGGTTGCAATGGACCTTTTGGTACTTGATGCTCCGCCTTGACTCGTTTACACATTAGACACCTTGAGATAAACAACACTATCTCTCTCTTCATATTGCCCCACCAAAATGTATGTCGAAGATTATGATACATTTTGGTACTCCCACGATGGATTACAAACGGTGTGTTGTGCGCCTCCATCATGATTTTATACTTTAAGTCTGGAGTTGACTCGAAGTATTCCTTCTTCATCGATTCTTGCTTCTAGAATAACGCCCTCTTGAACCTTCTTCTTCACATTCATCAGCCTCGGGTGTATAGCTTGAGCGGCTTAAACTTTATCGATTAAAGTCGATTCTACTCGTATATGCGTTATCTTCACATGGGTTCGTATATTCGCACTTGTAACCGCATACGATCTTCTACTCAACGCATTAGCTACCATGTTCATTTTTCCTACGATGGTATTGAATGGTACGATCGTAATCTTCAACAGCTCGAGCCAACGTCTTTGGCGCATGTTACGTTCGTTTTAAGTAAAGAAATATTTAAGGGTTTAAGAAATGGGTTTTGTACTGGGGTAAATACAAAATTCGATTTCACGCTCTAGGGGTAGGCTAAGAAGTCTTCAAGAATACGTCAGGAAATTTATTAACAATAGAAATATCATTCAAAACTGTGACCCTCATCCAAGACTTGGATAATACGTCACATTGATACCTATCAACTTACCATCGTCATTCACGACATCGCCTATAGAAAGTCTGGCTTCGGTGCATTCCACACAAGAAAGTCAACAACGAAAGGACTGAGGCTCTTTACTTATGGCTTGATACGACAATGATTGACTTTAGTGATTTGGTTGCTTGAATTCGCATAACAAGTTGGTTAGGAATATGAAAGCTAACAACCTTACGAAAAGCATGATGAGTAGTTAACCAATCGATTCCTAAAATCGCATCAAAGGCAAGTATTTTCAAAGAGATAAGATCGACACGTAACGTGAAAGTGTTGATTTGAACAAGATTTATACATAGTGGAGGTAACGAAGGTTTCTTCCAACTGAGTTTAAACAGATATATAAAAGTCTAACTTCTCTGGAGTTAACTTCAAACATTGAACACAACTAGCTGAAATAAAAGAGTAAGTAGAACCGGTATCTAACACGGTATAGACTTCACAAGAGTTTATGACTAACATACCCGTGATAATTTTATTCAGGTTCCTTGTCATGAAAAAAAAAACTCTCTTAAACTACCGGCTTTAGCTTGTCTGGGACATCCTTTGGCATCACTATCCTAGCTGGACTTGACTTCACCATACGACAAAATCAAGCTAGGTGACCCTCTCTTCAACAAATTAAAACACGTTTTGGATTGTTGCGTACAGTTTGGACAAATGTGTTCCTCATGTCCGCATTTGAAACATACGACCGGTGGTCGTTCTTCTTCCTTTGAAACGGGTGCTGGTGCCGACGTCTTCACGTCATTGTTGAACCTTCTCTTCTTGAAATGTCCATTCTTATTGTTTTGACCATGATTACCACTGAAGTGGTTACCATTTCTGGTATGTTGATTCGCTTATTGTCACCGCTTTGATGGCTGTTATCACCGGTATTATCATTTTGTCGGCTGCTCTCTTTTGGTTGCGTTGACTTGTTATCGCGCTCCACTAACTGAGCCCTATTTACAACATCTGAATACAAACACAGTTTATGAGAAATAAGATATTGACGTATCTCCCATTTCTTCAAACCTCTTAAAAACATCCACGTCATTCTCTCTTCATTATCAACCAAGTGGGACGCAAATCGGGATAACTCAGCAAACTTGGCTTTGTACTGCGACACGGTCATGTTGTTTTGCTCCAACTTGATAAATTCCACCTCCTTCATGTGACGAATGCTTTCGGGAAAGTACTTGTCATTGAACAGCTCTTGAAACTTCTCCCAAAACATCTTGAGTGCGTCAGGCTGGGTAAGTTTTATAGATTCCCACCAGTGATCTGCCTCTCAACGCAACATAAAGGTGGCAAAGGGAACCTTTTGCTCCTCGGAGCATCCCAAGACATCAAATATCTTGGTGATCTGCTTTAACCATGTCTCCGCCTTAAGTGGTTTTGGCTTTCCCAAAAACTCCAGTGGTCCCAGCTCCTTGAATTTCTTAGCGGTGACCAACCGTGGGTTGCCATTGTTTCCTCCTGCAATATGGACAGGAGCCGCCTTCGCCTGATGTTGCATGAATTCTAAAAAGCTCCTAAACGTCTCAAATGCGTTCAATCAATTGATCAGTGTTGTTGTTTACAGGAGGATTATCGCCATCCTGTTGCACATTGTCCTGATTATTGATTTGTGGAGAATCAACAGTCTCCTGTGCTCCATTGCTATTCTCAACATTCTCGGAAGTCATTTTCAGATACTACCACAAAACAAAGGTTAATTGACATGTAACATATTATCCATATACTCTGACCGACCAATTAAATATCAAATAAACTTAGGTAGGTCATACTAGCGAAGGAATTCTCCATCTCTCCTCTCCTAGTTCTTGTCTCACATCTCAGCCAGGGATCATATCCCTAAGCTTTGATAACAACTGTGACACCCCCAAAATAGGTATACATCACCCATCTTGAGTCGCCAAATACATGGAACAAAATTCAAATACAACTTAACTATACAACAGTCGTGTAAAATACGACTAAACATATGCTGTGAGTTTTAATACAAATATTGTCATCTAAACAATATACAAACTCAATGGGGTCCTCATTACATTTATTATCACACTATTTCACAAAATAGTGAGGACAATTAATGCACCATCTAGGACCATCACTCTGTTTCCCCCGACTAGTCCCTGCTACGTTCTCATTTCCTAAAGAGAACAATGAAAGAAAAAGGGTGAGCTCAACTAGCCCAGTAAGAAATATTATGACTAAGATAATGCAGAATAATTTATCGTTAGCCTTCAACAGTGTTAAACTGATACAATATAACAAACATCAAGTTTAACTGCAGCGGAACAAGCAATCCATTAGAAGAGTCAAGTAGAGAATAAAATCTACTATCGTCTATGATTTAAAAGGTCTTTTATCACTTTTATCGATGAGACTCAGCTCAATAAATAATTCACATCATCAAATCATCCCTGCACTACAGGCCAAGGATATTCTTTAGTATCACAAACACGAATTATCCATGCACTACGGGCCAAAGATAATAGTGTTTTCATCAACGGTCCTGATCATGCCATAAAACAATTCATCTTTGCACCCTTGGCCGAAGAAAATCCATAGCCATAATCATACCAAAAACTGTCCATCAATGCACTACGAGCCAATGAGGACTTTTTTTCCACATCATTTATAATATTACGGTCATGATTACACCGCATAATCCCTGGTCATAATCATACCAAGTCTATCTATGCACTACAGGCCACAGATAACTTTCAACATAATATAAACATGAGGATGATGACAATGATATAAGAATTCAATAAAAACAAGTTCAAGAATTAATTTATCCAGGAACCAATAACGTCCAAATTGTCAACATGATACTGCTTTGTTGAGTAAAAATTCAAGAATGCTCAGAAGAATATTTCCATGAAAAGATATTGGATGAAGCGCAAATATCAAGGATATTCCACTAATTTCATGGAGTATAGAAGTCAAAACTTTAACCGACTGAGTATAATAAAGAATGGAATAACAAAAGAAATCATCAGGCATGCGATAGACCGCACAGAAAGGTTATTAAAATAGAATAATAAATAATGGAACCAGGTCATGCGTAAAGCACAAACATGATGTTCCAACAGAATGATAAAGAACGGAATAATAACAGAAATCACAATGCATGCGGTACTTCGCATAGACAGGTTATTTCAACATAATGATAAAGAATGGAATAACAGAAGAATTTCACCAAGTATAGGGTAGCTCAGCAGATATAAAGTTATTCCAATGTAATAATAAAGAATGGAATAATGAAGTTCTCTTCATGAATACAAAAGAAACAATACCCGTCTTTAGTACAACAAATAATATCCCTACCTTAGAAAGAAGAGTAATCGGATATAGAAGTAGTGAAGTAATGTAACACTTTTCTTCTTTCTCTCTATGGTTTCTCTCTCTAGAGTTTCAGTGAATTCGTAAGAAATAATGAAGGAATGAGCTTCTATTTATAGAAGAATGGACTGCATAGTAACTAACTCATGAACGATCCAGATTGATTTACTTTAATCTGACGGTCCATATTTAAAGCAAAATCTTTTAAATAAAATAAAATATATTCTATTTATAATCTAATAAAACGAATAACTTTATAAAAGATTTTACTATGCAAACACTATGCATAATAAAATATAATATATTCTAATTATTGTCTAATAAAATGTATAACTTTATAAAAGTATTCATTTTATATAAAAAATTTTACTATTAGCCTAATAAAATGAATAACTTTATAAAAGTATTCTGTTTTATATAAAAAGTTTTTCTATTTTATTACATTAATAATACCAATAAAACAAAACTGAGTGACTTATCACATAAGCATCAATAATCAATACTGTGTGCTACTATGCAACCACGCGTATTACTGTACTTTTACTACCGAGTAGTTCAACAATATTAATGGTAAAACTTCCTCCGTTATTTTCAATAAAATATTTTTGTTGTTTTCTCAATTCGACAATAATTCCGTTGTGGGGTCCACCAATGATTGTGTCATTTTACGAATATTCCCTGTTAAAAAGAATATTCCCCGATCAATCGAATATTATATAACAACTTGCGTACTTTGGAAAATTTATAAATATTACCCACAACTATAACATTATATCAAATTTACTCCATAATATTCAAAATGATATTTATAGAAAATTAATCTTTATTTATAAAAGTTGGGGTCTTACAGCAAGGATCAAGTGCATACCCCTTATATTACTCACCCGTGGTCACCCCCTTTAGGCGACGGTTTGGGTTTTGGCCTTACAATCGTCGCTCATACTTTTAGCGACGGACAACATATAGCGTCATGAAAAGTATAAAGCGACATTTGTATGATGACCAAAACGCCGCTAAAGGGGGGGTAACAGTGAGTAAGATAAGGGTATATATACTTGATCCGACATATATATATATATATATATATATATATATATATATATGTGTGTGTGTGTGTGTGTGTGTGTGTGTGTGTGTGTGTGTGTGTGTGTGTATGTAGTGCGTGATTGTATGCTTAACATATATATAAGATTGTAAATTAAGTCTGCAAGAAAAGAAATTGGTTTTACAGTGAACACATGTATGAACGTGGTTTGTAGAGTACCAAAATTGATATAATGTAACTGTCTGTAATTGGTTGTTTATGAACTAATGGTAAAATTGAACTTTGATTATGTTAATTGGGTATGAAGTAAAGATAATGAAGTTCAAAGGAATCAAATTGGTTTATAATTGTGGTTACCATGTTCACTGTGTAAGCAAATATCAGTAATGGAGTTTTGTTAGTTTAAAATTTGGCTTTCAAGGATTTAAGTTTTCTGATATTTTAGCATATGTATGCTTGGTAATGGTTATGTGTAAATTACATAAATTATACGTGTTAATTTAGATGTTAGCATTGTTAATCAGTTCAGAATTTAGTTGTTTTGTTCTTCGTGTTGGGTTACAGAAGTTTCAAGGCTTGACCAAAATCGCCTCCCCATGTCTAAATTTCAACGCTTAGTGTCAAAGTCGAGCCAAAGTTCTTGACTTTCATGTGTGTGGCCGCCCATGGCCTGGTTTCACAATACATGAACGCCACAATCAAGATCGCAAAGCCGCCACATAGTACAAACTGTGGCGCCGCAACGCCGGTTGGCAGAATGGTCAGAAATGACTTTTTGTATTGCACAAAGTCTGTAATTGCTAATATAACGCAATACTAGGACTACTAAAAATATAAATTTTTTATTGTGGTATTATAGTACTATGAATAAGAATATTATTAATGCTTAACAAGTGTTATTATTATTTTATTGGTGTAACTTGATTATGTGTTTAAGAATCAAGCCATACATGGATTAGGTACTTATTGGTATATAGAGTATCTGTAGTAACTGATTGTATCCTAATGATATGTGATTAGGATATTGTGAATCAAACTATTACGGTTTAATCTACGCGCAAGGCAAGTTCTCTAACTCAAACTCGAGTTGTTATTTTTCAAGCACGTCTACTATTATTATTCAATATTCGCATTATGCAAGTTTACTTACCTTATCTCGATTATATTAAACAATTTATTCTTGTTTTTAACTTGTTTGTTGATTAAGATATTGTTTCTAATTCGATTACATTATGCAAGTTTTCTAAATCTTATTCTGATATTAACAAGTTATTCTTGTCTTTAACTTGTTATTTAGCATGCAAGTTTATATATTCTGATACACCAATGTTGAACAAGTTTTATTGTTCAATTACTATTTATTATGCATGCTCCATAATCAATTTTAAATAAGATTTCTAACCTTAGCTTAATATTGTTCAAGCAAGATAGTTTATGTTATGCAATATTTATGCTATTAGATTATTCCTAAAGTATGAACTTAGTATGCAATGTTGATTCAATAATAGTTTATTCTGTAACATAGTGTTATTACCTTTTTATTCAACTAATCCTTAGTTGATGTTCGTTGAATTCCAAATTTACCTTGAAACGTATCCAAACCAAACTTACTTTGGTGCGGACTTGTACTCTAAATGCTGAGATGAACAACCCTATTATTAGGGGAAAACTTACACATAGCGTTGAAATGTTTGTGCACAATACATTGTACGAAGGGCTGATCGCCCTAAGTACGAGGAGTCCCTATAGTCTTAGGACTGTTAAAGTTTAAGTTGAAAGATTACTTATAACTATGGACATAGTTCGTGGTCTTATGACCCTCAGTTTAATATTTCATGATTCTGATTATCATTGATAAAGCATTTTGTTTAGTTCTATTGAGCCTATTATTTGGCAGTTGTTGTAAAGATTTTATTCATTATCATTTCAAGTGAGCATTGTTTGCTCATTCTTGCTTATATAAACATTACAACTAAAGTTGAGAAGGTTGATGTACCTAGCACCAATAAGGGAAAGAGAAAGATGAACAAGTATTGAAGACTTGTAACAAGTTGATATTTTATTATCAGACTTTATTTTAATGATTGTAATGAAGTTATTTAAATTTTTCCGCATTTGAATGATTGTATTTAAAGGTTAGAAAACCTAGGAGATTTTTTATTAATGTACTCCTTTAATGGGAAGGTTTATTATTTATGTGACGCCCCCAAAATAGGTATACATCACCCATCTTGAGTAGCCAAATACATGGAACAAAATTCAAATACAACTTAACTATACAACAGTCGTGTAAAATACGACTAAACATATGCTATGAGTTTTAATACAAATATTTTCATCTAGACAATATACAAACTCAATGGGGTCCTCATTACATTTATTATCACACTATTTCATAGAATAGTGAGGACTACTAATGCACCATCTAGGACCATCACTCTATTTCCCCCGACTAGTCCCTACTACGTTCTCATTTCCTGAAGAGAACAATGAAAGAAAAAGGGTGAGCTCAACTAGCCCAGTAAGAAATATTATGACTAAGATAATGCATAATAAATTATCGTCAGCCTTCAACAGTGTTAAACTGATACAAAATAACAAACATCAAGTTTAACTGCAGCGGAACAAGCAATCCATTAGAAGAGTCAAGTAGAGAATAAAATCTACTATCGTCTATGATTTAAAAGGTTTTTCATCACTTTTATCAATCGAGACTCGACAATAAATAATCCACATCATCAAATCATCCATGCACTACAGGCCAAGGATATTCTTTAGTATCACGACCACGAATAATCCATGCACTACGGGCCAAATATTGTCATGTTTTAATCAACGGTCCTGATCATGCCATAAAACAATTCATCTTTGCACCCTTGACCGAAGAGAATCTATAGCCATAATCATACCAAAAACTGTCTATCAATGCACTACGGGCCAATGATGACTTTTTCCACATCATTTGTAACATTAGGGCCATGATTATACCGAATAATTCCTGGTCATAATCATACTAAGTCCATCTATGCACTACAGGCCACAAATGACTTTCAACATAATATAAACATGAGGATGATGACAATTGTGACGACCCCAAAATAGGTCCATTCCATCCAACCCATTCTGAGTCGCCAAATACATGGTACAAAAACAAATACAACTTCAGTAATACAATTGTCGAGCAAAATACGACAACACATATACTTTGAGTTTAAATACAACTATTGTCTAATAGACAGTATAAAAACTCAAAAGGGGTCCTCATTATAATTATTGATACGCTATTTCACAGAATAGTGAGGACTACTAATGCAACCATCTGGACCGTCAATCCATTCCCCGACTAGTCCCAGCTATATTCTCATTTCCTGAAGAGAACAGTGAAAGAAAGGGTGAGCTCAACTAGCCCAGTAAGAAATATTATGACTAAGATAATATACAACAAATTATCATTAGTCTTCAACAGGGAAAAATCTGATAAAATATAATAGACAACAAGTTTTAGATCAACAACTGCAGCGGAATAAGCAATCCATTAGAAGAGTCAAGTAGAGAAAGAATTCTACTATCTTCTAAGATTTAAAAGTTCATCATCAATATTTTATCCCTCTAACATCAATCAATATACATCTTGAATCAAATATTCATCTTTGCACTACAGGCCAAAGATATTCATTTGTATCACCAATTAATCATGTTCATCTCAACACTGCTCATCTTTGCACTACGGACCAAAGATATTCATCGGTAATCATTTATCTTTACACTACTGCCAAAGATATTCATCGATTAATCATTCATCTTTGCACTACAGGCCAAAGATATTCAAGAATATCATCATTTAGGGTAGAGGATGATGAAAATATCTTTAAAAAATGAATCCAAAGGAGATAAAAGATCAAATATTAGGATTCGTATTACAGTTTATCCAAGTTCAAAAATACTTCATAATAACCAATTGTGAAATAGAATTCAAAATAAAGATCAAAGCATGGATACAATCAAATTTAGTAACCATAATAGACAACTTGGACAAAAAGAAGAAAAAATTCATTTTTTGGTGAATAGTCCGATTTAAGTGAATAATGTCGTATATCGTGAATAGTCCGTATCGTGAATAGTAACTCTCAAACTGACAAAAGAAAGAATTTCCACAAGAAAAATCATCATGCTTCGTGAATAGTACTCGTGAATAGTAACTCGTGAATAGTAACCCCAACATGAAAAGTTCCAAATTTGATAAAAAGTTCCAACCAATATTTCAGCATAATGATATTGAAGAAATAATATCACTTACGAAGAAAATAACATCTCTTACCTCAAAATAACCGTATTTCGATTTGAATTTTGGATATAGTCTTTGTGAAACTTACAATCAGATAGCAACACTTAAAGTATCAAAATACTCACAAGAATACGCTTCGATAATATAGAGAGAAAGAGAAAACTTATGAATTCGGTGTGATTTTCAATTCTAACTAAGCACCTATTTATAGGAAAATGCTTAGAAACGTCATAGAAGACTAACACCGCTACTGATGGCTTTACTCACATACTATTGCCACCCACCACATTTGAAATTCAATTGAGCACATTTCTCACCAACCAATTCTAGAATTTTCCAAAATATTTTATCATTTAAACAATAATCGAAACTTTAATAATTCATAGAAAATAGCCCGCTTATCGAAAAATATGAATTTTATGTCCATTCCACATGAAATCGAATTCATACAACTTTTTAGCTTTGAGTTTTTCCAAATTCCAAATGAAAATACCGAAATCCACAAATGGATGATTTTAAATACTTCCAATCCGACAAAAATAATTGATAAAACACTTGAAAGATTAATTCCTTCATTAATAACCACATAAATAAATCCATCATTTATATCCACATAAAAATAAATAATTCCTTATCATATGAATCAATAATTAATTATTCACAAATAATATTACAGAATCACATTTATGACAACCAGGTTGTTCCCAGGAAAGTGGAGGCCTTTCGATAAGGATTTCTCCTTACTGGCGCGCAATTAGGTGACCAAACCTCTCCGACAGAACTTTCTAGACATTGCCAATAATGCTATCTAATAATATTATTCCAAATAATATGAATTATTTATCTGATAATGGAGATGATGTGCAGTGACAATTATTGAGCAATAATAATATAAAATATCAACGCAGCAATTATTGAATCAATAAAATAAAATATTGAATAATGAATTCATGTAATAATTATTGAGTAGTGCCTTGTAAGGATCAATAATTCAACAATCACTGCGCAATACCGGTAATACATCTTTACCAACCACGCAGACATCGTATTTTAACCACGGGGTATTCCAACATTGTTAACGGTAACAACTACGCCGTTATTTATAACAACCAAAACTTTGTCATTTTCTTCATCCGACAGTTATTAGTTATGGGGCCCACAAATGGTCATATTACCATCGTATTTAATATTCCCAAGACGAAAAGAATATTCAACGACCAACAAATATTCCCCGACACAATGAATATTTTATAACCATTTGCTTATTTTGCAAAATTTGCACATTTCACCCATAACTAAAGTATTATATCAAATTATCACCTTATTATTCACAATAATAAATAGATGAAATTCGATTTTTATTCATTAAAAAGTTGGGGTCTTACAACAATGATATAAGAATTCAATAAAACAAGTTCAAGAATTAATTTATCCAGGAACTAATAACGTCTAAATTGTCAACATGATACTTCTTTGTGGAGTAAAATTTAAGAATGCTCAGAAAAATATTTCTATGAAAAGATACTGGATGAAGCGCAAATATCAAAAATATTTCACTAATTTCATGGAGTATAGAAACTAAAACTTTAACCAACTGAGTATAATAGAATATATGAAACTGCAAATGGATTTTCACTGCCATACGGTAATCCACATAGACAGATCATTTTCATAATTTAATAAGGAATGAATACAAAGGATCATTCACCATGCATGTGATAATCCACATAGACAGGTTATTCCAACAGAATAATAAAGAATGGAATAACGTAAGAAATCACCATGCATGCGATAGATCGCATATATATAGGTTATTCCAATGAATAATAATGAATGGAACCGGTCCCACAGAACGCACGCAGACGAGGATATTCCGAATAATAAAGAACGAAATATTAAAAGAATTTCACCATGTATGCGGTACTTCGCATATACAAAAGTTATTCCAACATAATGATAAGAATGAAATAATAGAAGTTCTCGTCATGAATACAAAAGAAATGATACCCTTACGAGTACAACAAATAATATCCCTTACCTTTGAAAGAAGAGTATTCCAATTTGGTAGAAATGACGATATACTCGAAGAAAACTTTCACTACGCTTCAAAGCTTTCTTAAACTCTAAAGAAATACTACCAAGATTATAGAAGAAGAACTCTCTCTAGTTTTCTCTCTCTAGAGTTTCAATGAATTAAGTAAGAAATAATGAAGGAATGAGCTTCTATTTATAGAAGAATGGATCGCGATAGTAACTAATTCATGAACGGTCCAGATTGATTTACTTTTAATCGGACGGTCCATATTTAAAGCAAAATCTTTTAAATAAAATAAAGTATATTCTATTTAGAATCTAATAAAACGAATAACTTTATAAAAGTATTCTGTTTTATATAAAAAGATTTTACTATACAAAATACTATGCGAGCACTTATGCAAAGACTATGCATAATAAAATATTATATATTCTATTTATAGAATAACTTTATAAAAGTATTACATTTTTATATAAAAAGATTTTACTATACAAAACACTATGCATAATAGAATATAATATATTGTATTTATAGAATAACTTTATAAAAGTATTCCGTTTTATATAAAAAGCTTTTCTGTTTTATTACATTAATAATACTAATAAAACAAAACTGAGTGACTTCTCACATAAGCATCAATAATCAATACCGTGTGCTACTATACAATCACGCGTATTACTGTACTTTTACTACCGAGTAGTTTAACAGTTTTAACGGTAAAACTTCTGCCGTTATTTTCATAAAAATATTTTTGTTGTTTTCTCAATCCGACAATAATTCCGTTTTGGGATCCACCAATGATTGTACCGTCGTACGGATATTCTCCGACAAAAAGAATATTTTCCGACCAATCGAATATTATACAACAACTTGCGTACTTTGCAAAATTTATAAATATTACCCACAACTATAATATTATATCAAATCCACACCATAATATTCAAAAAATTCGAGAAAATTAAATATTTATTCATAAAAATCTGGGGTCTCACAATTTAATTTTGTTATGATTAGGTAGTTAGATATAAATGTTTTATTTAAGTGAACACCAAATCTTGTGGTAATGAAGTACCCGAATTTGGGGGTGTCACAGTAACTGTTATCCATGTGTTATCTGAGTTTTTATGCATGTCTAGAAGCATTGTAGTTGGTCTAAGTTGCAGCTAGAAGTATTTAGCAATGCTTGTGTTGAGGATCTACAGAAACAGAGCCATTTTTTTGCTTCTGACCGAAGTGGCACGACCTCGCCACTTCTATAGTACAAAACTACGTGGTCGCGCAGGCTGCCAGTCTTGGAAACTGTGACACCACCAAATTCGGGTACTTTATTCCCACAGGATTTGGTGTTCACTGTCTACACATTCATTTCTAACTACCCAAATATAATAAAATTTAACAATAAACCTTTCCTTTAAAGGATTACATCAATAAGTTCAATAAAATCTCCCAGGTTATCTAACCTTTAAATATAAACATCAAGTGAGGAAAATTAAATAACTACATCACAATATTTAAAATAGAGTCTGACAATATAAAAGTCAACAGGTTTACAAGTCTTCAACACTTGTTCATCTTTCCTTTCCCTTTACTAGTGGTTAGGGGTGAGCATGGTACGGTTTGAAGCTCAAACCGCACACGAAACCGTTTAGGTGCGGTTTAAAAAATACAAAACCGCACATGAAACCATTTGTGATCGGTGCGGTGCAGTTTTGAACCGATTGGTTTCGGTTCCAAAACCAATTGAAATAACAAACGCGTAAAATAGTTAGCAAAATCATTCACGCAAACATATTATGCAGTGAACACAATCATGGAGCTAATTTAGCAAAATAGTTTCAGGAATCAACAATTATATGGTTAATTAATACTCCCTCCGTCCCAAGATAAAAGTCCTGGCGGACTTTTCACGCATATTAAGAAGAGGAATAAAATGACAAAATTGCCCATAATTGTGACGCCCCCAAAATAGGTATATATCACCCATTTTGAGTCGCCAAATACATGGTACAGAAACAACTATAATTTCATTATTACAATTGTCGTGCAAAATACGACAACACATATACTGTGAGTCTATATATAAATATTATCTTCTAGACAGTATTCAAATTCAAATAAGTCCGCATTACAATTATTGAACACTATTTTACAAAATAGTGAGAACTGCTAAAACAACTAACTGGAAACATTACTCCACACCCCGACTAGTTCCCGCTATATTCTCACCTCCTGAGAAGAAAATGGAACAAAAAGGAAAAGGTTGAGCTCAACTAGCCCAGTAAAGAATATTATGACTAAGATAATATAGAACAAATTATCGTTAGCCTTCAATAAATCAGATAAAATATAATGGAAAACCAGTTTTAGATCAATATTCGCAGCAGAAATAACAATTCATTAGAAGAGTTAAGTAGAGAATGAAATCTACTATCATATATGAATTTAAAAGTCCATCATAAATATTTTATCCATGTAACATCAATCAATATACATCTTGAATCAAATATTCATCTTTGCACTACGGGCCAAAGATATTCATTTGTATCACCAGTTGGTCATGTTCATCTCAACACCTGTTCATCTTTGCACTAGGGGCCAAAGATATTCATCAGGTAATCATTCATTTTTGCACTACAGGCCAAAGATATTCAGTTATATCATTATTTAAGACTGAGGATGATGAAATTTTTTTAAAGAAACGAATCCAGTGAGATAAAAGGACAAAGATTAGTGATTCGTACTTTAAATAATCCAAGTTCAAAAATACTCCGTAATAAACCATAGTGGAGTAAAATTCAAGAATGAAGATGAAAACATGGATACAATCAAAGATAGTAACCATTATAGATATCTTGGACAAAGAAGAGAAAATTTTGTTTTTCTGTGAATAGTGTCGTATTTGTGAATAGTGTCATATACGTGAATAGTGCCGCATACGTGATTAGTAACTCTGGCACAAAAAGATAGAAATTTCATAAGAAAAATCATACTTCGTGAATAGTACTCGTGAATAGTACTGTATTCGTGAATAGTGTCGTATACGTGAATAGTAACCTCGACATGAAAAGATAAAAATTTCACAATAAATTTCATACTAATATTTCAGCATAATGATATTGAACGAAATAATATCATTTACGAAGAAAATATCATCCCTTACCTCAAAAGAACAGTACTTCCAGCTGGAATATCGGATATAACGTTGAAGGAAACTTGTACTGAACAGAAACTCTCAAAGTATCTAAATACTCATAAAATACGCTCGATAATATATAGAGGGAAAATTTATGATCCTGGTGTAATTTTCAATTCTAACTAAGCACCTTATTTATAGGAAAATGCTAGAACACCAAAGCAGACTTAACCTGCTACCTGATGGCTTTACCTGCTACTATCCATGCACACCACATTTGAAATAAATTTCAGCACATTTTTCACCAACCAAAAGTGGGTCCCACCCATTCTAGAAAATTTCTAAAATGTTTTAAATTTAAACAATAATCAGCAACTTCAATAATTCATAATAAATAGCCCTTTTATCAGAAAAATACGAATTTTATGTTCATTCCATAGGAAATTTAATTCTCTACAACTTTGTAGAAGAGAGTTTTCCAAATTCCAAACAAAAATGGCCGAAATCCACATACGGACGATTTTTAATACCTCCATTTCGACAAAATACTGATAAAATACTTCAGCATTAATTCCTTCATTTATATCCACATAAAAATAAATATTTCTTTATCATATAAATTAATATTTAATTATTCACAAATAATATTACAGAATCACAATTATGACAACCAGGTCGTTCCCAAGAAATAGGGGGCTTTCCGATAAGGATTTCTCCTTACTGGCGCGCAATTAGGTGACCAAACCCCTTTTCTAGACAGAACTTCCTTAGACATTGCCAATAATGCTATCTAATAATATTATTTAAATAATATGAATTATTGATCGGCTAATGGGAAATTTTGTGCAGTGACAATTATTGAAACAACAATAATATAAAATATCAACATAGCAATTATTGAATCAATAAAATAAAATATGGAACAGTAATTAATGTAACAATTATTGAGTAGTGCCTTCTTACGTAATAATCAATAATTCAAAAATACTGTGCAATATAGTGTGCTACTGTGCAACCACGCCTATTACTGTATTTTAACCACTGGGTATTCCAACAGTCTTAACGGTAACAACTACGATGTTATTTGTAAAAACTCAAACTTGTCATTTTCTTTATCCGACCGTTTTTCGTTATGGGACCCAACAATTCTTTGTAATATCGTACAAATATTCCCACGACAAAGAAGAATATTCCACGACCAAACGAATATTCCCCGACAACAATGAATATTTTATAACCACTTACTTATTTTGCAAAATTTGCACATTTCACCCATAACCAAAGAATTATATCAAATTAACACCTTATTATTCAAAATAATAATTAGAGGAAATTCAATTTTATTTATAAAAAGTTGGGGTCTTACAACCTCCCCTCCTTATGAAATTTCGTCCTCGAAATTGACGTACATACATGGTGTTTTGAAAAGGTGAGGTTACCTCACTTTCATTTCTGATTCCAACTCCCAGGTCATTTCCTCAATAGCATGGTTCTTCCACAAAACCTTGACTTGTTGTATAACCTTTGTGCGTAGGACATGCTCCTTCCTATCCAAGATCTTGACAAGTACCTCCTCGTACGTTAAATCTTCAGTTATCTCGTCTGGTTCTAACTCAATAATGTGGTTTGGGTCTTTCACATATTTACGAAGCACAAATATGTGAAACACATTATGAACACGAGACATGCTTGGAGGTAATGCGAGTCTATATGCCACATTTCCTATTCGGCCAAGAATCTCAAATGGACTAACAAATTATGGATTGAGCTTTCCTCTCTTCCCAAATCTTGTAACTCCCTTCCATGGAGAAACACGTAACAATACATGATCCCCAATATTAAATTCCACGTCCTTTCGATGAAGATCCGCATAACTCTTTTGTCGATCATGTGCCATTTGTATATGTCGTCGGATCATTTGGATCTTCTTTGTAGTCTTACGTACTAACTCTGGTCCCACCAACGTTGCTTCACCCACCTCATCCCAGCATACTGTAGAGTGACGCTTTCGTCCATACAATGCTTCAAATGGAGACACACCTATACTTGCCTAATAACTGTTATTGTAGGAGAATTCCACCAATGGAAGGTACTTATCCCAACTCCCTTTGAAATCTAGGACACAGAGTCTTAATAGATCTTCAAGAGTTTGAATAGTCCTTTCTGATTTCCCGTCCATTTAAGGATGGTGAGCCATACTAAATCGTAAATTCGTGCCCATAGCTTTTTGCAAACTAACCCAAAATCGAGAAGTGAATCTTGGGTCTCGATTAGAAACTATGGATACTGGTATGCCATGCAATCTCATAATCTCATTCATGTATATACGAGTAAGACGTTAAAGGGAATAAGTCTCCTGTATCGGTAAGAAATGAGCATACTTGGTTAATCTATCAACAATAACCCAAATCGCATCTATACCTGGAGAATCCTTGGGAAGACCCGTAACAAAATCCATGGTAATGTGTTCCCATTTCCATTTTGGAATCTCAAGTGGTTGCAATGGACCCTTTAGCACTTGATGCTCCGCCTTTACACGTTGACAAGTTAAACACCTCGAGATAAACTCCACGATCTCTCTCTTCATATTACTCCACCAAAATGTATGTAGAAGATCGTGATACAATTTGGTACTCCCAAGATGGATTGCAAAAGATGTGTTGTGTGCCTCCATCATGATTATATGCTTCAAGTCAGAATCGTTACGAACACAAAGTTTGGAGTTGACTCGAAGTATTCCTTCTTCATCGATTCTTGCTTCTGGAATAACACCTTCTTGCACTTTCTTCTTCACACTCATCAGCTCCAGGTCTGTAGCTTGAGCAGCTTTAACTTTATTAATTAAAGTTGGTTCTACTAGTATATTTGATATCATCATGTGGATACTTGGAGCCTTTAACTATATCTCCATCCTTTGCAAGTCATAAAAATGGGCCTTTGCGTTGACAATATCGCACTCGTACCCGCATATGATCTTCTACTCAATGCGTCAGCTACTACATTCGCTTTTCCTGGATGGTATTGGATGGTATGATCATAATCTTTCAACAGCTCGGGCCAACGTCATTGTCATATGTTGAGTTCCTTTTGGGTGAAAAATATTTGAGACTTTTATGATCTGTATAGATCTCCACTTTCTCCCTATATAGGTAGTGTCTCCAGATCTTCAATGCGAAAATGACTGCTGCCAACTCTAGATCATGAGTAGGATAATTTCTCTCATATTCTTTGAGTTGTCGCGAGGCATAGGTTATGACTTTCCATATTGCACGAGAATACATCCTAACCCTTTGCCTGAAGCATCGTTATAGATAACAAATCCATCCGAACCAGATGGTATTGTCAGAACAGGTGTCGAAATGAGTCTCATCTTGAGCTCTTGGAAACTCTTCTCGCATTCCTCACTCCATAAAATTTTTATATCTTTCCGAGTCAGATGAGTTAACGGAGTAACGATTCGAGAAAATCCTTCCATGAATCTTTGATAATAACCAGCTAAGCCCAGAAAGCTACGTACTTCGGTCACCGACTTCGGTTGCTCCCAACTTTGTATTGCTTCAATCTTCGTCGGGTCAACAGATACTCCATGTTTTGACACCACGTGCCCAAGGAATGATACTTCCTCAAGCCAGAACTCACATTTATTTAGCTTGGCATATAGCTTGTTATCATTAAGCCTTTGAAGTACCAACTTCAAATAGTGCTCATGATCTTCACGACTTTTGAAATAGATGAGGATGTTATCAATAAAGACAACAATGAACTGATCCAAATATTCCTTGAACACACAGTTCATCATAATCATAAAAGCAGTAGGAACATTAGTCAATCCAAAAGACATGACAAAGAATTCATAATGCCCATACCGAGTTCTAAAAGTAGTCTTTGGAATATCCTCAGTTTTAATCTTCAGCTGATGATATCCAGAACGAAGATCGATCTTTGAAAAGAATTGTGCTCCTTGTAACTGGTAGAACAGGTCATTAATGCGAGGTAGTGGATAACTATTCTTGATGGTGACATGGTTTAATTCTCGGTAGTCAATACAAAGTCGCATACTCCTGTCTTTCTTCTTTACGAATAAAATAGGAGCACCCCATGGAGATGTACAAGGACGAATGAAAATGATGTCTAACAACTCCTGTAGTTGGACCATTAACTCCTGAAGTTCAATAGGAGCCATTTGATATGGGGTGTTAGAAATGGGTTTTGTACCAGGTTCAAGGTCAATAAAGATTTTAACTTCACGTTCTGGGGGTAGACTAGAAAGTTCTTCAGGAAATACGTTAGGAAATTCACTAACAACAGAAATATTATTCAAATCTGACATATTTTTGTTTAAATCCGTGACATGGGCTAAGAAAGCGTGACATTCGTTTTTCAAGAAATGAATGGCTTTATGGCTTGACATGACAATGATTGACTTTAGTGGTTTGGTTGTTTGAATTCGCATAACAAGTTGGTTAGGAATATGAAAACTGACAACCTTACGAAAATAATCAATTTTAGCATGATGAGTGGTTAACCAATCAATCCCTAAAATAACATCAAATGCAAGTATTTTCAACGAAATAAGATCGACAGTTAATGTGATGGTACCAACATGGATCAAGCAAGATTTATAAACAGTGGATGTAATAAAAGTTTCTCCTTACGGAGTCTTAACAGATAATTCAAAGTCTAATTTCTTCAGAGTCAAGTTCAAACATTTAGCACAAGCAGGAGAAATAAAAGAATGGGTTAAACCAGTATCTAATATGGTATAAACTTCGCAAGAGTTTATGAATAGCTTACCCGTGATCACCTCGTTTGGATTCTTTGCGTTTTGGGTAGTCACGACAAACGCTCTTCTAGGAACCACCGACTTTGACTTGTTCGGGACAGCCTTTGGAGCCACCATCCCCGTTGAACTTGGTTTCGCTACAAGATAATCTCTAGCTATATGACCTTCCTTTCCACAGTTAAAACAAACCTTGGATTGTTGTGGGAAGTTTGGGCTGATGTGTCCTTTTACGCATTTATAACATACGATTGGTTATCGTTCTCCTCCCCTAGAAATAGTTGATGATGGTGCTGACGTCTTCACGTTATCATTGTTGTACCTTCTCTTTTTGAAATCTCATCCCGACTCGCTTCTTCTACTATCATGACCACGATTACCACCAGAGTGGACCTCTTTTGTCCGGATATTTTCATCCCCACTAGTTGACATTGCTCCGATGATTGCTGCCACCGGTATGACCCTGGTTGTGGTCCTTCGGTTAAACATACTCATTATCTCGCTCTACTAATTGAGCTCTGTTCATAACATCTGAATATAGAGAAATTTTTTGAGAAATAAGATATTGCCGAATTTTAGGTTTCAGACCTCTCAGAAACATCCGCGTCATATGCTGCTCATTATCTACCAAATGAGGTGCAAACCTGGATAACTCTGTGAACGTAGCCTCGTACTGGGACACAGTCATGTTGTTCTGTTCCAGTCTAATAAACTTTACCTCCTTTATATGACGAATACTTTCACGAAAGTACTTGTCATTGAACAGTTTCTAAAACGCTACCCAAGATATATTGAGTGCGGCTGGTTGGGTACGCTTCACAGAGTCCCACTAGAAGTCTGCCTCACCACGAAACATAAAGGTGGTGAATGGAAGCTTATGTTCCTTCGTGCATCCTAAGACATCAAATATCTTGGTAATTTGTTTAACCCACATTTCTGCCTTGATCGGATCCGGCTTTCCCACAAATTCTGGTGGTCCCAACTCTTTTAACTGCTTGGCTGTGACAAGCCGCGCGGTGCTATCATTTCCACCCGTATTTTGTACACGAGTGTGACACCCCTAAAATAGGTATACATCACCCATCTTGAGTCACCAAATACATGGTAGACAATACAAATAAAACTTAATTATACAACATGAGCTGTAAAATATGACTAAACATATGCTGTGAGTTTTAATACAAATATTGTCATCTAGACAATATACAAACTCAATGGGGTCCTCATTACATTTATTATCATACTATTTCACAGAATAGTGAGGACTACTAATGCACCATCTAGGACCATCACTCTGTTTCCCCCGACTAGTCGCTGCTACGTTCTTATTTCATGAAGAGAATAATGAAAGCAAAAGGGTGAGCTCAACTAGCCCAGTAAGAAATATTATGACTAAGATAATGCAGAATAAATTATCGTTAGCCTTCAACAGTGTTAAACTGATACAATATAACAAATATCAAGTTTAACTGCAGCGGAACAAGCAATTCATTAGAAGAGTCAAGTAGAGAATAAAATCTACTATCTTTTATGATTTAAAAGGTTTTTCATCACTTTTATCGCTGAGACTCATCTTAATAAATAATCCACATCATCAAATCATCCCTGCACTACAAGCCAAGGATATTCTTTAGTATCACGACCACGAATTATCCATGCACTACGGCCCAAAGATAATCATGTTTTCATCAACGGTCCTGATCATGCTATAAAATAATTCATCTTTGCACCCTTGGCTGAAGAGAATCCACAGCCATAATCATACCAAAAACTGTCCATCAATGCACAACGGGCCAATGAGGACTTTTTCCACATCATTTGTAACATTACGATCATGATTATATCGAATAATGCCTGGTCATAATCATACCAAGTCCATCTATGCACTTTCAAATACGATAACTTTCAACATAATATAAACATGAGGATGATGACAATGATATAAGAATTCAATAAAACAAGTTCAAGAATTAATTTATCCAAGAACTAATAACGTCCAAATTATCAACATGATACTTCTTTGTGGAGTAAAATTCAAGAATGCTCAGAAAAATATTTCCATGAAAAGATACTGGATGAAGCGCAAATATCAAGGATATTCCACTAATTTCGTGGAGTATAGAAACTAAAACTTTAACCAACTGAGTATAATAGAATATATGAAACTGCAAATGGATTTTCACCGCCATACGGTAATCCACTTAGACAGATCATTTTCACAATTTAATAAGGAATGAATACAAAGGATCATTCACCATGCATGTAATAATCCACATAGACAAGTTATTCCAACAGAATAAAAAAGAATGGAATAACAGAAGAAATCACCATGCATTCGATGGATCGCATGCATAAAAGTTATTCAACGAGAATAATAAAGAATGGAACCAGTCCCATAAACGCACGAACATGTGATATTCGGCGAATAATAAAGAACAAAATATTAAAAGAATTTCACCATTATTGCGGTACTTCGCATAAACAGGTTATTCCAACAGAATAATAAGAATGGAATAACAGAAGAATTTCACCATGTATGCGGTACTTCGCATATACAGGTTATTCCAACATAATAATAAGAATGGAATAACATACGTTCTCTTTATGAATATGAAAGAAATGATACCCCTTACGAGTACAATAAATAATATCCCTTACCTTTGAAAGAAGAGTATTTCGACTGGTAGGGCGAGGATATACTCGAAGAAAACTTGCACTACGCTCAAAGCTTTCTTAAACTCTAAAGAAATACGCTCAAGATTATAGAAGAAGAACTCTCTCTATAGTTTCTCTCTCTAGAGTTTCAGTGAATTCGTAAGAAATAATGAAGGAATGAGCTTCTATTTATAGAAGAATGAACTGTTTAGTAACTAATTCATGAACGGTTCAGATTGATTTACTTTTAATCGGACGGTCCATATTTAAAGCAAAATCTTTTAAATAAAATATAATATATTCTATTTATAATCTAATAAAATGAATAAATTTATAAAAGTATTCTATTTTATATAAAAAGATTTTACTATACAAAACATTATGCAGGCACTATGCAACACTATGCATAATAAAATATAATATATTCTATGTATAGAATAACTTTATAAAAGTATTCTATTTTATATAAAAAGATTTTACTATGCAAAACACTATGCATAATAGAATATAATATATTGTATTTATAGAATAACTTTATAAAAGTATTCCGTTTTATATAAAAAGCTTTTCTGTTTTATTACATTAATAATACTAATAAAACAAAACTGAGTGACTTCTCACGTAAGAATCAATAATCAATACCGTGTGCTACTATGCAACCACGCGTATTACTGTACTTTACTACCAAGTAGTTCAACAGTTTTAACGATAAAACGTCCGCCGTTATTTTCATAAAAATATTTTTGTCGCTTTCTCAATTCGACAATAATTCCGTTGTGGAGTCCACCAATGATTGTACCGTCGTACGGATATTCCTCGACAAAAAGAATATTTTTCGACCAATCGAATATTATACAACAACTTGCGTACTTTGCAAAATTTATAAATATTACCCACAACTATAACATTATATCAAATCCACACCATAATATTCAAAAAATTATTTCGAGAAAATTAAATATTTATTCATAAAAATCTGGGGTCTCACAACGAGTCTCCCTCCGAGTCTCCCTCGTTTGATTTTTCATGAACTGCAAAAAGATTCTAAACATTCTATCATTCATCGTTTTTTTGGTAGTGTTGTTTAAAGGAGGAATATTACCTTCCTGTTGCACGTTCCCCTGGTTGGTGATTAAAGGTGTCTCCACGGTCTCATTCACTACATTGTTAACATTTTCAGCTGCCATTCTCAAATACTGCCATAAAATAAGGGTTAATTAAAGAAATTGACATACCTATATTCTGATCGACCAATTAAATACCAAATAAGCTTAGGTAGGACACACTAGCAAAGGATTTACTCATCTCTCTCCTCCTAATTCTATTCCCTGATCTCCGCCAGAGACCATATCCTTAAGCTCTCATACTGTAGAGCCCCCATTTCTACTTGAAACCCAATAATACTAATACCATTTCTAATAACTAATAATAATAACAATAATATAAAGAAACTTAATTTACATATCATCGAGTCTAATTCCCAAGTACGAGACCTTTAAACATTCATTACAATACGTGATAGATAATTTAATATCATTGTCTTAATAGTCTCAAACTATTACATAAGATAACCACATTCATTCATTCAAACAACCTTTCCTTTCCCTTGTTTCTTAGTAGAGCTCTCGGTTCTTCACACGTTAGTGAAAACATTTAAATTAAGGATGATGAGCATTTGAGTGCCAAACAAGTAATAACAATTATATATATATAAGCTGAAAGAATTTAAATGTTTTCTTTATACTACCATTCTACAACGATTCAACAATTGTGAAGTAATCTGTACCAATGATAATAATATATCAATTCTATACCAAATCTTTGAAACTACGTACTGACTATAAATAAGATTTAGGTGACATGCTACGAACATTGTTTTCAATTTTCAAATAGGTTAAACAAAATTCATCTCGCAAACCATATAACTTACGGACGGGGGGATGATCGACGTTATGCCTGCATTGATCAATACTACGTGCGAGAACGAGGTATCGTTCACTCTGTCCACCTTGGGTGCATAAAAAGTTTTCCCGTGTAGGGATGTTCATACTTGTCTGGGTTCCAAATCAAAGGTTTTATCTTGTTCAACAATAATTTATAATTCAACATATATGTATACGGGTAATTGACAAAGGTATATCAACATGTGATTAAATACAATGATTATTCAAGTGGGGACACTTGTATAACCATTTATCGAAATTAACGAATAGAATATATATCTGAATTATCATATACTAACATGTTGATAATCAATGGGCGTATATAATATAGTTTTAATAAGATGTACAGTAATAATATAATTCATAAATATTCTTACTCATGTCCATTGCACAAAGAAAATGCAAAGGTAAGATACTTACTTGTCTGATGCGATGCTTACAGTTTGCAACTTAGTTTTATCTTTTATATAACCACCTATCAGTAATAAGATCATTTTACTAATTAGAATATCATATTATAACACATAACACTGTGTATTGCAGTCAGCACATACCCTAATCACATAGGCACATATGTTTAATAATCATTGAATCACAAATAATCACTTTATCTAATCACATTATCTAAGTCCAGATCAATTTAAAAACATGTTGCCGATTATCGCAAGCGACTTTATCGGTTAATTATCGAGTCTAAGACTCAGTCCTGTAACTTAGTATTAGTCATATTATTTTTAAATGACTTATAATAATTTTAAAATAATTATTATAATTTATCATGAATTTTCAAACACAGGAATTATTATTAAATGATTTAAATATTAAACAATTCTATTATCATTAACATTTAATTAATATTAAACTATTAATGAAATCATTTCTAAAATGTTAAAGTTATTTATAATAACTTGAAATACTTTTAAAGTATTAATATTACCCTTAAATGATTTTTAAAACATTTAAAATCATTTTAAATAATTATCATTAATATTAAAGTATTAATGTATTATTACCAAAATATTAAAAGTCATTTAATTATAACTTAAAATATTTTTAATTCATTTATATCCCTTTTACATGATTTTTTTAAATTAATAAAACCATTTATAAACTATTTATTTAATATAATTATTATATAAATTTAATATCATTAATAATAACTTAATAATCATTAATATTAAATTATTAATGAAATTATTCTTTAAATATTAAAATTTATGTTTTATAACTTAAAATATCTTTAAATACTTTATTTTCATTTAAAATAATTTTTATATTAATAAAAAGATTTTAAATTAATTTATTTAATATAATTATTTCATAACCTTAATATCATTAATAATAATTAATTAATGAAATTTATTTTTAAATATTGAAAGTCATATTTTATAACTTAAAATACTTTTAAATACCTTATTATTATTTAAAATGATTTTTAATATAATAAAATCATTTTAATTAATTTATTTAATTCATTTAGTAAATAACTTAATATTCATTAATATTAAATAATTAATGAAATTTGTTTTAAAATATTAAAAGTTATATTTTATAACTTAAAATATTTTTAAATAACTTTTTATCATTTAAAATGATTTTTAATATAATAAAATCATTTTTAATTAATTTATTTAATGAATTTAATAAATAAATTAATTATCAATAATATTTAAATAAATACTAATATTTATAAAAAATATTTTAAATTATTAATATTTAATTTTTATAATTTAAAAATAATTTTTAAAATAATTTTTGTAATTTTTGGAATTTAATAACTATTTTAAAATAATTTTCGGAATTTTAAATAATTAATTTTAATAAAAGTGTCGCTAAAGACTGCCTATACCGAGAAAACTGTCGCTATAGGTGTTCTTCGCGTTCTTGATACAAACCCAGAATTCATATGCAGCTATCATGATTACTACTTTGACCAACATTAAAATCGTGTGTGATGTGTTTCTGGGAAAGCTAATCATCAGATCTTGTAGTACGTTTGCAGTACTACATTATCCAACAACAATCTTGCTCAAACAATACATAACAAGAAAGATCTAAGCGTCCAAAATGGCTGTCGGAGCTGTTCTTCATTTCTGGGTTACCCAGAAATGAAGAACAGTTCGACTGTCCATTTTTGGGCTTCTACAACTTGTAATCCTTGTCATGTTTTAGTGATATAAATGGTGCAGTATGTAGACAACATGTAGGATAATTGATCTATCACATAACATCAACAAAAATATAACACAATCGTCAGATTCGGGCCGGTCAAACCTTGTCAGATACATTGCATATGTGTTTTCTGGGTTACCCAGAAAACAGTTCTCATGATTCTTACATCTACTTTGACCGACCACTGTGATCAACCCACTTGATTATTTAATGATATAAAAGCATGACATTGAAGTTTAGGTAACATACTACAATTGAATTACAACCACAAGAACAAAACATCAAACAGCTGCAAGATCAAGATCCACGAATATCATGTCAGACCCTTTCTGGGTAATTTCTGGGTTACCCAGAAATGCCCAGTTAATGCCGGTCAACGTGGTTTGACCACGAATATCTAACAATGAATGATCGATCCGACCCTGATTCAGGTTCTAGATCCTAGACCACATAACATACTACAAGTATAAACCTTTAAAACACAAAAATCATAAACATGCTGAGATTTACAGCCTCTGACATTTGATCAGACCACAAAATAAAATTTTTCCAGATTCTTTAAATCTTCAAATCTGAGCCTCTAGATGTTATGGATCTAACATCTAGCAACCCAGATCATCCTTAGACACCTTAGATAACATGTTTAACACAAAAAAATTAACATCTAACGACAGATTATTGGACAGAAATCATGGCTAAGGTTTATACCTTCTTGAGAAATCTCTGATTCTGGCTTCTAGTGTTTGTTATATATATTAGTGGGGCTCGGTTCTTGACTGATCTAGCTTATAATTTTGGAGGTTAGGGCTTGAGAGAGAGAATGGTTAAGTGTTACACAAAATGTAAGTTAGTAAATGGCTTTCTCTCTCCTCCAATCTATATATATATATATATATATGATGTTGGATGCATGTATTGGCTGATATTGCTTGATTTGCTGGAGATTTTAAGTCAATGGAGTAGTTAGATTAGCTCAACAACTCCCACACTTGTCAAGCCTTGCTATTTACATAAAAAAAAATCCAATGAGAGGTATAATGGTCTTTTGGCTTGGAATTTAAGGGCAAACATGTAATCATGCAAACCCTTAGGGTTTAACCCTAAGGTTTAGCACATAACATTAGTAGGATTTAGCAATTAGGGTTTGTACAAAAATAATAAAATTAAATAAAAATTAGTTTCTAAAATTTTAAAATTATGGTTTCATAATTATGATTAATTTTCTAATTACCTTATACAGTAACATTAGGGTTTAGATCATATAATTATCATTGACTTTGCTAATTTAGCAATTAGGGTTTAAGATTTTGATAATTAGGGTTACCGGTTTATAATTAGGTTTTCTAATTATCAAATTAGGGTTTTAAAAATTTAGGGTTTCCAAAATTAACAATTGTGATTTTAATACTTGGTAATTAATCATCTTATCACAATTACCTACAATCTCGAACTCTAATTTGAATTTTAAATTAGGGTTTCTCATTTCCAAAAATTCGGGTTTTAGAAATATTAATTAGGGTTTTCTACAAATTAGGGTTTTTAGACTTTTAATTAGGGTTTACCTAATTAATACATTTAATACACGACATAAATTATATAACATGGTTAAATAACAATCTTGTACTCTAAATTGGATCTCAAATTAGGGTTTAACATTATTACTAGGGTTTGGTCATAATACACCGTAATTGACCAACCATTATCAATACGAAAATACAGTACATATTCATAGCACTGATAAATCAAAATATAATTAATATTATATTATTATTCTCATACCTTGACAATAATCCAAAATTAGGGTTTGGATTCCATATATGATTTATTCTTCATATTTAACCTTAATAATTAAGGTAAAATAATTAACTTAATAATCTGTACTAAAATTCATATAATAAAATAATTATTATAATTATTCTAAAAATTACTCTATATATTATTTAAATAATATTTGATTATATTTTCATGAAAAATAATTAATAAAAATATTTCTATCTTAAAATTAATTATTATAAGAATATACTTTATAATAATCAATAATTCTAAAATAAATTTACTTGTAAATATTCATGTAATAAATATATTTTTATTTACCACATAAATACATATACACATAATCTTGTACAAATCCTCATCCTTAAAATAAAAAAAAAAATTTATACGCAAAATTTCTTATTTATTTATATAGAAAATATCGGGTTGTTACATTCACCCTCCCTTATAAAGATTTCGTCCCCAGAATCACTATTTTAAAAACCTACACATATACGGTTACATAGCATACACAATCTTTGCAAGTAGATCTCGATCATAATTTGATCGAACTAATCTTTAACTATTCACATAAAGCTTGTCTTTCTGATTAAATGGAAATTTGATTTCTAAAAGAACTCAAATTCCTCCCTCAAAATTTCTTTATATAATAATTTACTATATATAGGAAAATCATGTATAATAAAATAAAAGTTGTATGAATAATACCTAGAGTTCCAGTGCCAGCTGCTGCCGTATCCTAGATTGTCATATTGTAGACCCTCGCAGTAGATTTCGTTGGCTTGCTCGATGACGTAGGTCCCGTGATTGCTAAAGTCCAGCTTCCAATGCCCGTATTCACACTACCTGCCTCCACCCTCCTCTTCAGACAATCTTTCACCTTGTGCTCAGTCGATCCGCATATAAAACATCCATTATTCATCCTAGGATTGGGGCAGTTGGGAGAGATATGGCCCTCCTGCCTGCACTTATAGCAAATGAATTTCCCTTTCAGACACTCCCCTGAGTGGTTCTTTCCACAATTCTTGCCTTTGTCTTCTTTGTCTTCTTAACACCTTCCCCTTGATCCCGAACATTCCTAAGTTATTCACCTTCCTCTTGCTATCTCCACTCCTGCTCCCACTATTAATTCCTACCTTCCCAGCTCCTTCGATCTTACCCTTATTCTTCCTCTCCTTGTTGTAGAGGCTCATAGCCTCACTCCCCTCCTCGACAATAATCACCTTTTCTATGAGTGCTCCAAATGTAGGAATCTGCAACACCGCCACCTTATTGTAGAGCCAGGGTTTTAATCCCAGCTCAAACCTCCTTGCCTTTCTAGCCTCCGTATCAACTTGATGCGGGGCAAACCTAGCTAACTCATTAAATTTGGCGGCGTATTCAGACACCGTCATATTCTCCTGCTTCAACTCTAAAAATTTTACCTCCATTCTAGCCTGCATACTAGGTGAAAAATAATTTTCGAAAAATAAAGTTTTGAACCTATTCCATGTGATTACACCTTTTCCTGCCCTCGCCTGATTTGCTTCCCACCAAAAGTTTGCCTCACCCTTCATCATGTAGGTGGCAAAATCAGTCTTCTGTCCTTCAGCTACCCTAGCTACTATGAATGCCTTCTCAATCTCCTTGACCCAAGTTTGGGCTTCAATAGGGTCAGTCGTACCTTTGAATTTCGACGGTCCTACAGCCTTAAAATCTTTGAAGTTAAGACGATTATCGGATCGATTTCCAAATGATCGGTATTCCTTGTTTGCCGCGACTTGTGCTACCATGTTGGCAAAGTGCTGCATTGGGTCGGCTTGTTGTTGTCCTTCAACGTTGTTGATAGATTCTTCTGCCCTTTGATTTCGAGTTCGACGTCTTGGCGGCATTATCTGGTTAAATAAAATCATAAATTTAACTTACATTCTAAACCTTATCATATCAGTTTAATATATTAAACTTGTTCCATTACTCAAACATAGATTTATATTCATTTAACGAATATTTTACATAACATGGCACATAATGCTTTGAACTTCAGCTATCCCTTTATGACCACAAAAGTCAGGATTTACAAGCTTGATCATTACAAAAGTTGAGAACATTATATTACATAGACATACTTATACTATATATTACATTAAACACACCTACATCACAGAACCTATACTACTTATTTATTACACCTCTTTCTTGGACAACTTTTCGCCTGATGACCTTCTATCCCACAGATAAAACATGCTCCTGGTTTGTAGTCGGGACAATACAGAGTAGTATGTCCTTCATAACCGCAAAGGTAACAAATTCTTTTCCCTTTCTTGTTCGGAGCTACACACGATGTGTTACTTGTGGCTCCCATTTGATCAATTTGGATTTTAAGCTTATCTTGTTCTTCCATTGTTTCTATTAACGCTTGACGCAATTGACTATTCAATAACTTTTCTATCTCCCACAGCCTTTCCAGAGAAGAAACCTTATTCCTCAGATCCTGCACCTCCATTGATGCTTGATCAGCTTCAACTTTAGTGTCTGAATCGCTATCTGTCAGCTCCACCATCTTCGGATCTGGTATTATGTTTTCTATAATAACCACCTCGTCTGAGTTGTTTGCATTGTGAGCCTCTATTTCAGCTATTGGCTTCGATATCAGCTCGGGTGTATGGGTTTGACCCTTCTTCATGCTATATGCATCTAGAAAGCCTTTTCCACCAGCCATCTACACATATAAATTATCCTGATTAGCATATAGTATATACACACAACAAATAAGAGTTTTATATAAGTTATCTTTTATTTTGTTTGCCGATGAATTTATTTAATTCATCTCTTTTTAAATTCTATATGAGTTATTTATATTTTCAACGTTTCCCTCTGTTCTAAGGTTATAGCATAAGGTCTAGCCCACCTAAGGTTTTTAACCGTAAGCTCTGATATCAACCTGTAGAGCCCCCAAATCTGGGTACTTGAAACCCGAACTCGGTGCTTTACGATACCATTTCTATGAGTGGAATAATACTAATAATAATAACAATAATATAAAGATCAACTTAATTTACATATCATCAGAGTCTAATTCCCAGGTACGAGACCTTTAAACATTCATTACAATATGTGATAGATAATTTAATATCATTGTCTTACTAAAGTTAACTATTACATAAGATAACAGACATTCATTCATTCAGCAACCTTTCCCTTTCCCTTGTTCTTAGCAGAGTTCTCTGGTCGTTCACACTTAGCTGAAAACATTTAAATTAAGCAAGGGTGAGCATTTGAGTGCCCAACAAGTAATAGCAATTATATATATATATATATAAGCTGAAAGAATTTAAATATTTTCTTTATACTACCCTTCTACAACGATTCAACAGTTGTGAAGTAATTTGTACCAATAATAATAATATATCAATTCTATACCAAATCTTTGAAACTACGTATTGACTATAAATAAGGTTTAGGTGACATGCTATGAACATTGTTTTTAATTTTTAAATAGGTTAAACAAAATTCATCTCATAAGCCAAATGTCATAACTTACGAGCGCGGGGTGATCGACCCGGTTATGCCTGCATTGATCAATACTACGCGCAAGAACGAGTGTATCGTTCACTCTGTCCACCTTGGGTGCATAAAAAGTTTTCCCGTGTAGGGATGTTCATACTTGTCTGGGTTCCAAATCAAAGGTTTTATCTTGTTCAACAATAATTTATAATTCAACATATATGTATACGGGTAATTGACAAAGGTATATCAACATGTGATTAAATACAATGATTATCCAAGTGGGGACACTTGTATAACCATTTATCGAAATTAACGAACAGAATATATATCTGATTTATCATATACTAACATGTTGATAATCAATGGGCGTATATAATATAGGTTTAATAAGTTGTACAGTAATAATATAATTCATAAATATTCTTACTCATGTCCATTGCACAAAGAAAATGCAAAGGTAAGATACTTTTTGATCTTGGCCGCTACTGATTTGCAACTTAGTTTTATCTTTTATATAACCACCTATCGATAATAAGAACATTTCTTGATTAGAATATCATATTATAACACATAACACCGCTTATTGCGATCGTTACATACCCCAATCACATTGGCACATATGTTTAATAACCATTGAATCACAAATAATCACTTTATCTAATCACATTATCTAAGTCCAGATCAATTTCTGAAACATGTCGATGTCTGAGCATCTTTATATCGAATAATTATCGAGTCTAAGACTCATCACCAGAACTTAGTATTAGTCATATTATTTTTAAATGACTTGTAATAATTTTAAAACATTTATTATAATTTATCATGAATTTTCAAACACCGTAATCATTATTAAATGATTTAAATATTAAATAATTCTATTATCATTAATAGTTAATTAATATTAAACTATTAATAAAATCATTTCTAAAATATTAAAGTTATTTATAATAACTTGAAATACTTTTAAAGTATTAATATTACGCTTAAATGATATTTAAAACATTTAAAATCATTTTTAATAATTATCATTATCATTAAAAGTAAAGTATTAATGTATTATTACTAAAATATTAAAGTCATTTAATTATAACTTAAAATATTTTTAATTCATTTATATCCCTTTTACATGATTTTTTAAATTAATAAAACCATTTATAAACTATTTATTTAATATAATTATTAAATAAATTTAATATCATTAATAATAACTTAATAATCATTAATATTAAATTATTAATGAAATTATTCTTTAAATATTAAAAGTTATGTTTTATAACTTAAAATATCTTTAAACACTTTATTTTTATTTAAAATGATTTTTATATTAATAAAATCTTTTTAAAATTAATTTATTTAATATAATTATTTCATAACCTTAATATCATTAATAATAATTAATTAATAAAATTTATTTTTAAATATTGAAAGTCATATTTTATAACTTAAAATACTTTTAAATACCTTATTATTTTTTAAAATGATTTTTAATATAATAAAATCATTTTTAATTAATTTATTTAATTCATTTAGTATATAACTTAATATTCATTAATATTAAATAATTAATAAAATTTGTTTTAAAATATTAAAAGTTATATTTTATAAATTAAAATATTTTTAAATAACTTATTATCATTTAAAATGATTTTAATATAATAAAATCATTTTTAATTAATTTATTTAATGAATTTAATAAATAAATTAATTATCAATAATATTTAAATAAATACTAATATTTATGAAAAATATTTCAAATTATTAATATTTAATTTTTATAATTTAAAAATAATTTTTAAAATAATTTTTGTAATTTTTGGAATTTAATAACTATTTTAAAATAATTTTCGGAATTTTAAATAATTAATTTTAATAAAAGTGTCGCTAAAAGTTTACTTATATAGCGACAAAGCTGTCATTATATAGGTGTTCTTCGCGTTCTTGATACAAACCCAGAATTCATATGCAGCTATCATGGTTACTACTTTGACCAACATTAAAATCGTGTGTGATGTGTTTCTGGGAAAGCTAATCATCAGATCTTGTAGTACGTTTGCAGTACTACATTATCCAACAACAATCTTGCTCAAACAATACATAACAAGAAAGGTCTAAGCGTCCAAAATGGCTGTCAGAGTTGTTCTTCATTTATGGGTTACCCAGAAATGAAGAACAGTTCGACTGTTCATTTTTGGGCTTCTACAATTTGTAATCCTTGTCCTGTTTTAGTGATATAAATGGTGCAGTATGTAGACAACATGTAGGACAATAGATCTATCACATAACATCAACAAAAATATAACACAATCGTCAGATCCGGGCCAGTCAAACCTTGTCAGATACATTGCACATGTGTTTTCTAGGTTACCCAGAAAACGGTTCTCATGATTCTTACATCTACTTTGACCGACCACTGTGATCAACCCACTTGATTATTTAGTGATATAAAAGCATGACATTGAAGTTTAGGTAACATACTACAATTGAATTACAACCACAAGAACAAAACATCAAACAGCAGCAAGATCAAGATCCACGAATATCATGTCAGACCCTTTCTGGGCAATTTCTGGGTTACCCAGAAATGCCCAGTCAATGCCGGTCAACGTGGTTTGACCACGAATATCTAACAATGAATGATCGATCCAACCCTTATTCAAGTTCTAGATCCTAGACCAATTTTAATACTTGCTAATTAATCATCTTATCACAATTACCAACAATCTCGAACTCTAATTTGAATTTCAAATTAGGGTTTCTTATTTCCAAAAATTAGGGATTTAGAAATATTAATTAGGGTTTTCTACAAATTAGGGTTTTTAGACTTTTAATTAGGGTTTACCTAATTAATACATTTAATACACGACATAAATTATATAACATGGTTAAATAACAATCTTGTACTCTAAATTGGATCTCAAATTAGGGTTTAACATTATTACTAGGGTTTGGTCATAATACACCGTAATTGACCAACCATTATCAATACGAAAATACAGTACATATTCATAGCACTGATAAATTAAAATATAATTAATATTATATTATTATTCTCATACCTTGACAATAATCCAAAATTAGGGTTTGGATTCCATATCTGATTTATTCTTCATATTTAACCTTAATAATTAAGGTAAAATAATTAACTTAATAATCTGTATTAAAATTCATATAATAAAATAATTATTATAATTATTCTAAAATTACTCCATATATTATTTAAATAATATATGATTATATTTTCATGAAAATAATTAATAAAACATTTCTATCTTAAAATTAATTATTATAAGAATATACTTTATAATAATCAATAATTCTAAAATAAATTTACTTGTAAATATTCATGTAATAAATATATTTTTATTTACCACATAAATACATATACACATAATCTTGTACAAATCCTCATCCTTAAAATAAAATAAAAAATTATACGCAAAATTTCTTATTTATTTATATAGAAAATATCGGGTTGATACACATACCTACTGTGACGCCCCCAAAATAGGTATACATCACTCATTCTGAATCGCCAAATACATGGTACATAAACAACTATAACTTCATTATTACAATTGTCGTGCAAAATACGACAACACATATACTATGAGTTTAAATACAAATATTGTCTTCTAGACAGTATTCAAACTCAAATAAGTCATCATTACAATTATTGAACACTATTTTATAAAATAGTGAGAACTGCTAAAACAACTGACTAGAAACATCATTCCACCCCCCGACTAATTCCTGCTATATTCTCGCCTCCTAAGAAGAAAAATGGAACAAAAAAGAAAAGGGTGAGCTCAACTAGCCCAGTAAAGAATATTATGACTAAGATAATATAGAACAAATTATCATTAGCATTCAATAAATCATATAAGATATAATGGACAACCAGTATTAGATCAATATTCGTATCATAAATAACAATTCATTAGAAGAGTTAAGTAGAGAATGAAATATATTATCATCTATTAATTTAAAAGTCCATCATCAATATTTTATCCCTGTAACATCAATCAATATATATCTTGAATCAAATATTTATCTTTGCACTACGGACCAAAGATATTCATTTATATCACCAGTTGGTCATGTTCATCTCAACACTTATTCATCTTTGCACTACGGACCAAAGATATTCATCAGGTAATCATTCATCTTTGCACTACAAGCCAAAGATATTCAGTTATATCATCATTTAGGACTAAGGATGATGAAAAATATTTTAAAGAAACGAATCCAGTGATATAAAAGGACAAAGATTAGGGATTCGTACTTCAGATAATCAAGTTCAAAAATACTCCGTAATAAACCATAGTGGAGTAAAATTCAAGAATGAAGATCAAAACATGGATACAATCAAATATAGTAATATTATAGACATCTTGGATAAAGAAGAGAAAATTTCTTTTTCTGTGAATAGTGTCGTACGTGAATAGTAACCCTGACACAAAAAGGTAGAAATTCCACAAGAAGAATCATACTTCATGAATAGTACTCGTAAATAGTACCGTATTCGTGAATAGTAACCTCGACATGAAAAGGTAAAAATTTCACAATAAAATTCATACCAGTATTTCAGCATAATGATATTGAACGAAATAACATCATTTGCGAAGAAAATAACATCCCTTACCTCAAAAGAACAGTACTTCCGACTGGAATATCAGATATAACGCTGAAGGAAACTTGCACTGAAGGAAACTCTCAAAGTATCTAAATACTCACAAAATACGCTTGATAATATAAAGAGAGAAAACTTATGATTCTGGTGTGATTTTCAATTCTAACTAAGTACCCTATTTATAGGAAAATGCTAGAACGCCAAAGCAGGCTTAACCTGCTACCTGATGGCTTTACCTGCTACTATTCATGCTCACAACATTTGAAATAAAATTTCAGCACATTTTTCACCAACCAAAAGTGGGGCCCACCCATTCTAGAAAATTTCCAACATGTTTTAAATTTAAAAAATAATCAGCAACTTCAATAATTCATAATAAATAGCTCTTTTATAAGAAAAATACGAATTTTATGTCCATTCCGTAGGAAATTTAATTCTCTACAACTTTCTAGAAGAAAGTTTTTCCAAATTTCAAATAAAAAATGTCCGAAATCCACATACGGACGATTTTTAATACCTTCATTTTGACAAAATACTGATAAAACACTTCAGCATTAATTCCTTCATTTATATCCACATAAAAATAAATATTTCCTTATCATATAAAATAATAATTAATTATTCATAAATAATATTGCAGAATCACAATTATAACAACCAGGTCATTCCCAGGAAAGAGGGGGATTTCCGATAAGGATTTCTCCTTACTGGCGCGCAATTAGGTGACCAAACCCATTTCATATACAGAATTTCCTTAGACATGACCAATAATGCTATCTAATAATATTATTCAAATAATATGAATTATTGATCTGATAATGGGAAATACCGTGCAGTGCAATTATTGAAACAACAATAATATAAAATATCAACGTTGCAATTATTGAATCAATAAAATAAAATATTGAACAGTAATTACTGTAACAATTATTGAGTAGTGCCTTCTTACATAAGAATCAATAATTCAAAATATCGTAATGCAATACCGTGTCTTCTTGTGCTACCACGTGTATATTCGTATTTTAACCACCGTGTATTCCAACAAAGTTAATTGGTAATAACTACTGTAGTTATTTGTAAAAACTCAAACTTGTCATTTTCTTCATCCGACTATTTTCCGTTATAGGGCCCATAACTGGCTGCGTCGTCGTACAAATATTCTCTGACCACAAGAATATTCCACGACCAAACGAATATTCCCCGACAATAATAAATATTTTATAATCACTTGCTTATTTTGCAAAATTTACACATTTCACACATAACCAAAGCATTATATCAAATTAACACCTTATTATTCAAAATAATAACTAGAAGAAATTGAAATTTATTTATAAAAAGATGGGGTCTTTAAATAATAATATATCATTAGTCATTTAATAATGCTCAATAAATATTGTTGCGTTTCTATAAAAAGTTGGCACATTCAATTCTCATAAAACTACTTCTAATAATCTGTGCATGAATATGCCAACTAAAATTAATCATATTTTCAACTTGTTGTTCTAACAGTTCAATTTTTTCTTGAATATATGTCTTTTTTTTTGTATAGTTCAACCATTTCTTGATCATCATTTTTTTTCTCAACTTCATTTCCACTTTCCATAATACCAAGGAGAGCTCGTGCTCATTTTATCTAATTCTTGCATGGCATTTGAATACTTTTGTCCATCTCATATTCAAATTTGTTTTTACAGTCTTTTTCATTCATTGCTGAAATAACAAAAAACAAAGGAAAAAAAGAAAGAGGACATTAGAAGAAGTTTTATAAGAAAAAGAAAAAAAATAAAAAGTGAACTATCTTACCTTGCCCAAAAATTCTCAGCGAAACTTGTTCTTCAAATTGGTATTCCTGCATATAAACATTAAAATCCCATCCAAGCATGCAAAACGTATTACTTTTGTTTTATTCCATATATGCATGTAGCTATAGTTTTATAGGAGAACAAAAGAGTTTCAAATGTGGTAGGAATAAAAAATTAATGTAACAAATTAAGTGCATGACAGATTTCCAATATAGATGAGATAGTGTCTTTTTAGTTTTTAAATTCAAAATATTTTCAGCACATAATTAATTATACTTATTGAATATGAAGAAAGAATTAGAATAAGAAAAATATGAGATATTTAATGCTGAGAGTATAATAGGAAAAATTATGTAAAAGTTTGGTTATTAAAAGAAAGTGGATATTTAACATGGGACCACCCAAAATAGTAATAAGGAATTTTATCCTGGGATGAACGGAGTACTATGTTATCACATTTGATTTAGGAAATACCAAGCCACTTTTGATTTGAAAACATAATTGATATTATTTATTCTTCATTCAACCCTGCAATAACTGTCTTCTAAAATAAAACGAGGAGAATATTTTATAGTAGAGAAATTATATATACTTGTAGCAAATTTGAGAAAACATGATGATTATTTGGTGCAGTTTCGATTTTATATGTGCGGTTTTGACTAGTAACCAAATCAAAACTGTAAATTTGGTTTTTCAACCCACTTAAAATCGCCACATACGCCAAAACCGTTGGTGAGATTTTAATTGGTGTGGTTTGTGCGGTTTCGGTTTCAATTCGGTTCCTTGCTCAGCCCTACTGGTGGTAGGTTCATCGACCTTCTCAACTTTAGTTGTAATAGTTATATAAGTAAGAGTGAGCAAGCAAATGCTCACTTGAAGTGACAATGAATAATAATATCATAACAACTGCCAAACACATAGGCTCAATAGGATTGAATAATATTCTTTATCAATGATAATCAGGAACATAAATTAAAGTATATATCTGAGGGTCACAAGACCATGAACTATGTCCAAAGTTATAAGTATTCTTTCAACTTAAACCTAAACAGTCATAAGACTGTAGGGACTTCTCGTACTTAGGGGGATCAACCCTTAGTATAATGTATTGTGCACAAACATCTAAACGCTTTGCGTAAATTATCCCCTATAATAGGGTTGTTCATCTCAGTGTTTAGAATACAAGTCCGCACCAAAGTAAGTTTGGTTTGGATAAGTTTCAAGGTAATTTAGAGTTTAACGAACATTATATAAGGATTAGTTGACTAAAAATGTAATAACAATATGCTATGGAATAAGTAATAAATGAATCAACATTGTATATTAAGGTCATGCTTTAGAAATGAACTAAAAGCATAAGCATTGAATAACTTAACATACATTGCTTGAACAATATTAAGCTAAGGCTAAAACAAAATTGAGTTATTGAGCATGCATAATCAATAGCAAGTTGAACAATAAAACTTGCTCAACATAAGTGTATCAGAATTTAGAAACTCGCATACTAAGAAACAAGTTATAAGTAGGAAACCTTCTCAAAGTAGGAGTTAGGTTAAAGAGCTTTGCATGAATATAATTAAGTTGTATAAATATGATTAGGAATTACTTGCTCAATATAAAGGTAAATAGAACAAACTCAAATAGAGGTTAGAGTTCGGAAACTTGCCTTGCGTGTAAGGTAAACCGTAATAACTCGATTCTCAATACCTTATACACATGTCATCATGACAAAATTAGTTACTACATGTACCTCATACACAATTAAGTACATATTCCATGTATTGCTTGGTTTTAATCATATAGTCAAGTCACACTATTAATGTAATAACATAACTCATTAATTGTTAATAATGTTATCTCACTTGGTACTATAACACCACAATTAACAAAAATCACATTTTAATAGTCATAACATACTCTTTATAAAAAATTGCAGAATTGTATAATTAAAATAAACTTTCTGGCCAACACTACTAACCTAAGTACAAGTGATGCGGCATCAAGGCGCGTCTTGAGAGACAAAGGCCTATAATTAGCGCCATATGCTGCATTTGAGAAGCTATATACTCTGATGACGCTTTTGTTGGCAAGTAAGATTCAAGTACGACGCTTTGCGAAGAACACAAACAAAGCCAATTTGGCCTATAAGGTACTTTCTAACAACTAATTTAACACATAATATATACATAGACCTCACAGAAACATAACTTAAGGTCTCTTAACACGATTTTACCCATAAAAACAATATAAACATCGAATTTAAGACATCTAACTTCACTATTCTTGGTAAAACTTTACTTTTTGACATTTTTAATGAAAATCATCACCGTGACTTTAATTTTACAACCAAAACAATTAATTTAAAATGCTTTGTTTTTGTTTCTTCATGTACTTTCACAATAATTAGTCAATTTATACATTATACAATGAATTAAACATCAATTTTGACTTCAAAATAAGCCATATTCATATATATTTCACTATTAAATAACTTTATCCTTACATAACATATTTACATGAAGTAAACTACTCTAAATCATGTATTAAATATATAAAACAGTTTATCAACAAATCATTATATATACAATTGATATAATCACAATTACTACTCGTATAACTTTAAAGAGAACTTTTGGTAAAACAAAACTAGAACTATATAAAAACCAAAATTATACCTTTGATTGCTAGAAGATATGAAGAACTTGAAAATCTCTCCCCTTCTTCTAAATTCTCAATTCACAAGGAAACTCTATTCTTCCTTCTCTCTTCTTGTTTTCTCTGTTATTCCTTTCTCTTTTACTAATATGTAATATAACTGATATATTATAATATAATATAATGTATACTTATAATGCCTATTAATGTGATAACCCCAAAATAAGTCCATTCCATCCAACCCATTCTGAGTCGCCAAATACATGGTACAGAAAACAACTATAACTTTATTACAACAATTTTCGTGCAAAATACAACAACATAAATGCTATGAGTTTTGATACAAATATATACCAACTATGACTCATGTCCCAACCTTGGATAGCACATCACAATGACACCTTACATAAAGGTACAGTCAAAAACTATTTTAGAAATTAGAATCTTTGGAAAGTGCTCAAGGAAACCTTCGTACATGGGAGGCCATGCGTCTACATTATAATAGATATCATAAGGCCACAGAATTATCCTTGGTTGACCCAATAGACCCCAAAGAAAAATGAGAAGATTACTATCATATTCTTTCCAATGGTGAGTCTTCTCTTGACATATCATTATCTCCACTGTCTCTAATTGAGAATTATACTTCAAATAAACACCAAGATCATATAGGTAGTGCGCGTAGATATACTCAGTAAGTGGATATGCACAACCCTGTCTTATGATAACACGAGTTTGTATGTCATTAGACATCTTGTATGATAGTGGCAAAACACCCTTCCAAAGTTGAGTTCACCTCACTCTATTCGGTTCACCAAAATTAAATATCAAATGACGTATATAATACGACACACTTATCTAAAGTCTCAATAAAATTATTTTCATACTATTTAGGGAGAACCTCAACAGCTATAGACCACCGTTCTATTCCCCTGTTATCCCCCGCTCGACCCAGCTACACTCTTATTACCTGAAAGGAATTGTGAAGCAAAAGGGTGAGCACAACTAACTCAGTAAAGAATATAATGACTAAAGATAAATAAATTATCAATATCCTTCATCAGTAATAAATCAGAGATTTAGAACATATGGTAGATGATAAAACTTTTCAACCATAGTTGCAGCGGAATGAGCAATCCATTAGAAGAGTCAAATAGACTATAAAATCTATTATTTTCTCCATGTTAAAAATCCACCAACAATGTTTTATCCCTGTAACATCAATCAACAGTTTCTTTCCACAATTATATGAATAACTCATAATCATAATTGTAATTCTAAATTCCTCTTCGCATCCAGGACGAAGATAATTTTCATCACATGTCTTTACCTGAAACATCAAAGATCATGGTTATACCAAATCAAAGTTCATGTTCATAATCATACTAATAACTTCATCTTTGCACTACGACCAAATATATTCGTCAACAGTTCATCTTTGCACTACTGGCCAAAGATATTCAACAACAGGTCATCTTTGCACTACGGGCCAAAGATATTCATCAACAATTCATCTTTGCACTACAGGCCAAAGATATTCCTCAACAGTTAATATTTGCACTACATGCCAAATATATTAATATCTCAAAGAAATATATAATCATTTCAGAATTTATATAAACAATAATTATAACCATGTTGATCAATTCACCTTTGCACCTAAGTTAAAGATATTCAATTGTAAATTCAATGGTCATGATCATACCGATCCAACAATTTAACTTTGCTCTCATCGCCAAAGAGAACCCATAGTCACGATCATACCAATAATCTACCCATCTTTACACTCAAGTGAAAGAGAAATTCAACATCGAGGTTATAAAATGTTATATATGATAATAAAAATAATATGATCAACAATCGCATTTATTTTCAAGAGCAACAATCATAAATCAACGATAATTTGGTCAGAAAAAGAAATCAATTTTTTTTCGTGAATAGTACCCGTGAATAGTAACTCGTGAATAGTAACTCATGAATAGTAACTTGTGAATAGTAACTCGTGAATAGTACTTCGTATTCGTACATAGTACCATATACGTAAATAGTGTCATATACATGAATAGTGCCGTATACGTGAATAGTACCGTATACGTGAATAGTAACCCCGACTCAAAAAGGTAGAAATTCCACAATAAGATCCATACCAATATGTCAGTATAATGATATTAAAAGAATAACATCATTATGAAGAATATAACATCCCTTACTATCCCTTACTATCCCGAACCTCAAAAAAGCAGCACTTCTGACTGGATATCGGATATGACGCTGAAGGAAACTTGCACTAAAGAATAGCAACTCACCAAGTATCTAAATACTCACAAAATACACTCGATAATCAAGAGAGAGAAAGAGAGAAAACTTGTTTCTGGTGTGATTTTCAATTCTAACTTAGCCCTCTATTTATAGGAAAATGTTAGCACGCCGAAACAGACTTGACCTGCTACCTGATGGCTTTACCTGCTACTATTTCACCCACCAAAAATCAGCCATCTTTCCCAATAACCAAAAGTGGGGCCCATCCATTTCTAGAATTTTCCACCAAAATCATTTATAAACTTAATTTCCGAATCAGTCACCTCTTAAAATTCATAACAAATTATTCGTTCATTTTTAACGGTTCAAAATTTGTGAACATATACTCAACTTATATATGTATAACATATCCAAAAATCAAAACGATCCAACGGTCGGATTAAAAATTATAACTCACACAATAGAGCTGTAAGAACACCGACTTGATCTTTTAATACCTCCAATCCGACAAAATACTGATAAAATACCTCAACATTAATTCCTTCATTTATATCCACATCAAATAAATATTTTCTTATCATATAAATCAATAATATAATTAATTATTCATAAATAATATTATAGAATCACAATTATGACAACCAGGCCGTTCGCAGGAAAGAGGGGGCTTTCTGATAAGGATTTCTCCTTACTGGCGCACAATTAGGTGGCCAAACCTCTCCTTGACAGAACTTTCTAGATATTTTCAATAATGCTATCTAATAATATTATTCAAATAATATGAATTATTGATCTGATAATGGAGATACTGTGCAGTGACAATTATTAAACAATAATAATATAAAATATCAACGCAGCAATTATTGAATCAATAAAATAAAATATTGAACAGTAATTACTGTAATCATTATTGAGTAGTGCCTTCTTACGTAAGAATCAATAATTCAAAAATACTGTGCAATACCGTGTGCTACTGTGCAACAACGCGTATTACTTTACTTTACCCACCAGGTATTCCAACAGTGTTAACGATAATAATTACGTCGTTACTTATAAAAATTCAAACTTGTCGTTTTCTTCATCCGACAGTTATTCTGTTATGGGGCCCACAAATGGTTGCGTCGTCGTGTGAATATTCTCCGACAACAAGAATATTCCACGACCAAACGAATATTCCCCAACAACAATAAGTATTTTATAGCCACTTGCTTATTTTGAAAAAAATTCATATATCACCCTTAACTTTAACCTTTTATCAATTTAACTATTTACTAAATAGAAAAATTGAATAATTTTATTTCATAAAATTTGGGGTCTTACAATCTCCCCTCTTTATGAAATTTCGTCCCCGAAATTTACGTACCTGGTATTTCAAAGCGTTGAGAATACCTTGCTTTCATTTCAGTTTCCATCTTCCCTGTCATCATGATTTCTCCATTGCTCATCTCCCGTGATAACTTCATTTGGGTTCTTCACTTGTTGGGAAGTCATGACAACCGCCATCCCTCGAACTACCCTTTTTGACTTGTGCAGGGCGACATTTGGCGTCATCACTACCGTTAGAATATACTTTTCTATAGGACATATTCCTCCCTCAACTGCCTCGTCGTATCCTGATTCATGACCTGAATCATCAATCTTCGATCCATATCGAATTCAGGTTGACCACTATGTACAGGGTACTTCAAAACTCGATGTTGGGTTCTCCCAATTGCTTTCCAAAAAGAGAAATTCATATCATCTATTTTAGCCTTCTTAGATCGGACATCTCTTTCCACAATATCCACGTGTCGTGCGGCTTTTGCCCATGCATCACTTATTCTCACTCGTTCAATTTTTTCTTCTTTCAGCTCAGATTCCATCTTTATCATCTTATACTCTGCCAAAGAATGCTTCTGTTCAAGCATCACATATCGGGTAACACAAGCTTGAATTGTTGCATCCTTTTGTTCCACGACCGCCTGCCGTTCTTCAGCCTGCTCTTCTAACTCATGAACACGATTTTGCAATTCTACATTTCGATCATAAAATTCTTCTAATAAATTCTCTTCAGGTGCTTCTTCTTCCTCACTCTCAGCTGCTACCTCTGCGACTAGCTCAGGTGCAACTATTAATTCTTCCCTCACCACAAGAATATCTCTAATTCCTTCTTCGTCTGACATCACATTATCATGGTTAGTGATTAGAGGTATCCCCACAGTCTCATTCACTCCATTGTTAGCATTCTCAGTTGCCATTCTCAAATACTGTCATAAAACAAGGGTTAATTAAACAAATTAACATACCACATAATATCCCGATATTATGACTGACCAACAAATAAGCTTAGGTAGGACACACTAGCGATGGATTTACTTATCTCTCCCTGCCTAGTTATATTCCCCGATCTCCGCCAAAGATCATATCCCTAAGCTCTGATACCAAATGTGACAAATGTCCCATCGGTGGGCGACAGACCTCACATTGGTACTGTCGATTTGCCCACACGCAGAACAACGTCCCTACGGAGAGTCTGGCTTCGGTGCATCCCCCATCAACAGGAAGTCACCAGTGAGAGGCTCGGGGCTCTTTACTTATAGCTCTGATACCAAATGTGACAACCCCAAAATAGGTCCATTCCATCCAACCCATTCTGAGTCGCCAAATACATGGTACAGAAAACAACTATAACTTTATTACAACAATTTTCGTGCAAAATACAACAACATAAATGCTATGAGTTTTTATACAAATATATACCAACTGTGACTCATGTCCCAACCTTGGATAGCACATCACAATGACACCTTACATAAAGGTACAGTCAAAAACTATTTTAGAAATTAGAATCTTTGGAAAGTGCTCAAGGAAACCTTCGTACATGGGAGGCCATGCGTCTACGTTATAATAGATATCATATGGCCACAGAATTATCCTTGGTTGACCCAATAGACCCCAAAGAAAAATGAGAAGATTACTATCATATTCTTTCCAATGGTGAGTCTTCTCTTGACATATCATTATCTCCACTGTCTCTAATTGAGAATTATACTTCAAATAAACACCAAGATCATATAGGTAGTGCGCGTAGATATACTCAGTAAGTGGATATGCACAACCCTGTCTTATGATAACACGAGTTTGTATGCCATTAGACATCTTGTATGATAGTAGCAAAACACCCTTCCAAAGTTGAGTTCACCTCACTCTATTCGGTTCACCAAAATTAAATATCAAATGACTTATATAATACGACACACTTATCTAAAGTCTCAATAAAATTATTTTCATACTATTTAGGGAGAACCTCAACAGCTATAGACCACCGTTCTATTCCCCTGTTATCCCCCGCTCGACCCAGCTACACTCTTATTACCTGAAAGGAATTGTGAAGCAAAAGGGTGAGCACAACTAACTCAGTAAAGAATATAATGACTAAAGATAAATAAATTATCAATATCCTTCATCAGTAATAAATCAGAGATTTAGAACATATGGTAGATGATAAAACTTTTCAACCATAGTTGCGGTGAACGAAAGCAATCCATTAGAAGAGTCAAATAGACTATAAAATCTATTATTTTCTCCATGTTAAAAATCCACCAACAATGTTTTATCCCTGTAACATCAATCAACAGTTTCTTTCCACAATTATATGAATAACTCATAATCATAATTGTAATTCTAAATTCCTCTTCGCATCCAGGACGAAGATAATTTTCATCACATGTCTTTACCTGAAACATCAAAGATCATGGTTATACCAAATCAAAGTTCATGTTCATAATCATACTAATAACTTCATCTTTGCACTACGACCAAATATATTCGTCAACAGTTCATCTTTGCACTACTGGCCAAAGATATTCAACAACAGGTCATCTTTGCACTACGGGCCAAAGATATTCATCAACAATTCATCTTTGCACTACAGGCCAAAGATATTCCTCAACAGTTAATATTTGCACTACATGCCAAATATATTAATATCTCAAAGAAATATATAATCATTTCAGAATTTATATAAACAATAATTATAACCATGTTGATCAATTCACCTTTGCACCTAAGTTAAAGATATTCAATTGTAAATTCAATGGTCATGATCATACCAGTCAACAATTTAACTTTGCACTACTGGCCAAAGAGAACCCATAGTCACGATCATACCAATAATCTACCCATCTTTACACTCAAGTGAAAGAGAAATTCAACATCAGGGTTATAAAAATGTTATATATGATAATAAAAATAATATGATCAACAACTGCATTTATTTTCAAGAGCAACAATCATAAATCAACGATAATTTGGTCAGAAAAAGAAATCAATTTTTTTTCGTGAATAGTACCCGTGAATAGTAACTCGTGAATAGTAACTCATGAATAGTAACTTGTGAATAGTAACTCATGAATAGTAACTTGTGAATAGTACTTCAGATTCGCATATAGTACCACCATATCGTAAATAATGTCATATACATGAATAGTCTTGGTATCGTGAATAAGACCGTATATGAATAGTAACCCCGACTCAAAAAGGTAGAAATTCCACAATAAGATCCATACCAATATGTCAGTATAATGATATTAAAAGAATAACATCATTATGAAGAATATAACATCCCTTACTATCCCTTACTATCCCGAACCTCAAAAGAGCAGCACTTCTGACTGGATATCGGATATGACGCTGAAGGAAACTTGCACTGAAGAATAGCAACTCACCAAGTATCTAAATACTTACAAAATACACTCGATAATCTAGAGAGAGAAAGAGAAAACTTGTTTCTGGTGTGATTTTCAATTCTAACTTAGCCCTCTATTTATAGGAAAATGTTAGCACGTCGAAGTAGACTTGACCTGCTACCTGATGACTTTACCTACTACTATTCCACCCACCAAAAATTAGCCATCTTCCCCAACAACCAAAAGTGGGGCCCACCCATTTCTAGAATTTTCCACCAAAATCACTTATAAACCTAATTTTCGAATCAGTCACCTCTTAAAATTCATAACAAATTATTCGTTCATTTTTAACGGTTCAAAATTTGTGAACATATACTCAACTTATATATGTATAACATATCCAAAAATTAAAACGATCCAACGGTCGGATTAAAAATTATAACTCACACAATAGAGTTGTAAGAACATCGACTTGATCTTTTAATACCTCCAATCCGACAAAATACTGATAAAATATCTCAACATTAATTACTTCATTTATAACCACATAAATAAATCCATCATTTATATCCAAATCAAATAAATATTTTCTTATCATATAAATCAATAATATAATTAATTATTCACAAATAATATTACAGAATCACAATTATGACAACCAGGCCGTTTCCAGTAAAGAGGGGGCTTTCCGAAAAGGATTTCTCCTTACTGGCGCGCAATTAGGTGACCAAACCTCTCCTTGACAGAACTTTCTAGACATTGTCAATAATACTATCTAATAATATTATTCAAATAATATGAATTATTGATCTGATAATGGAGATACTGTGCAGTGACAATTATTAAACAATAATAATATAAAATATCAACGCACCAATTATTGAATCAATAAAATAAAATATTGAACAGTAATTATTGTAACCATTATTGAGTAGTGCCTTCTTACGTAAGAATCAATAATTCAAAAATACTGTGCAATACTGTGTGCTACTGTGCAACAACGCGTATTACTTTACTTTACCCGCGCGGGTATTCCAACAGTGTTAACGATAACAATTACGCCGTTATTTATAAAAACTCAAACTTGTCATTTTCTTCATCCGATGCTTTATTACATTATGGTGCCCATGAAATGGTTTTTGTGCAATTTAATATTCTCCGACAAAGAAGAATATTCCATGACCAAACGAATATTCTCCGACAACAATAAGTATTTTATAGCCACTTGCTTATTTTGAAAAAATTCATATATCACCATTAACTTTAACCTTTTATCAATTTAACTATTTACTAAATAGAAAAATTGAATACTTTTATTTCATAAAATTCGGGGTCTTACAATTAATATATAACATAAATACATATATAACCAATGTCAGTTATATTATTTGAAAATCAAAAGCCATAAGGCTTGTTTGGCTAAAACTACTTTAAAATTTAAAATTTAAAACCCTTAAGCCTTGTTTGGCAAAACAAGATTAAAATAAGAATTTCAAAGTCCTAAGGCTTTGTTTGGTAAAACCAAAATAAAAACTCTTTTAATTTATTTTAATAACTCATTTATAATATAGTTTATTGTCACACGTTATTCAATTAAATTCCCAAATTCAAATTTAATTCAACTAAAACCAATAACAACTTATTAAATCCATTTGTCACATAATCATATTACGACAATATTATAATATTCATTATAATTTAATTTAATAAATTTAAAAATTAATACATCACTTTAATTACCAAATTAAATTAAAAACATTATAGTAATTCAATTAATCGCTATTAACTCTCTAAATTAATTATTAAATTAAATTAGAATATTATCTCATAATAATTAATTTCCTTAACTAATAAATTATTTATTTAACAAATGAATAATCAAATCAAATCAAATTCAAAAAATATTTATTCAATAATAAACACATCAATTAAAATATTTTTATAATTCAATAAATATTTGGAATTAAAATTTAAAATTCTGAATGGTTACATCATTCCCTCCTTATAAGGATTTTGTCCTCAGAATTACAACTCAAACAAATCATTCGTCACATTCTTCCATTCTTACAAGGATTTTATCCCCAGAATTGAAGACACGATTAAACAAATAATTCAGGATAATCTTTCATCATTTTATCTTTGAGTTCCCACGTAGCTTCTTCAGCCTTGTGGTTCCTCCATATCACATTCACGGAAGGTATTACTTTATTCCTGAGCACTTGTTCTTTCCTGTCAACTATCTGGATATGAATTTCCTCATAAGACAAGTCCTTATCGAACTGTATTGGTTCGTACTCGATCACATGCTTGTAATCGAGTTTATACGGTCGTAACACCGAAATATGAAAAACATTATAAACGTGTTCCAACTCTGGAGGTAGAGCTACCTCGTAAGCTACTTCTCTTACTCTTCGCAGCACCTCCAAGGGTCCAATAAACCTTGGGCTTAGTTTTCCCTTTTTATCATAATGGATTTTCCCCTTCTAAGGAGAAACTTTTAAGATCACGAAATTTCGTACATCGAACTTGCGATCTTGTCTATGTTGATCAACATACTTCTTTTGTCTGCCTTGAGCAACTACCAATCTTGTCCTGATGAGTTTGACAACCTCAGCAGTATGATGTACCAGTTTCAGTCCTAATAGTTGACGTTCACCGACTTCATCCCAGCACAGTGGAGTTCTTCACTTTCTGTCGTACAATGCTTCGTAAGGCAGCATGCCGATAATTGTGTGGTAACTGTTGTTATAGGCGAATTCTGCCAATGGTAAATGTTCATCCCAGTTCCCTTTGAAATCCATGATGCATGTTCTAAGCATATCTTCCAACGTCTAGATTGTTCGTTCACTTTGCCGTCTGTTTGCGGATGATATGTCGTACTCATTCTCAATTGTGTTCCCATGTATTCTTGTAGTCTCTTCCAGAAGTTTGACATGAATCGTGGATCTCTATCTGACACAATTTACACTGGAACTCCATGTCTCGAAACGATCTCCTTCACGTATAACTTTGCCAATTGATCCAGATTGAATCTAATCTTTATTGACAAAAAGTGTGCTGATTTCGTCAGCCTGTCCATTATCACCCAAATCGTATCGTATCCTCTCTGAGTAGTTGGAAGACCTACCAAAAAATCCATTATGATATGTTCTCACTTCCATTCCGGTATTTCCAACGGTTATAGTAATCCGCTTTCTCTCTGATGCTCGACTTTGACTCTTTGACATGTCAAGCATTTCGCAGCACATTCTGCAACATCTCTTTTCATGTTTTGCCACCAAAAATGTAAGACCCCGAATTTTATGAAATAAAAGTATTAAATTTTGTATAATTATTATTCTATTTGGTTAAATTGATAAAAGGTTAAAGTTAAGGGTGATATTTGAAAATTTTTGCAAAGTAAGCAAGTTGTTATAAAATATTCGTTTGGTCGGAAAATATTCGTTTTGTCGGGGAATATCCGTACGACGGCAAAATTATTGGTGGACCCCACAACGGAAGTATTGTCGTAGTAAGAAAACGACATAATTATCATTTTATAAAAATAATTGCGAAAGTGTTACCGTTAAAACTGTTGAACTACCCGGTAGTAAAAGTACGGTATTACGCGTGGTTGCATAGTAGCACACGGTATTGATTATTGATGCTTACGTAAGAAGTCACTCAGTTATACTCAATTATTGCTACAGTAATTGCTGCATCATATCTCTCATATTATTGATTCAATTATTGTCACAGTATCAACTGCATAATATTTTATTTTATTAAATCAATAATTGAGACAACAAAGTTATTAGTATTATTATTTGTAATATTGACAATGTCTAGAAAGTTATGTCAAAGAGAGGTTTGGTCACCTAATTGCGCGCCAATAAGGAGAAATCCTTATTGGAAAGCCCCCTCTTTCCTGGGAATGACCTAGTTGTTAAATATTATGAGTTATTGTAACGACCCCCAATTTCATACAATTTAATTCTCAACTTCGGTCGTTAATAATACAATCAATCTCTAATTTTACATCATTAAACGGTAATACAACCATTAAAATTTGCGGAATAATTAAAACATTTATACATTTCCTTCTTTATTGCCCTAAATCGCAACCTTTACATTACATCTCTTCGATTCAAATTTATATCGTGAATCGTTATAACAAAATAACTATACAAAGTCTTACATCATAAATAGGTATCCATATATATTGGATAACTCAACTTACAATTCAACAACATGTTACATTCAAAATATTAAATATATTTCCCATAAAACATAAGCAATCTTCGTGAATATGGATCTCTATAATTCACGTAGCACATATCCTTACCTGCAAAAGTGGTTATTTGCAAGGTTGAGCTCGACAGCCCATCAAAATCTAACAATTTTCATGCAACACGTAGCACATAATAACATGCTCAACATATATCTCATAAACATCGGACTAACATAACATACATGCTACAATTCATATAACGATTATAAAGATGTATAAAGATTGAGTTCCTTACTCAATGAGCATGCTTTACTCAATCAACGTAGTCATAAGTTGACTTTAACATTTCATACATTCAACATATATATAACACATCATGCTCTTTGCAATAAATATTTAAAACAATCAAATTCACATAACAAATATGAACTGAAAGACTTGCATTGATCGTTGTTTACCAATAAACGTTTAACAGCTTACAGTTATCTGCACTTCACGTGCCCTACACAATTATATAATCATGCACATCAACTATTAGTCACATAGCAATGCATAGTAGTTGTAATGTAAACTTTACTCTACATTTCATAACCCTTCCTATTATCTATACACAATGTTCAATTTTATTGTGTTAACTTTCAACTTATATCTCATTTTATTTCATATTCGAAGTTCATTCAAGTGTTTAAGTCTTGCTAGGAATACTTATTAGTTTTATATTAACCCTATTCAATATCTTATAATATTCATTTCATTTGATTTAAAACACTTTTTATGTTCATTAACATTTATCACGGCGTTTCGACATTTATTTGTCACACGCCCAATTTGTCTCTCTTGTGTGTGCTTAGTATGCGTATTTAACTTACCTAATATATCATTTATTAATGTTAAGCATCATTATACTTCATAAAATTCATGTTTTATAACTTAGAACAACATCTTTTATCGTCAAGAGCACTACAATTGCATACGTGCATGCCCGACGCCCTCCGATTGCCTCCGAAAACACAATAGTCCTAAAGATGATCGTTTTGACCCCTGTTCTAGACCTTAAATTAAAAAACTTAACGAATAAAAGTTGTAGGTCTATTCGTCCTTGTTCTGGATCAGCTTGAATCACCTCAATCGGAGTTCGTATGAAAACGTTATGCCTAATTTACTACAGCAGGTCAAAACAGTCTACCTAACATCAAGCATCGGCAAAGAATCGCTAAGGCTTCTAATCGGCTCTTTGGGGTAGCGCAATCAATACAGGAGGCGAGAATGGCCCTTCAGGTTCTGCACTTCATGATTTTACAGACCTCCCCTCCTTCCGATGATCATAATATGAGTTATACTCATTCAAATCAGTCCATTTTTGATTCTATGGGTTCGTAACTCATAAAGCTACAACATAACAATTACCCATCAACTAACATAAACATTAACTAACCCAAATATGGATTTACAACTCATGTTCATACTAATTATTCATGTTTGACAAATTTAGCGAATTCATTCACTACGAATTCGTTTCTCAACCAAATTGGTTCGTTTAACTTTCGTTGTTTTCGTTTTTCAACGTAATAACAACGTAATAACAACATCTATTATCAAATTGCAGATTATAGCAAGTATTGATCATGAAATTTCGTACTTTCTAAGCCATAACATATAAATATAAACAATATTTTTACAATTTCTTCCAACAAATTCCAATTCTCACGAATTTGACAAACAAGTATCAATCATATATGATGGTTAACAGATTATACACACCCAATAATCTTTATAAACCAATTCTTTACTCAAATCATGCACCATAACCAATTAAAGAGAAAAAGCTTTGATAAAACATAACTAAAAGATAAGGCTATAATATTACCTTTTAATTTCTCCTTAAGCTTAATTAGATGATGAGAATGGCTTGATTATCCTTCCTCTTCCTTCTTTGATTCTCATAATAACCTCTTTTTCAATTTCTCAGAGAATATGTCTCTCTCAAACTTCTTTGTAACTCTCTCTTCTCTCTTCTTCTTAGACTTAGGCCAAACCCTTTTTCACGTAAACTAAAACAGACGCTAACATAAAAATAAAACTGACGTATAATATAATAAGGCTACTAAATACTTATCAGTTTTTTTTATTTTAAACTTAAAAGCCATAAGGCCTTGTTTGGCAAAACCTATTAAAATAATGACTTAATCATTCCTTAAGCCTTGTTTGGTAAAACAAGATTAAAATTAAAATTTCAAAAGCTCTAAGGCTTTGTTTGGTAAAACCAAATTAAAACTCTTTTAATCTATTTTCATAAGTCATATTTATTGTCACACTTTATTTAAATAAATTCCCATACCCAAATTAAATTAAATCTAATAACAATTTATTAAATCCATTTACCATATAAACAAATACAATAAAATTATAATTTTTATTATAATTATAATTTTATTTAATAAATTAACACATCACTTTGATTATAAAAATCAAATTAAAATAACATTATAACAAACCATATAATCCTTAATAACTCTCTAATTTAGTTATTGAGTTAAATTAGAGTATTATCTCATAAATTTAATTCATCACTCTTTATCTTAATTATGTTAATTTCTATAACTCACGAATTATTTACTTATTAATAAATAATCCAACAAATATCTACTAAACAACAGACACATCAATTAAAATATTTATTTAATTCAATAAATATTTGAAATTATAAATAAAATTCTGGATTGTTACAGTTATAATATTAATGATGAATAAGTTTGTGTTGATTAAAGATGAAATTGATAGTTCCATTGTGTGAGAATTATTAGTGTTAGTGGAAATAGACATTTATTTCGATAATAATTAATGTCTAGAGGTTATATAGACCAGTCGGGTAATTAACCAGATAAATGAGCAATTAATTGCTATTAATTCACATGCTTATAACTATGTGTTCACATGTGTGTACTATTGATTCACATGATTTACTATTAGGGGAGTTGGTGCAAGATTGATAATACTTGCATGACTAAATTAAAAATTGAGGTATAGATGTGACACCCCCAATTCCAGGTACTTTTTTCCCACAGGATTTCGTGTTCACTTAATCAAAACATTCATTTCTAACTACCCAATTATAATAAAATTGAATAATAAAACACCTTATACTGAGTTAAACTTAAATAAAAATCTCCCAAAGTTATCTAACCTTTAACAACAATCATTCAAATGCGGAAATTTAAATAAACTTCATTACAATCTTTAAACCAAAGTCTGAAAGTAAACTATCAAAACTATTACAAGTCTTGATTATTTATTCATCTTTCCTTTTCCTCTTCTCAAAAGCTAGGTACGTCACCCGTTTCAATTTTAGTTTGTAAGAAAAATTTACGAGGCAAGAGTGAGCAAACAAGACCCACTTGAAATGACAATAAGTAAATCTTTAAACTTTTACATCAATTGCCAATATTAGGCTCAATAGAAATGAACAATATATTCTATTAACTTTCTCGAAAATTATAACATTCACTTTGAGGGTCTAATGACCACGAATCATGTCCACAATAATAAGTAATCTTTCAACTTTAACTTTAATCGTATAAGACTATAAGGACTCCACGCATTTAGGGGATCAACCCTTCAGTACAATGTATTGTGCACAACCATTTCAACGCTAAGCGTAAACCTCCATTAAAAGAGTTGTTCATCTCATTATTTATAATACAAGTCCGCACCAAAGTAAGTTTGGTTTGGATACATTACAGGGTAATTTAGAATTCAACGGTAATCAACTAAGGATTAGTTGATCACAAAAGAAATAACTTTATCCTAGGGAATAATCATAATTGAATTGATATTTGTAAATTAACATCATGCTTTAGGAATAATCTAATAGCATAAGCATGGAATAATCATAACATTCAAGGTTATTGAGGATTGGGTACTAAACATGCATCATGAATAGTAAATTGAATGACAAAGTTGCTCATCACTAGAATACAGTGACTCGCATGCTAACTAACGAGTTACATATTAAAGAAACTTGTTCAATAATAAGATGTAAGATGTAGAATACTTGCATGCTCATGAACCAATAGATACAAGAGCTTTATCAATAATAAACAATCTAACTCCACGAAAGTGTAGAGTTAGTAACTTGTATAATTGAAATGGAATTAAAAGCAATAATGTGCTCAACGGAATTAAGCTTGTACAACGAAGTTTTAGAGTTAGAAAACTTGCCTTTAGCACAAGCTAAACCTTACAACTTGAATCAATACCCTATACATATGTCATCATGACATAATTAGTCATTACCAACATTTTATATCTATATATACAAATATATATATATATATATATATATATATATATATATATATATGTAAGTTAAATCACCCATTCACATAATCAAACTATGTTAATACTAGTTAACACTTGATAACATGTTCATTCATAGCTTAATACTACTGAAATATTCATTTAACATTCCTATTATCAACACATAACATTTATTTTCAAGCTTTGCACACTTAAACAAAACTGTTAGAACATTCTCGCTAACTTTCATGGCTGCTATGCCATAGTATACATCACATGGTTCATATTGTGCATGCGAGTTAGAGCTACTGGCCATGAGTCACAGTGCCATTGATTGGTGACTGCGGCATGGCGGCGCCGTCTTTGTGGTGCGAGATTTGTACTTCTTTGTAGCGTGTGTGCGCCAGAGTCGTAACTTCGGCGACCAAGCTCGACAACAGCATGAACAAAAGCCAAATTGGCCTAAAAGCTCGAATCTAATAGACTGATTAACATGTAATACACATATAGACTTCATATAAACATATTGTGAAGACTTCTAACATGTTTCTACTCATAAAATAACATAAACATCAAATTTACGACACCCAATTTCAATATTTTTGGCAAAAACTCCATTATTGACATTTTTAATGAAAATCAACACTGTGATTTTGTTTTTCAATCAAAACAGAAATTTCAAAACATCATAGTTATGATTATACATACTCTATCAATTTCCATAATCAATTTATCAATTTAACAACTAATTAACCCTTAATTTCTATTTTAAATTAAGCCATATTCATATATATTTTCATGTAGACATTGTAATATATTTTCTTCCACAAAACACATACATACATGAACTAGTTTCTCTATAATCATATACAACTCATGAAATCATCTTATAATCAATAATTTATCATATAACCATAAACACCATCAATTATCTTTTATAAAATTTCACAGGGAACTTTTTGGAAGAAGAAGAAGAAACTAATTTTTAAAGAAAAGATTAAGCTCCTACCTTTGATTAAGAAGATGATGGCTACTTTTGATTATCAAACTTCTTTTCTTTCTCAAAACCTTCAAGGATTTCTCTCAAGTTTTCTCTCCCTTTTCTCTTTTTTTCTTCTTCTTCTCTTTTTCTTCAACTGAGTCTTTCTCTAGTTTACGTATAATAATATAACGTATGTAATAATAGATATATTTAGTATAGGATTTTAACTGACATCAGTTATATTATTTTGAAAATCAAAAGCCTTAAGGCTTGTTTGGCTAAGCTTAATAAAATAACTCTTTAATCCTTACACCTTGTTTGGTAAGTCTAACTAAAATAAATGGATTAATCCTTATACCTTGTTTGATAAAATATTATTAAATTAACGACTTAATATACAATAAGACATGTTTGGCAAAACTAAATTAAACTCTTTTAATTTATTTTAATTAATCAATTTAATCAATTCTAATACTAATCTATTAAATTGCTTTAACACATAAATTATTATCACAAAACTATAATTTCTTTATAATTATAATTTTATTTAACCAACTAACACTTTATTTTAAATCACAAATTCCAATTAGAATATTATAATTCATTTAGTCATTATTAGCTCTCTAACTTAATTATTAAATTAAATTAGTATATAACCTCATAACAATTAATTTTCTTAGCTCCTAAATTATTTATTCAACAAATAATTAACTAAATCACATCCACTCAAATTACCATTAAATACTTATATAAATCAATAAATATTTAATATTGAAAATAAATATTTAATATTTAATTATTTATTCAACAAATAATTAACTAAATCACATCAACTCAAATTGAACAACAATAAATATATCCATTAAATACTTATATAAATAAATAAATATTTATTATTATACTTTAAAATTCTGGAATGTTACATCATTCCCTCCTTACAAGGATTCTGTCCGCAGATTCACAACTCAAACAAATCATTCGTTATAATAGATGAAGGTACTATACTGTAATTGTTTTTTTTTACATGATTAGAACTATTGAGTCACGTGATTTACTATTGATTCACATGATTTAATATTAGGGGAGGTGGTGCAAGTTTGATAATACGTGCATGACTAAATTAAAAATGAAGAAAAAGAGGAAGGTATTATACAGTAATATTTTGAGCCCCAAAATGTGCAATTATCGAAACTATATTTTCCTATAAATAGAAGCTCGTTCTTCCTTCATTTCTCACCAATTCACTAAAGCCATAGAGAAATTATTATAGAGAGAAATTATAGAGAGAAAGAAGAAGAGATGTCTGCTATCTCACTATTCCAGTATCTAGTTTCTTCTAAGGTAATGGGTATTATTTCTTTCATATTTATGTAGAGAGTTATTTTCTTTCAATACTCGTAAGGGTTGTTATTCCATTCTTTATTATTCAATTGGAATAACCTGTCTGTGCGGTCTATCGCATGCCTGGTGAATTCTTTTGTTATTCCATTCTTTATTATTCTGTTGGAATAACCTGTATGTGCGGTTTATTGCATGCCTAATGAATTCTTCTATTATTCAATTCTTTATTATTCTGTTAGAATAACCTGTCTGTGCGGTCTATCGCATGCATGATGAATTCTTCTATTATTCCATTCTTTATTATTCTATTGGAATAACCTGTCTGTGCGGTCTATCGCATGCATGGTGAATTCTTCTGTTATTCCATTCTTTATTATTCTGTTGGAATAACATGTCTACGCGGACTACCGCATGCATGGTGAATGACCCTTCGTATTCATTCTTTATTAAATTGTGGAAATGATCTGTCTACGTGGATTATCGCATGACGGGTGAAAATCCATTTATAGTTTCGTATATTATATTGTACTTGTGAAACCCCAGATTTTATGAATAAAGATTTAATTTTCTCGAAATATATTTTTTTAATATTATGGTGTGGATTTGAGATAATGTTATAGTTGTGGGTAGTATTTATAAATTTTGAAAAGTATGCAAGTTGTTGTATAATATTCGATTGGTCGGGGAATATTCTTTTTGTCGGGGAATATCTGTATGATGGTACAATCATTGGTGGACCCCGCAACGGAATTATTGTCGGATTGAGAAAACGAGAAAAATATTTTATGAAAATAACGACGAAAGTTTTACCGTTAATCTTTGTTGAACTACTCGGTAGTAAAGTAATAAAGATGTCTGGCGTGGTTGCATAAGAAGTAGCACCAGTATTGATTATTGATGCTTACGTGATAAGTCACAGTTTTGTTTTATTGGTATTATTAATGTAATAAAATAGAAAAACTTTTTATATAAAACAGAATACTTTGATAAAGTTATTCTATAAATAGAATATATTATATTCTATTATGCATAGTGTTGCATAGTGCCTGCATAGTGTTTTGCATAGTAAAATCTTTTTATATAAAATAGAATACTTTTATAAAGTTATCTGTTTTATTAGACAATAATTAGAATATATTATATTTTATTATGCATAGTGTTTGCATAGTGCCTGCATAGTGTTTCCATAGTAAAATCTTTTATAAAGTTATTCGTTTTATTAGATTATAAATAGAATATATTATATTTTATTTAAAAGATTTTGCTTTAAATATGGACCGTCAGATTAAAGTAAATCAATCTGGACCGTTCATGAGTTAGTTAGTTATTATGCACCATTTTTTCTATAAATAGAAGCTCATTCCTACATTATTTCTTACGAATTCACCTTGAACTCTAGAGAGAGAGAAATTATAGAGAAGCTATATAAAAGTATTCTGCTCCTTCCCTACTCTTATATTCAGTTTCTTTTACGGTAAGGGATATTATTTGTTGTACTAGTAAGGGGTTTTATTTCTTTTGTATTCATGAAGAGAACTTCTGTTATTCCATTCTTTATTATTCTGCTGGAATAACCAGTATACGCGGACTACCCTATACTTGGTGACATTCTTCTAATATTCCGTCTTTATTATTATTCTATTGAATATCCTGTCACATAAGCTTTCGCCGACCGTTCCGAACTTTATTATTATTACGTGTGAATATCATGTCCGTATGCATGCGTTTACTGGGACCGATTCCTCTTTATTATTATTTGTTGGAATATCACATGCATGCATTTACGCCGGACTGGTTCTCATCTTTATTATTCTATTGGAACATCCTCAGCTTGCATTGAATTTACTTTGACTCGTTTCCGCTACTTATTAATCTGTTGGAATAACCTGTCTATGCGAAGTACCGCATGCATGGTGATTTCTTTTGTTATTCCATTCGTTACTATACTCAGTTGGTTAAAGTTTTGACTTCTATACTCAATGAAAGTAGTTGAATATCCTTGATATTTGCGCTTCATCCAGTATCTTTTCATGGAAATATTCTTTTGAGCATTCTTGAATTTTACTCTACAAAGCAGTATCATGTTGACAATTTGGACGTTATTGGTTCATGGATAAATTAATTCTTGAACTTGTTTTTATTAAATTCTTATATCATTGTCATCATCCTCATGTTTATATTATGTTGAAAGTCATCTGTGGCCTGTAGTGCATAGATGGACTTGGTATGATTATAACTAGGGATTATTCGGTCTAATCATGACCGTAATGTTACAAATGATGTGGAAAAAGTCCTCATTGACCCGTAGTGCATTGATGGATAGTTATTGGCAAGATCATGACCATTAATGAATACACAAATATCCTTGGTCCGTAGTGCATGGATAATTTGTGGTCCTAATACTAAATAATATCCTTGGCCGTAGTGCAGGGGTGATTCGATGATGTGGATTATTTATTAAGCTGAGTCCCAGCGATAAATGTCATGAAAAACCTTTTAAATCATAGAAGATAGAAGATTTTATTCTCTACTTGACTCTTCTAATGGATTGCTTGTTTCGCTGTAGTTAAACTTGATGTTTATTATATTTTATCAGTTTAACACTGTTGAAGGCTAATGATAATTTATTCTGCATTGTCTTAGTCATAATATTTCTTACTGGGCTAGTTGAGCTCACCCTTTTACATTCATTATTCTCTTCAGGAAATGAGAACGTAGTAGGGACTAGTCGGGGAACAAAGTGATGGTCCTAGATGGTGCATTAGTAGTCCTCACTATTCTGTTAAATAGTGTGACAATAAATATATTGAGGACTTATTTTGAGTTTTAATGCTATCTAGAAGACAATGTTTGTATTAAACCTCACAGCTCATGTTGTATATTTAAGATTATATTTGAATTTTATACCATGTATTTGGTGACTCAAGATGGGTGATGTATACCTATTTTGTGGGCGTCACAGTTGGTATCAAAGCTTAGGGATATGATCCCTGGCTGAGATGTGAGACAAGAACTAGAAGGGGAGAGACGGGGAATTCCTTCGCTAGTATGACCTACCTAAGTTTATTTGGTATTTAATTGGTCGGTCAGAGTATAGGGATAATATGTGATATGTTAATTAATCCTTGTTTTGTGGCAGTGTTTGAAAATGGCAGCTAAAAATGTTAACAATGGAGTGAATGAGACCGTTGAGACACCTTTAATCACTAATCAGGTTAATGTGATGTCAGACGAAGAAGAAATTAGAGAAATTTACATGGTGAGTGAAAAACTAATAGTTGCACCCGAGCTAGTTGCAGAGGTAGCAGCTGAGAGCGAGGAAGAAGAGGAACATGAGGATAATTTATTAGAAGAATTTTATGATCAAAATTTAGAATTACAAAATTTTATTCATGAGTTAGAAGAGTAGGTTGAATAACGGCAGGCGGTCGTGGAGCAAAGAGATGTAACAATTCAAAATTTTGTTACCCGATGTGCGATGCTTGAACAAAAGCACTCTTTGGCAGAGTATAAGATATTAGAGCTGGAATCTGAGAATGCTATGATTAATATTTTGATGAAAGAAGAAACAACTGAACGAAGGAGAATAGATGATGCATGGGTAAAAGCCGCACGACGTGTAGATATTGTAGAAAAAGACGTTCGATCTAATAAAGCCAAAATAGATGAAATGAATTTTGCTTTTTGGACAACAATTGGGAGAATCCACCATCGAATTCAGAATTATCTTGTGCATAGCGGTCAACTCCAATTCGATATGGATCGGAGGATAATGATTCAAATCATGGATCAGGAATGTGAAGAAGCACTTAAGGGTGGAATGTACCCTATAACAAAGTCAAATCCAGTAGTTTAAGTGAGAGCGTTTGTCGAGGAACCCGAACGAAGTTATCACGTGTTAGTTAATTATAAATTCTTGCGAAGTCTATACCTTATTTGATACCTGTTCTACCTATTCTTTTATCTCTCTTGCTTGCGCTCAATGTTTAAATTTGACTTTAGAGAAGTTGGACTTTGACTTATCGGTTGGAACTCCGTTAGGAAAAACCTTCATTACATGTGCTATCCAAGTCTTGGATGAGAGTCACAGTTTTGAATGATATTTTTACTGTTAATAAATTTCTTGACTTATTCTTGAAGACTTCTTAGCCTACCCCTAGAGCGTGAAATCAAATTTTGTATTGACCCTGGTACAAAACCCATTTCTTAAACCTTCAAATATTTCTTCAACTAAAATGAACGTAACATGCGCCAAAGACGTTGACTCGAGCTGTTGAAGATTATGATCGTACCATTCAATATCATCGTGGAAGTCTGAGCGTTAACGGTAGGTATGCGTTGAGTAGAAGATCGTATGCGGTTACAAGTGCAAATATATGAACCCACGTGAAGATAACGAATATACGAGTAGAATTGACTTTAATCGATAAAGTTAAAGTTGCTCAAGCTACATACCCGGAGCTGATGAATGTGAAGAATTAAGAAGGTTCAAGAGGGCGTTATTTTAGAAGCAAGAATCGACGAAGAGAGGAAATCGTAACCCTCGAGTTAATTGACCCATTAGAAATCCTCGATCGAGTAGGAACTGTGGCTTATAGACTCGTTTTACCGCTAAGTATGTTGCGTGTTCATAACGTTTTTAACATATCGATGTTACGTAAATATGTGGATGACCCGAACCACATTATTGAATTAGAACTAGACGAGATAGCAGAAGATTTAACGTATGAGGAGATACGTGTTAAAATAAGAAGGATTATATTCGACACTCAAAGGTTATACCTCAAGAGTTAGAATTTGAAGTGAAGTCAAGGTATCCTCACCTATTCGGCATACCAGGTACGTACGTAAATTTCGAGAGCGAAATTCTATAAGGAGGGGAGATTGTGAAATCCCAGATTTTATGAATAAAGATTTAATTTTCTCAAAATATATTTTTTTAATATTATGGTGTGGATTTGAGATAATGTTATAGTTGTGGCTAGTATTTATAAATTTTGAAAAGTATGCAAGTTGTTATATAATATTCGATTGGTCGGAGAATATTCTTTTTGTCGGGGAATATCCGTATTACGGTACAATCATTGGTGGACCCATGAATTGGAATTATTGTCGATGGATTGAGAAACGACAAAAATATTTTATGAAAATAATGGCGAAAGTTTTACCGTTATCTTGTTGAACTACTCTCGGTAGTAAAAGTAATGCGATGTCTGGCGTGGTTGCATAGTAGCACACGGTATTGATTATTGATGCTTACGTGATAAGTCACTCAGTTTTGTTTTATTGGTATTATTAATGTAATAAAACAGAAAAACTTTTTATATAAAACAGAATACTTTTATAAAGTTATTCTATAAATAGAATATATTATATTCTATTATGCATAGTGCTGCATAGTGTTTTTGCATAGTAAAATCTTTTTATATAAAACAGAATACTTTTATAAAGTTATCTATTTTATTAGACAATAATTAGAATATATTATATTTTATTATGCATAGTGTTTGCATAGTAAAATCTTTTATAAAGTTATTCGTTTTATTATATTATAAATAGAATATATTATATTTTATTTAAAAGATTTTGCTTTAAATATGGACCGTCAGATTAAAGTAAATCAATCTGGACCGTTCATGAGTTAGTTACTATGCAGTCCATTTTTCTATAAATAGAAGCTCATTCCTTCATTATTTCTTACGAATTCACTAAAACTCTTGAGAGAGAAATTATAGAGAAGCTATAGAAAAGTATTCTGCTCCTTCCCTACGCTTATATTCAGTTTCTTTTACGGTAAGTGATATTATTTGTTGTACTCGTAAGGGGTATTATTTCTTTTGTATTCATGAAGAGAACTTCATTATTCCATTCTTTATTATTCTCACTGGAATAACCAAAGATATCGCGGACTACCCTATACTTGGTGACATTCTTCTAATATTAAAAGTCTTTATTATTATTCTATTGGAATATCCTGTGCAATAAGCGTTTATCTTGGGACCGGTTCCGCTCTTTATTATTATTCTGTTGGAATATCTTGTCTGTGCGTTTACGTCGGACCTGGTTCCATCTTTATTATTATTCTATTGGAATATCATGTCTGTGTATTTACGCCGGACCTGGTTCGGTCTTTATTATTCTGTTGGAACATCCTATCGAGCATTTAATTTTGCACGACACAGTTCCGTTACTTATTAATCTGTTGGAATAACTCATGTCATCTGAAGTACCGCATGCATGGTGATTTCTTTTGTTATTCCATTCATTATTATACTCAGTTGGTTAAAGTTTGGACTTCTATACTCCATGAAATTAGTGGAATATCCTTGATATTTGCGCTTCATCCAGTATCTTTTTATGGAAATATTCTTCTGAGCATTCTTGAATTTTACTCTACAAAGCAGTATCATGTTGACAATTTGGATGTTATTGGTTCATGGATAAATTAATTCTTGAACTTGTTTTATTGAATTCTTATATCATTGTCATCATCCTCATGTTTATATTATGTTGAAAGTCATCTGTGGCCTGTAGTGCATAGATGAACTTGGTATGATTATGACCAGGGATTATTCAGTGTAATCATGACCGTAATGTTACAAATGATGTGGAAAAAGTCTTCATTGGCCCGTAGGGCATTGATGGATAGTTGTTGGCATGATCATGACCATTAATGAATACACAAATATCCTTGGTCCGTAGTGCATGGATAATTTGTGGTCGTGATACTAAAGAATATCCTTGGCCGTAGTGCAGGGGTGATTCAATGATGAGGATTATTTATTAAGCTGAGTCCCAGCGATAAAAGTCATGAAAAACCTTTTAAATCATAGAAGATAATAGATTTTATTCTCTACTTGACTCTTCTAATGGATTGCTTGTTCCGTTGCAGTTAAACTTGATGTTTGTTATATTTTATCAGTTTAACACTGTTAAAGGCTAATGATAATTTATTCTGCATTGTCTTAGTCATAATATTTCTTACTGGGCTAGTTGAGCTCATCCTTTTACTTTCATTATTCTCTTCAGGAAATGAGAACGTAGCATGGACTAGTCGGGGAACAGAGTGATGGTCCTAGATGGTGCATTAGTAGTCCTCACTATTCTGTTAAATAGTGTGACAATAAATGTATCGAAGACTTATTTTGAGTTTTAATGCTGTCTAGAAGACAATGTTTGTATTAAACCTCACAGCTCATTCTGTATATTTAAGATTGTATTTGAATTTTGTACCATGTATTTGGCGACTCAAGATGGGTGATGTATACCTATTTTGGGGGCATCACAGTACTCGTATGAGATATCATTTCTTTTGTACTCGTCATGGAATATCATTTTCTTTGGTATTTTTCTTTTACGAGTTACTATTCACCCAATTATTATTCACTCTAGTATTATTCACTCGGGTATTCGGGGTACTTTTCGTGCCAGAGTTACTATTTACGAGTTACTATTCACGGGTTACTATTCACTCTAGTATCATTCACTCAGGTATTCGGGACACTTTTCGTGTCAGGGTACTATTCACGGAGTACTATTCACGGGGTACTATTCACCCGAAAAATATATTTTTTTATGTCCAAATTATTTTTGGTACATGAATATTATTCTTGAATTTTACTTTACAAAGCAGTATCATGTTGACAATTTGGGCGTTATTAATTTCTGGATAAATTAAATTATAAATCTTTAAAATTTATCCTTGAACTTGTTTTATTGAGTTATTATGTCACTGTCATCATCCTCATGCTTATATTGTGATGAAAGTCATCTTTGGCTTACGTGCATAGATGGACTTGGTATGATTATGACCAGGGATTATTCGGTATAATCATGACTGTAATGTGACGAATGATGTGGTGAAAGTCTTCATTGGCCTGTAGTTCATTGATGGACAGTTGTTGGTATGATTATGATCAGGGATTATTCGGTATAATCATGACCATTGATGATTACATGAATATCCTTGGCCGTGATGTAGGGATGATTCGATTTTATTTATTAAGCTGAGTCTTAGCGATAAAATTGTTGAAAAACTTTTTAAATCATAAAAGATAGTAGATTTTATGCTCTACTTGACTCTTCTAATGGATTGCTTATTCCGCTGTAGTTGTTGATCTAAAACTTGTTGTCTTTTATATGCTATCAGTTGTTATACTATTGAAGGCTAAGGATAATTTATTCTGCATTATCTTAGTCATAATATTTCTTACTGGGCTAGTTGAGCTCACCCTTTCCTTTCACTGTTCTCTTAAGGAAATGAGAATATAGTTGGGACTGGTCGGGGAACGGATTGACGGTTCAGATGGTTGTTTTAGTAGTCCTCACTATTCTGTGAAATAGTGTGATAATAATTGTAATGAGGACTCCATTGAGAGTGAATATTATCTAGAAAGCAATATTCTTGTTTAAACTCTCAGCTTATGTTTTGTTGTATTTTACACGACAGTTGTATAATTATGTTTTTATTTGAATTATGTACCATGTATTTGGCGACTCAAGATGGGTGATGTATACCTATTTTGAGGGCGTCACAGTTGGTATCAAAGCTTAGGGATATGATCCCTGGCTAAGATGTGAGACAAGAACTAGGAGGGGAGAGACGGGGAATTCCTTCGCTAGTATGACCTACCTAAGTTTATATGATATTTAATTGGTCGGTCAGAGTATAGGGATAATATGTGATGTGTTAATTAACCCTTATTTTGTGGTAGTATTTGAAAATGGCATTCGAAAATGATGAGATAAGCAATGAAGCACATGAGACCGTTGAGTCACCAACGATCAATACCCAGGATAATATGCAACAGGAAGACTATAATCCTCAAGTAAACAATAACATTGATGAAATGGTGAATGATGGGATGTTCAGAGGCTTTATACAATTCATGCAACATCTGGCGAGAGCGGCTCCTGTTCAAAATGCAGGTGGAAACACTGGCAACTCTCGGACGGTCACCGCTAAATAGTTCAAGGAGCTGGGACCACCGAAGTTTTTGGGAAAGCCAGAACCACTTAAGGCAGAGACGTGGTTAAATTAGATCACCAAGATATTTGATGTCTTGGGATGCTCCGATGAGCAAAAGGTTCCCTTTGCCACCTTTATGTTGCGTGAAGAGACAGATTACTGGTGGGAATCTGTAAAACGTACCCAGCTTGACGCACTCAAGATGTCTTGGGAGAAGTTCCAAGAGTTGTTCAACGACAAGTACTTTCCCAAAAGTATTCGTCACATGAAGGATGTGGAGTTTATCAAGTTGGAGCAAAATAATTTGACCGTGTCGCAATACGAGGCTAAATTTGCAGAGTTATCTCGGTTTGCATCCCATTTGGTCGATAATGAGGAGCGAATGACGCGAATGTTTCTAAGAGGTTTAAAACCTGAAATACGTCAATACCTCATTTCTCATAAATTGTGTTTGTATTCAGATGTAGTGAATAGGGCTCAGTTATTGGAGCGCGATAATGAGCCAGCCCAACCAAAGGATAACGACCAACAACATGATAATAATCGTACCGGTGGCAATGACCATTGGAACAATGATAACCATCGTGGGGGAAATTATCATGCCAAGAATGGTAACCACTTCGGTGCTAATCATGGCCAAGATAATAGGAGTTGAAATTTTAAGAAGAGAAGGTTCAACAACGATGGAAAGATAGCGGCACCAACACGCGTTTTCAAGGAAGGAGAACGACCACTAATTGTATGCTTTAAATGCGGAGGGGAGGGACATATCAGTCCAAGCTACACAATGTTGTCCAAAGTATGTTACAATTGTGGAAAAGAAGGTTACCTAGCCCGATTTTGTCGTGCACCAAAGTCAAGTCCAGCTGGGCAGTGGCACCAAAGGCGGATACGGACAAAACAAAGTCGGTGGTTTCAGGAAGAGTGTTTTTTGTGACTTCTCAAAAAGCGAAGTAACCCGAACGAAGTTAGCACGAGTTAGTTAATTATAAATTCTTGCAAAGTTTATACCTTATTAGATACCAGTTCTACCCATTCTTTTATCTCTCTTGCTTGCACTCAACGTTTAAATTTGACTTCGGAGAAATTAGAGTTTGACTTATTGGGTGAAACTCCGTTAGGAGAAACCTTTGTTACCTCCACTGTTTATAAATCTTGTTTGATTCAAATCGACACTTTCACGTTACCTGTCGATCTTATCTCTTTGAAATTACTTGCCCTTGATGTGATTTTAGGAATCGATTGGTTAACTACTCGTCATGCCAAAATTGATTATTTTCATAAGGTTATTAGCTTTCATATTTCTAACCAACATGTTATGTGAATTCAAGAAACCAAACCACTAAAGTCAATCACTGTTATATTAAGCCATAAGTAAAGAGCCCTGAGACTTTCGCTGGTGACTTCCTTGTGTGGAATGCACCGAAGCCGAACTTTCCGTAGGGGACGTTGTGAATAACGGTGGCAAGTTGATAGGTATCAATGTGACGTACTATCCAAGTCTTGGATGAGAGTCACAGTTTTGAATGATATTTCTATTGTTCATAAATTTCCTGACGTATTCCTGAAGACTTCCTAGCCTACCCCTATAGCGTGAAATCGAATTTTGTATTGACCCCAGTACAACACCCATTTCTCAAACCCTTAAATATTTCTTCACCTAGAATGAACGTATTATGCGCCAAACACGTTGGCTCGAGCTATTGAAGATTACGACTATACCATTCAATATCATTGTGGAAGAGCGAACGTAGTAGTTGACGCGTTGACTAGAAGATCGTATGCGTTTACGAGTGCGATATTGTTAACACAAAAACCCATTTCGTATAACTTACAAATGATGAAGATAGAGTTAAAGACTCTAGGGACCCACGTGAAGATAACGAATATACGAGTAGAATCGACTTTAATCGATAAAGTTAAAGTCGCTCAAGCTACACACCCGAGTCCGATGAATGTGAAGAAGGAGGTTAAAGAAGGCGTTATCTCAACCCTCGATTTAATTTGCCCATTTGAAATCCTCGATCGAGTTGGAACTGTGGCCTATAGACTCATTTTACCGCCAAGTATGTCGCGTGTTCATAACATTTTTTTTAACGTATCGATGTTACATAAATATGTGAACGACCCGAACCACATTATTGAATTGTAATTAAACGAGATAGCAGAAGATTTAACGTATGAGGAGATACATGTTAAAATCTTGGATAAGAAGGATCATATTCGACACTCAAAGGTTATACCTCAGGAGTTGGAATATGAAATGAAGTCAAGGTATCCTCACCTCTTCGGCATACCAGATACGTACGTAAATTTCGAGGGAAAAATTTCATAAGGAGGAGATATTGTAAGACCCCGAATTTTATGAAATGAAAGTATTCAATTTTCTTATAATTATTATTCTATTTGGTTAAATTGATAAAATGTTAAAATTAAGGGTGATATGTGAAATTTTTTGCAAAGTAAGTAAGTTGTTATAAAATATTCATTTGGTCGGGGAATATTCTTTTTGTCGGGGAATATCCGTACGATGGCACAATCATTTGTGGACCCCACAACGAAAGTATTGTCGTAGTAAGAAAACGACGAAATTATCATTTTATAAAAATAATGGCAAAAGTGTTACCGTTAAAACTGTTGAACTACCCGGTAGTAAAAGTACAGTAATACGCGTGGTTGCATAGCACACGGTATTGATTGTTGATGCTTATGTAAGAAGTCACTCAGTTATACTCAATTATTGCTACAGTAATTGAAGCATCATATCTCTCATATTATTGATTCAATTATTGTCACAATATCATCTGCATAATATTTTATATTATTAAATCAATAATTGAGACAACAAAGTTATTAATATTATTATTTATAATATTGACAATGTCTAGAAATTTCTGTCAAGGAGAGGTTTGGTCACCTAATTGCGCGCCAATAGGGAGAAATCCTTATTGGAAAGCCCCTCTTTCCTGGGAACGAATAAGTTCGTGTTAATAAAGATTAAATTGATAGTTCCATTGTGTGGGAATTATTAGTGTTAGTGTAAATCGACATTTATTTCGATAATAATTAATGTCTGGAGGTTATATTGACCAATCGGGTAATTAACTAGATAAATGAGCAATTAATTTCTATTAATTCAAATGCTTATAACTATATGTTCACATGTGTGTACTATTGATTCACATGATTTACTATTAGGGGAGTTGGTGCAAGATTGATAATACTTGCATGACTAAATCAAAAATGGAGGTATAGATGAAGGTACTATACTGTAATTATTTTTTTTCACATGATTAGAACTATTGAGTCACATGATTTACTATTGATTCACATGATATACTATTAGGGGAGGTGGTGCAAGTTTGATAATACTTGCAGGACTAAATTAAAAATGAAAAAAAAAAAAGATGAAGGTATTATACAGTAATATTTCGAGCCCCAAAACGTGCAATTATCGAAACTATATTTTCCTATAAATAGAAGCTCATTCTTCCTTCATTTTTCACCAATTCACTAAAGCTATAGAGCAATTATTATAGAGAGAAATTATAGAGAGAAAGAAGAAGAGAAGTCCGCTACCTCACTATTCCAGTATCCAGTTTCTTCCAAGATAAGGGGTATTATTTCTTTCGTATTCATGAAGAGAGTTATTTTCTTTCAATACTTGTAAGGGTTGTTATTCCATTCTTTATTATTCTGTTGGAATAACCTGTCTGTGCGGTCTATCGCATGCCTGGTGAATTCTTTTGTTATTACATTCTTTATTATTCTGTTGGAATAACCTGTCTGTGCGGTCTATCGCATGCCTGGTGAATTCTTCTGTTATTCAATTCTTTATTATTATGATGGAATAACTTGTCTATGCGGTCTATCGAATACCTGGTGAATTCTTCTATTATTCCAGTCTTTATTATTCTATTTGAATAACCTGTCTGTGCGGTCTATCGCATGCATGGTGAATTCTTCTGTTATTCCATTCTTTCTTATTCTGTTGGAATAACCTGTCTACGCAGACTACCGCATGCATGGTGAATGACCCTTCGTATTCATTCTTTATTAAATTGTGGAAATGATCTGTTTACACGGATTATCTCATGACGGGTGAAAATACATTTGCAGTTTCGTATATTCTATTATACTCGTATGAGATATCATTTCTTTTGTACTCGTCATTGAATATCATTTTCTTTGGTATTTTTCTTTTACGAGTTACTATTCATAGGTTACTATTCACCCAGTTACTATTCACTCTAGTATTATTCACTCGGGTATTTGGGGTACTTTTCGTGCCAGAGTTACTATTTACGAGTTACTATTCACGGGTTACTATTCACTCTAGTATCATTCACTCAGGTATTCGGGACACTTTTCGTGTCGTAGTATCTTATTCACTTTAGTACTATTCCCAAGTACTATTCACTTTAGGGTACTATTCACCCTTCAAAAATATATTTTTTATGTCCAAATTATTTTTGGTACATGAATATTATTCTTGAATTTTACTCTCTAAAAGCGAAGATCATGTTGACAATTTAGGCGTTATTAATTTCTGGATAAATTAAATTATAAATCTTTAAAATTTATCCTTGAACTTGTTTTATTGAGTTATTATGTCACTGTCATCATCCTCATGCTTATATTGTGATGAAAGTCATCTTTGGTTTACGTGCATAGATGGACTTGGTATGATTATGACCAGGGATTATTCGTTATAATCATGACCGTAATGTGACGAATGATGTGGTAAAAGTCTTCATTGGCCTGTAGTTCATTGATGGACAGTTCTTGGTATGATTATGACCAGGGATTATTTGGTATACTCATGACCATTGATGATTACATGAATATCCTTGGCCGTGATTCAGAGATGATTCAATTTTATTTATTAAGCTTAGTCTCAGCGAAAAAATTGTTGAAAAACTTTTTAAATCATAGAAGATTGTAGATTTTATGCTCTACTTGACTCTTCTAATGGATTGCTTATTCCGCTGCAGTTGTTGATCTAAAACTTGTTGTCTTTTATACGCTATCAGTTGTTATACTATTGAAGGCAAAAGATAATTTATTCTGCATTATCTTAGTCATAATATTTCTTACTGGGCTAGTTGAGCTCACCCTTTCCTTTCACTGTTCTCTTCAAGAAATGAGAATATAACTGAGACTGGTCGGGGAATAGATTGACGGTCCAGATGGTTGTTTTAGTAGTCCTCATAATTCTGTGAAATAGTGTGATAATAATTGTAATGAGGACTCCATTGAGAGTGGATATTGTCAAGAAAGAAATATTCTTGTTTAAACTCTCAGCTTATGTTTTGTCATATTTTACACGATAGTTGTATAATTAATTTTTATTTGTATTATGTACCATGTATTTGACGACTCAAGATGGGTGATGTATACCTATTTTGGGGGCGTCACAAAAAATGTCGTCGTAAATCTTGATACATCTTCGTACTTCTTGAATGAATCGAGTATCTTGAGTTATGAGCTTCGGTCAAGATTTCGTCTTTAATATCTGGTACTGCTAGAACCTAAATTCTTCCCTCATATCTTAGTAGTCCTTCAGTATCGATCTTGTATTTCACTTCACTACCTTTAACCACTTTTTCTTTGATTTTCTCACATTCTTCATCTTGTGGTTGAGCATTCTTTACCTTGTCCACCAACATTGGACTAGCTTCCATCTGGAATAGTCGTTCATCAGATTCGTTTGGAAATTTTATTTCCAATTATAGCCTTGTTATTGCTGAAATAAGTTCCTCCTAGGTGGTTAACAACATCAATTTTTCTCGAACTTTCCTGCTCAAAGCATCTGCAACCACATTCGCCTTGCCTGGATGATAAAAGATCTCAAAATCATAATCTTTTATTAATTCCATCCATCTCCTTTGACGTATGTTCAGGTCCTTCTGTGTGAAAATATACTTCAGACTCTTATGGTTTGTATATATCTAACATTTCTCTCCATAGAGATAATGTCTCCAAATCTTCAGAGCAAATACCACCGTAGCCAACTCTAAATCATGAGTAGGGTATCCTGTCTCATAGTCCTTCAATTTCCTTGATGCATATGCAATGAATTTGTCGTTCTGCATAAGGACACAACCTAATCCTTTATCTGATGCATCACTATACACGACGAAGTTTCCTGTATTGTTTGGTAATGACAACACAAGTGCCACACTTAAATCTTTTTCAAGTCTTGAAAGCTCTCTTCACACTTTCGCGTCCAATTAAACAAATTTTATAGCTTTTTTTGTCAAATTTGTTAACGGAGTGGCAATCTTGGAAAAGTCCTGAATAAACCGTCTATAATAGTCGACCAGTCCCAAGAAACTCCTCACCTCCGATGATGTCCTTGGTTGTTCCCAATTGATTACAGCTTCAACTTTTGATGGATCCACTGAAATCCCGTCTTTGTCAATCACATGATCAAGAAATTGTAAACGTTCTAGCCAGAATTCACACTTAGAGAATTTTGCGTACAACTTTTCATTTCTTAGCGTCTCAAACGTCAATCGTAAATGTTCCACGTGTTCTTCTTGAGATTTGGAGTACACCAGAATATCATCGATAAATACCACCACAAACTTGTCGTAAAATGGTTTAAATACCATATTCATCAAATCCATGAATGCAGCAGGGGCGTTGGTCAAACCAAAAAACATCACCAGAAACTCGTAATGTCTATAACGAGTTTTGAATGCCGTTATAGGTACATCCTCCTTCCTTACCTTTAATTGATGATACCCACTTCTCAAATATATTTTCGAGAAGTATCTATCACCCTTCAATTGATCAAACAAGTCATCTATTCTTGGAAACAGATATTTATTCTTAATAGTGAATTTGTTTAATTCCCTATAATCAATGCAAAGACGCATTGACCCATCCTTCTTCTTCACGAATAACACTGGTGCTCCCCCACTGTGATACACTTGCTGAATACATTTCTTGTCCAACAGCTCTTGCAACTTTACCATCAGTTCCTCATCTCTATCGGAGCCATCCTGTACAGGGCCTTCGATATCGAAGCAGTTCCTGGTGCCAAATCGATAACAAACTCGATCTCTCGGTCAGGCGGAAGTCATGGTAAATCCTCTGGTAACACATCTACAAATTTCCTAACCACTGGTATTTCTTCCAGTGTCACCCCTTTCCTCTGAGTATCGACTATGTAAGCTAAATATCCTACACAGCCTTGACTCAGCAATTTCTTGGCCTGCATAATCGTCAGACATCTTGCTTGTCTAGGCCACTTACTACCATAGAAGACTACCTTTGACGAAGTAATAAGGTTTACGCATTTCTTTTGGCAATCAATTATCACTCCATAGTTGAATAGCCAATCCATTCCAAATATAACATCTAACTCTCCAAGTTTAATCGGGATTAAATCTACTATCATGACATTCCCCTTAATATTCACCCTATAATTCTTGTATACGAACCTAACAGGAATCACCTCCCTATTCACAATTTCTATGTTTAAAGGGAAATTCAATTCTTCACTAGGCAATCCTAACCTCTTAACAAATTCATCAGATATAAACGAGCAAGTAGCACCCGAATCAAATAATACACAAACATCTATATCATTGATTGGGATGATACCTGACACAACATCCTTTGATTGTACAGCATCCTGCACAGTCATATTGAAGGTTCTGGATGTGGGTCTGTTTGATGACGTTGGTCCAGCAATGGTCAATGTACCTCCACTGCTACCTCCCTTGCTTCCGTTGTCTCTCCAAATTTTCTTTCTTAGGGCACTCATCATGAGTAAAATGATCCTTTGACCCACATGTGTAGCAAACATTCTTCTTTGGTTAATTGAAATTTGGGCAATATGACCGTCCTGGCCATAGTTGAAGCATACTCGCTTACCCCTTAAGCACATGCCAGGGTGATTCTTTCCGCATGTAGCACATATTTCAAACTTCTTTTTCTGCTGGCTATCTTGTTGGCTTCCAGCACCAACACTCGCATTCCACTTCCTCATCAAGTTACTACTACCATTTCCACCACTACTACCACCATTCTTACCTTCACCTTCACCCTCATTCTTCTTCTTTCTTTGTTCTTGATTGTACTTTATCACAACCTCGCCTCCACCCTCAGCGAGAAATTGCCTTCTCAAGCACCGCTGTAAACGACTTTAACTGGAACAAAGAGACTCTGCTATACAACTAGGGCTTCAGTCCCTGTTCAAACCTCTTCGCCTTGTGCTCATCCGTGTTCACTTGATATAGCGCAAACCTCGCCAACTCATTGAACCTTGCTGCATACTCTGACACTATTATTGTGCCCTGCTTTAGTTCTAAAAACTGCACTTCCATCTGATTCTTTGAACTCTCTGGGAAATATTTCCTTGAACCTTTCCCAAGTCATCACTCCCTAACCTCCTCTAGTTTTATTGGCTTGCCACCAATAACTGGCCACTACTTTCAACATGAATGTTGCAAAAGAGGTCTTCTGGTTCTCAATGACCCTAGCAACATTAAATACCTTCTCTATTTCCATGATCCAAGTATGTGTGTCAACCGGATTCATGGTTCCACAGATTTCAGGTGGTCCAACCGCCTTGAAAATCTTTAAAAGTCTGACTTGATTCTCGCGGTTGATTTTCTTGATGCTTCATTTGTCGAAAGTGTCACCAATCTTGAATCGAAGTTAGCTTCAAATATTGTTATTGTTGGTAGATTCCTCTGGGGTTTGTTGTCGTGGTTGACGTCTTCTTGGAGGCATTTTCTGATAAAAATACACTTATTATATTATTACTCAATTTCTTTTAAGTATTTTCTACTTAACTTGCACATCATAAAAGATCATCACATAACACATAGAATCTTGAATAAAAATTAACATTTTATTAATTTATCATATTTAGAAAACATAAGAACAATAGCATCGTTGCTATTTACATTACATTCCTGAACTACTAAAGTTTCGTGATAACATCATCATTATATCCCATTGGTTACATAACACTTGGGATTTACATCTTATTTATCATATCATTAATCACATATCAAGTACATTCCCTACGATGACCTTCTAAAATGTTGTGTAGCCTTACGACGCTCTTCTTCCATAATATGGAACATTATTTTGCGATCTAACATTTACGATGGAAGCGTCTCGAACTTAATCGGATAATACTTAACTCAATCTTGAGCTCGATTAATCACGGTGTTGAATACGCCATTCATCTCCTCCATCTTGATCTTCTTTGCTTGTGCTTCCCCCTCTGCTACTCCTGCACGCTGAGAAGCTTTCTTAAACACGTCTTCGACTCTTGCTCTCTTGTCGGATTCTTCTTTTTATTTGTTCTTTAGCTCCGCGATCTCCTCTGTCATTTGCTCGTTCTCCCCATCAGTGTGAATCAGCTTCCATTCGACATTACTCAGACATCCATCTAGATCCCGGATCTCGTCATCCTTCAGTGCCATCGAGGTCTACTATTTAGCTACTATCTCTTCCAACTCCTTGACTCTATCCTGAAGTTCCACATTGCGGTCGTATACTTCGTCGTACATACGGGCTGCAATCGAGTTTGGTGGAAACTCGACTTCCTCGTCATCCTCATCCCCATCCGATTGTGGCAGCTCAACGGGATCCTCCTCATCCATCTCTACCTCATCATCCTCATTAGGTGAACCCTCATGCTCAACCACTGTAACCAACAGAAATGACTCCCGTGGCAGTAGTTATTCCTAAACCACCTGAATGTCACGAGGCTCCTCATCTCTAGGCATCTGGGGTCCTTCCTCCCTAGCCTGACTGGATTCTCCTACATTAGCCGTCCTGACAAAAATAATTTAAATTTTAATTACTAATCATCACTACTCGACACTCACGAGCACATAGGTTGAATCCACATAAGCACATAAGTGTTTTATTACTTCTTCCTTAAAACTCGATAAGAGTTTATCACCACTATCTTTTCAAAGGTTACTTCCTAAGGCTTTTCCCACACCTAAGGTTCATAACCTAAGGCTCTGATACCAACTTGTGACACCCCCAAATCCGGGTACTTCATTCTTATAAGATTTGGTGTTCACTGTCTAAACATTCATTTCTAATTACCCAAATATAATAAAATTTAACAATAAACCTTCCCTTTAAAGGATTACCTCAATAAGTTCAATAAAATCTCCCAGGTTATCTAACCTTTAAATACAAACATCAAGTGTGGAAAATTAAATAACTACATCACAATATTTAAAATAGAGTATGACAATATAAAAGTCAACAGGTTTACAAGTCTTCAACACTTGTTCATCTTTCCTTTCCCTTTATTGGTGGTAGGTTCATCGACCTTCTCAACTTTAGTTGTAATAGTTATATAAGAAAGAGTGAGCAAACAAATGCTCACTTGAAGTGACAATGAATAATAATATCATAACAACTGCCAAACATAGGCTCAATAGGATTGAATAATATTCTTTATCAATGATAATCAGGAACAGAAATTAAAGTATATATCTGAGGGTCACAAGACCACGAACTATATCCAAAGTTATAAGTATTCTTTCAACTTAATCCTAAACAGTCATAAGACTGTAGGGACTTCTCGTACTTAGGGGGATCAACCCTTTGTATAATGTATTGTGTACAAACATCTAAACGCTTTGCGTAAATTATCCCCTATAATAGGGTTGTTCATCTAAGTGTTTAGAATATAAGTCCTCACCAAAGTACGTTTGGTTTGGATAAGTTTCAAGGTAATTTATAGTTTAACGAACATCAATTAAGGATTGTTGAATAAAAATGTAATAACAATATGCTATGGAATAAGTCATAAATGAATCAATATTGTATATTAAGGCCATGCTTTAGAAATGAACCAAAAGCATAAGCATTGAATAACTTAACATACCTTGCTTGAACAATATTGAGCTAAGGCTAGAACAGAATTGAGTTACTAAGCATGCATAAACAATAACAAGTTGAACAATAAAACTTGCTCAACATAAGTGTATCAGAATTTAGAAACTCGCATACTAAGAAACAAGTTAAAAGTAGGAAACCTTCTCAAAGTAGGAGTTAGGTTAAAGAGCTTTGCATGAATACAATTAAGTTGTATACATAGGATTAGGAATTACTTGCTCAATATTAAGGTAAATAGAACAAACTCAAATAAAGGTTAGAGTTCGGAAACTTGCCTTGCGTGTAAGCTAAACTGTAATAACTCGATTCTCAATACCCTATACATATGTCATCATGACAAAATTAGTTACTACATGGACCTCATACACAATTAAGTACATATTTCATGTATGGCTTTGTTTTAATCATATAGTCAAGTCACACTATTAATGAAATAACATAACTCATTAATTGTTAATAATGTTCTCACACTTGGTACTATAACACCACAATTAACAAAAATCACATTTTAATAGTTAAAACATACTCTTTATCAAAAAATTGCAGAAATGTATAATTAAAATAAACTTTCGACCAACATCATAACTTAATTGCAAGCGCACCTAATTTTGCACTAGGAATGGCGCTGTGACTTGAGACACATGCCTATAATTGGCACTGTGGTTTTCGGACTGCTCAACGCGAGAAAACTATATATACGAGTACTGCTACCGTCAAGTACAATTTTTGCAACGACTAGTTTCATGAGAACACAAACAAAGCCAATTTGGCCTACAAGTTACTTTCTAACAACCAATTTAACACGTAATATATACATAAACCTCATAGAAAAATAACTTAAGGTCTCTAAACACTATTTTACCCATATAAACAATATAAACATCGAATTTAAGACATCTAACTTCACTATTCTTGGTAAAACTTTACTTTTTGACATTCTTAATGAAAATCATCACTGTGGCTTTAATTTTACAACCAAAACAGTTAATTTAAAATGCTTTGTTTTCGTTTCTTCATGTACTTTCACAATAATTAGTCATTTTATACATTATACAATGAATTAAACTTCAATTTTAACTTTCAAATAAGCCATATTCATATATATTTCACTGTTAAATAACTTTCTCCTTACATATCATATTTGCATGAAGTAAACTACTCTAAATCATATATTAAACATATAAAATAGTTTATCAACAAATCATTATATATACAATTGATATAATCACAATTACTACCCATATAACTTTAAAGAAAACTTTTGGTAAAACAAAACTAGAACTATATAAAAACTAAAATTATACCTTTGATTGCTAGAAGATATGAAGAACTTGAAAATCTCTCCCTTCTTCTAAATTCTCAACTCATAGGAAACTCTCTTCCTTCTTCTCTTCTCTCTTTCTTCTTCTCTATGTTCTTCCTTTCTCTTTTTCTAATACGTAATATAACTGATATATTATAATATAATATAACATATACTTATAATACCTATTAATATATATCATAAATACATATATAACTGATGTCAGTTATATTATTTGAAAATCAAAAGTCATAAGGCTTGTTTGGCTAAAACTACTTTAAAATTTAAAACTTAAAACCCTTAAGCCTTGTTTGGCAAAACAAGATTAAAATAAGAATTTAAAAGTCCTAAGGCTTTGTTTGGTAAAACCAAAATAAAACTCTTTTAATTTATTTTAATTATAATTTATAATATAGTTTATTGTTACACTTTATTCAATTAAATTCTCATATTCAAATTTAATTCAACTAAAACCAATAATAACTTATTAAATCCATTTGTCACATAATCATATTACTATAAATTATAATCTTCATTATAATTTCATTTAATAAATTATTACATCACTTTAATTACCAAATTAAATTAAAAACATTATAGTAATTCATTTAATCCATATTAACTCTCTAAATTAATTATTAAATTAAATTAGAATATTATCTCATAATAATTAATTTTCTTAACTCATAAATTATTATTTTAACAAATAAATAATCAAATTAAATCAAATTCAACAAATATTTATTCAACAATAAACACATCAATTAAAATATTTTTATAATTTAATAAATATTTGGAATTACAATTTAAAATTCTAGATTATTACGAAACATATTTTGTTTGCCTTGTGTTGTCGTTTGGTTTATATTGTTAAGCATAATATAGACTATTCAAGCATGATTTAAAATGAAATTTTCAAGTAGAGGACTATACTTGTAACAATCCGTATTTTTTAATTAAATATTTAAATATTTATTGAATTATATAAATATTTAATAGATGTGTTTATCGTTGAATAAGTATTTGTTTAATTGATTTAATTTGATGTGTTTTGATTATTTATTTGTTTAATAAATAATTAATTAGTTAAGAAAAGTAATTATTTTGAAATAGTAATCTAATTTAATTTAATAATTAAGTTAGAGAGTTTATAATGATTAAATAAATTATTATATTATGCAATGAATTGTTATTAGAATTAATTAAATTAAGTATGAAAACTTAATTAATTAGAAGTGTGACAAATAACTATATTATAAGTGGTTATTAAAATAAATTAAAGTAGTTTTAATTTATTTTGCCAAACAAGGCTTAAATATATTAAGTCTTAATTTTAAATTAGTTTGCCAAACAAAGCCCTGAGGCTTTTGGATTTCTTTTGAATTTAAATTATTAACTAAATAAATAATTTATATATTTATAAGTATACGTTATATGCTGATAACTGATAATACTTATTAGGTCTATTATGACTATATGCGCGTTTTTTTATGTACGCTTTGTTATCGCTTAGTTTTTACTTTTACGTATATTGTATATGGCCTAAGCCTAAGCCTAAGAAGAAGTTCAGAGAAAAAGGGTTTTCAAAGAGGAGGTTTCAATGAATTTGAGAGAAAACCTGAGAGAGAGAGAAGTAGCAAAAGAAAGTTATCAGTGATTAACAAAGATTGTCTAATCAAACAAGAGGTATGTTCCTCTAAACTTAAAAAGATGTACGTATATATATGTTATAGTTAGCATATATATATATATATATATATGTGTGTGTGTGTGTGTGTGTGTGTGTGTGTGTGTGTTGTATGCTAAATTACGATTTAGAAAAAGAACTTGGTTTTACAGTGAAAAGTAGATATACAAATATATGTTTTGTAGAAATATCAAAATTTTGTATGCTAACTAAGGAATCGCACTATACATGTTAACTGGTTTATATGTTGGTATACTGGTATTTCAAAGGTATTAAATTGGTTATAAGCATGGAATTACGTTCACTGTAATTTAATATATCAATAAAGTAGTTTTTGTTTTAAAAAACAGTGTTTTCAAAGAATTAGTTTATGATATTGTTGATTAGTGGTGGGAAATTGGAATATAGATGATTGTTAACATTTATGTGTAAATTACATCAATTATATGTATGTAATTAGTTGATAGAATTTCTTAAACAGACCAAAAATGGTCTTTGTGCTCGGTTCTGTTAGTTTTTGGCGCCCAAATAGTGTGATTCGCACCCAAATATTGAAATTCGCGCCCGATTGCAATCTCATGTGACTGCGACACCACCATATGACTTAGTTCTCGCCATGCCGGGCATGTGAGACAAAGTCTGAGTCGGACAGTTTTGACCTCCTGTAGTAAAATGGTCATAACTTTCTCATACGAACTCCGATTGAGTTGATTCAAGATGATCCGGAACGAGGACGAGTAGACCTACAACTTTCAAGCTTTAAGGTTTTTAATTTGAGGTCTGTAACAGTAGTCAAAATGGTAATATTTAGGACTATTATGTTTTCAGGGGAAATCGGAGGGCGTCGAGCATGCACATATGCATGTGTAGTGCTCCTGACCATAAAAGATGATGTCCTAAGTTATAAAACATGTATGTTAGTAAATATAATGATGCTTAACATTAATAAATAATGTATTAGGTAAGTTATAGAATCATAGTAAGCATACACAAGAGAGGCAAATCGGGCGTGTGACGATTGAACGTCGAAACGCCGTGCCAAGTGTTAATGAACTTAAAAAGTGTTTCAATTCAATTGAAATGAATATTATAGGATATAAAATGGGTTTAATATAAAACCAATAAGTATTCCTAGCAAGACTTAAGCACTTGAATGAACTTCGAGTTTGACTAAGAAGAATTATAGTGAGTCATAAGTCGAAAAGTTAGCACAATCTAATTGAACATTGTGTGCTAATTAATAGGAAATATTATGAGATGTGGAGTAGAGTTTACATTACAATTGCTATGTGTTGTTATGTGACTAATAGTTGATGTGTATGATTATATAATTGTGTAGGGCACGTGAAGTGCAGATAACTGTAAGCTGTTAAGCTATTATTGCTAAACAACGATCAAGGCAAGTCTTTTGGTTCCTATTTTCTACGTGGAATTGATGAACTATTTTAAATTGCATGATATGTTATACATGTTGAAATCATGAAATGTTAAAGTCAATATATGACTGCATTGTTTTGGCTAAGTAATGATGGTTGAGTAAGGAACTCAATCTTTATATTTGCTATGTGAATTAAAAGCATGTATGCCATGTTACTTTAATGAGATGTATATCGAGCATGTTATTATGTGTTATGTGATGCATGAAAACTGTTAGACTTTGTTGGGCTATCGAGCTCACTCTTGCAAATAACCACTTTTGCAGGTTAAGATTTTAAGGTAAAGATATGTGCTAAGTGAGTTATAGAGATCTATATTCACGAAGATTACTTATGTTTTATGAGAAATGTATTTCATATTTTGAACGTAACATGTTGTTGAATTGGAAGTTGAGCTATCCGATGTATATGGATATTTAGTTATGATGTAAGACTTTGTATAGTCATTTTGTTGTAACGATTCATGATATAAGATTGAATCAAAGAGATGTAATGTAAAGGTTGCGATTTAGGGCAAGAAAGAAGGAAATGTATAAACGTTTTAATTATTCCAAAATTTTAGTGTTTTTAATATCGAATAATGATGTTTTATTAGAGATTTAATGTATGGTTAACAACCGAAGTCGAGATTTAAATGGTATGAATTTTGGGGTCGTTACAATACTACCTATGTGTAAATGCACTATGTACACTCTAAATTCTGGACTTCAAAACATGTTTATGTGGTCTAGTTATGTGGATATGAAAGCATGGTGTATAATAAGTGAAGTAGTTTTGCATGCTTGATTGATTAACATGAGATTTTCAAAAAGAAAATTTGAGAATTTGGGAAACTAATTAATTGGATTGATAACAACCTTGCATGTGTCCTGAGATTTTGACTATCATGTTAGGATATGAATATGCATGAAGACATGATTAACATGTATGCCTAGTTAGTCATATGCATTGTAAACTAGTTGAGTATGGTTTAGAACAAGTCTAAATGTTATAGAACTATACAACTTGAAATGCATGACTAAGATAACGTGAACATGTAAAGTTGAGACTTATTGACCTCGTTGTATGTGTATAATGACTAAACATGAGAGACTTTGTAAATGAACACTTAAAGCCTTGATTAGGTGGGAATTTGTAACGAACCATGTTAAGGACAAGATATAGGATCGAACCTAGCTATAAACATCATGACATTTATGTTCTATAAGTTTCATCATATATGTTTATGGGTGTGCAAGTTTGGCCATGTTTCTGTTTCTCAGCTATGATTTGAACTGGGAGCAGCGCGACCGTGCCACTCCCTAGTTCAAATCAAGTGCGGTCGCGCCACCCTACAGTGAAGTTGTAACAACCCGATATTTTCTATATAAATAAATAAGATATTTTGCGTATAATTTTTATTTTATTTTAAGGATGATGATTTGTACAAGATAATGTGTATATGTATTTATGTGGTAAATAAAATATATTTATTACATAAATATTTACAAAAAAATTATTTTAAATTATTGATTATTATAAAGTATATTCCTATAATAATTAACTTTATAGCGTAAATGTTTTTATTAATTATTTTCCATGAATATATAATCATATATTATTTAAATAATATATGAAGTGATTTTAGAATAATTATAATAATTATTTTGTTATATGAATTTTAGTACATTATTAAGTTAATTATTTTACCTTAATTATTAAGGTTAAATATGAAGAATAAATCAGATATGGAATCCAAACCCTAATTTTGGATTATTATCAAGGAATGAGAATAATAATATAATATTAATTATATTTTGATTTTTCAGTGCTATAAATATGTACTGTATGTAAGTATTGAGGATGATTGGTCAATTATGGTGTTTAATTTCAAAACCCTAATATTAATTGGTTAAACCCTAGTTTTACTTGGGGGAAACCCTAATTTGAAAATCAATGGTGAGTTTAAGACTGTTATATAACTGTGTTATATGATTTATGCATTGTATTATATAATGATTTGATAAATTAGGTAAACCCTAATTTTAGAAACCCTAAATAAATTCTTTAGAAAAACCCTAATTATAAAACCCTAATTTTTGGAAATGAGAAACCCTAATTTGAAATTCAAATTAGAGTTCGAGATTGTTTGTAATTGTGTTAAGGTGAAGCCAATTTATGATGAAAATTTGCGAGGAAAAAATCTATTTAGTGAAGGAACTATTACTCACTATATATCATTATTCAGAAGTTTTTTGCGAGGGTTTATATTTTTTCATCGTGGCTTCCTAACTCTTAAGTATGAATCTAGGGTTTATATTTTTTCAATTTTGTTCATCTCTCTAAAAATCTCAGCCCTAACAGAAATAAAACAGACCAAACTTCTTTCCTCTCCTAATTTCTCAGCCCTAACACAAATAAACATACCAAATTTCTCAATATGGGGTTTTCTGTCCTCCTCCACTCTTTGCCGTGTCTCCCTGCTTTTTCAAAGTTACTTACTTTTTTTGTGCAACTACAGTTCTTATCTTTACCTTGTTGAATTAATTTTGATTGATTTAATTAACTTTCAAATCAGTTTATAGCCTTTTTAGCTCTAAATTTACATTGAAGTGCAATGGGGTAGACTTATTGGTGATGTTGCTTATGAAGAATGGCAAATGAGTATTATTGCTGCAAAAAAGAGACAAACCCTCTTAGATTGCTCAAATCAAAAGGGTATTTTTGGGTATTTTTCATGGAATAGGTTGAAGTTGGATTGCAGGGGAAAGCTGAGAACTACTTTACCTGTTGACTCAATAATGTCATTGTATCTCTCTCTTGAGACCGACAAGTTCTGGTTCCCAAGTTAAGTTTTTAACCGAGAGGTAATTATCCTTAATTCTGACAATTAAATTCTCTGTTCTAGTTTTTGCATATTATAGTTGTGGGGTTGATTGTATTTGTCTCGTTTATGTTAATACTGAACAAACCACTGAAAGTTGCTTAATATTTTAAGGTACAGAATGGGCATGTTAGGTTTATGATGTCATGCTATATATGATGTCGAATTTTGCTATGATTCTCAAAGGCATAAACTTGTGGCAAGGTACGAAAAGATTTGTTATTTCAAAGCTAGTTTGTGTTTGTGTGTTGTATGCTGTTAAGATACAAATTCTTGAAAGATGACTCCATAATTTGTACTTTCATTGTTTATGGTAAAAATTTGAATGGAAAGAAGTCGGCTGAGCTATTTTGATTGATATTAAGACAAATTCGTAAGATTGATAATTGATTGATTGGAGCTCTGTGTTGATGTTCAACTGAAATTTGGTGTTGTAGGTTCTCAACAGGTTGCCAAGCATGAGAGGATGTATACTAAATCCATGGCAATACCTCTAATCGTTATAATATGTTCCCTTCTGAATGGTTCATCAATGAGAAGCTCCTTCCAGCTTCTTAGTTTTAGGTTTAATTCTTTGATCATTTGTGCAACAAAAGTAAATAGTTTAGGACGATTACATGCAGATAACCAACAAGAATATAACTAATTGGGCGAAATAGCTTTTGAATTGAATTCAAAAGTTATTTACCGCTTAACCTTCTCGAGGTTTTACATCTCTTATTTTGAGAGAAACAAATGCTTTAGATTAGTTACATTGTAAAATAATCTAAGAGAGATCTTGTTGTTTATTCGCAAGCATCATTGATGTTCTTCATCCGGGAAAGCTAATGTTTCAAAGGTAATATTTTCGCTTTCTCTTGGTTTTTACTAATAACAAGTGTAGATGTGTTTGTTTCAAAATTATATTTGAAGTATTGATCATGGGTTTTGGTTATCTCTACTACCTATCATTCCTCAAGGGGAGTTAAAGCAGAAGTTGGTGAAATGTACTTTGCTAAGGATGCGAAAAGCTATTTTGTTTTCAAGTTCGTACTCATTTTGGTGGTGGAAAGTCAATCGGATTTGGGTTGATTTATGACTCTGTTGAGAGTGCTAAGAAATATGAACCCAAATACAGCTCATCGTGGTAAAATTCACTTTAAAACTCTTCCACCCATGCTAGTTATAATCATTTGTTAGCTTTTATATCTGGTTCAATTTGGGATTGTTCTCACTAGAATAAATGATTATTTGATAATTCTTTATTACTATTTGTTTATCTTGCCACAAGAGCCATATTTTTTTAAAAAAATAAAATAATAGAAATTAGTCTCCTCTTTTATTCATTTCATTTGATTCACCCTGTTTACAAAATTTGTGCATGCCCCCCCTTGTTTTTATATCGGTTTTAGATCTTTGTGGGTCCAATGCCAATTGAGGCATCGTAGACAACCACTACAGTGCCAATTAACCAGGAAGATGTAGAAAGGGCAGTAAAACTGGCCTTTGTCCATGAATTCATTTCATCCCTTCCAAATAGCTATGAAACTATTGTTGATGAGCTTCATAGCGAAATTCGAAATGAGGATTGCCATTGCTAGGCCATTCTTAGAGACCCTTCAATTCTAATTCTCGATGAAGCCACCAAAGTGCTCGGACGCAGAAAAGTGAATACAACATCAAGGTAATTATTTTAGTAATTACTATTGCATACAATGAAATGTACTAATTTTTGTAAGTGATACTTTCTCTATATGTTGTTACCAATAGGACATTCTTCATGGATTCGTAAATGATATGAATGGAAAAAGAACTGTAATTGTTATAGCACATCGGTTAGTTTTCCGATAACACCTTTTCTTCTCGTTAAATTTTAGGTTGACTTTGTGTTTATGCCAAACTGCTGCACCTATCCACTATAAGAGCCGCCCACATAATCATTGTTATGAAGGGTGGTCAAGTTGTTGCGGTAGGGGTTTTCTAGTTTATATGTATTGTGTCTCTATATATTTGTGTACGATTGGGAAACGCAAGCCTTGTGTCCGATGTGAAAGACTTTTTGTATGAAAATGAAAGTAACCATTTGTCAATGAATTGATGTGCGGATGGGTGGCCACATAGAGCTTCTTAGCCCTAACGAACTATACACAAGATTAAATAGAATACGATTTTATTCCTTTGCCAATCTAGGAAAATACATAGGTTACTAACAGTTACTCTACGGGTATGCATTTATAATTCTCAGTTAAGTGACTTCTTTTGCTATAGTAGTCTTGAGGAATACCATTATTTATTTTCATAAAATTTAAAAACTTTGTTTCCTCTTTTATTATTCCTCATTTCATTGAATTTTGGTGTTTCTCTTGCAGCATGAAGTTTACATGCCCAACATTGATTTCCTTTAAGAAAATGATGATGAAGTGGACCTAACATGACACTTTATTCCTTCTAGTTTGTTGTATGTTAGTTAATAAATATTGTAGATACTATGGTCCTTGAGAGACCAAGATACAAAACAAATTATGTAATTACGGTGACTCGAGCATTATCTATTTATATATAGATTATTGGTTTTATTAGCTCTTTATGTATTATTTTATCAATTAGTTTGAAACAAATATGACATTTATATTTATTTAAAATATTAAATTTATTATTCTTTATAGAGATTAATAATAATAAATATAAAATCATTGATTTAAAAATTAATTATAATTTATAATGAATTTGATTATTTACCAATTAATTTTTTATTTAAAAATTTATAATTTGTGAATGAATTTTTCCCTCACTAATTTGAAGATACGTTCTCAATTTATAATTAGTGAAGGAAAATTTTCTCTCGTTAAATAAATTTGTTCTTCACAGTATATTATTTGTGAGGGAATAAAGTTATTCACTAATTTCAAATAGTCCTTCAAATACTATTTGTGAAGAAAACCAATCTTTCACTAAATAATAATATTCCATTACTAAATACAATTTGTGAATAAAAAAGTTAATCACAATATATCCTTCACAAAAAACATTTAGTTACTACTTAGTGAAGGATACCCAATTGCGAGGAGGACTAATACGAGCACTCGTGTGAAGGAAATATTTCTTCGCAATAAATCACTTGTGAGTGATATAGGGCCTCTAGAGTGAAGGATTTGTCCTTCACTAGAGGACATTTTTGGTGTAGTGTGTTATCTAAGTTGTAGAGTTGTATATGTACTACATGTTTATGCTTTTATATCACCTATACATCAAACAGGATGAAAGTAGTAGCCGGTCAAAGTAGCTAAGTAGTTCGTGTTTACGATTTTCTGGGAAACCCAGAAAATCTATGAACACGGGTTCTGACAAGATTTGACCAGTGTGTATCTAGAGATTTTGTTGTTCCTTTATGTGTTTTAAGTGTTAGATCTCTTCATTTACATTTGTACTACAAGCTGGAACCGTTAAATCACCATAACATCAACTAGAAATTGTTTTAACCAAGGCACAAAGTAGCTATCAAGACCGCCTCTGCGGTTCTACGGGTAACCTGTAAAACCTGTGAAGGGCCCGATGACCACTTTGAATCTCCCGATCTTTCACTTGATGCATGTTATGATCATTTTGTTCTTTGGATCGTGTAATCTTGTATGAGTACTACATGATCTAATCAACAACATGTCCAGAAACACTTTGTGTGAAGAATAATTGTTGGTCAAACGTGGTACCTGGCAAACTGACTTGAATTTCTAGGTTTGACCAAGAACACGAAGAACACCAATAACGACAGTTACATCATTATAGCAAAATCTTTAAATACACTTTTATTAAAATTAATTATTTAAATTTCAAAATTATTTAAAAATAGTATTTAATTTACGAAAATTACAAAATAATTTTAAAAATAATTTTTAAATTATAAAAATTAATTTTAATAATTTGAAATATTTTTCATAAATATTAGTATTTATTTAAATATTATTGATAATTAATTTATTTATTAAATGTATTAAATAAATTAATTAAAATTGATTTTATTATATAAAAATCTTTTTAAATGATAATAAGTTATTTAAAAATATTTTAAGTTATAAAATATAACTTTTAATATTTTAAAAGAAAATTTCATTAATTATTTAATATTAATGATCATTAATTTATTTACTAAATAAATTAATTAAAATGATTTTATTATATTAAAAATCATTTTAAATGATAATAAGGTATTTAAAAATATTTTAAGTTATAAAATATAACTTTCTATATTTAAAGGTAAATTTTATTAATTAACTATTATTAATGATATTAAGGTTATGTAATAATTATATTAAAGAAATTAATTTAAAAATAATTTTATTAATATAAAATCATTTTAAATGAAAATAAAGTGTTTAAAGATATTTTAAGTTATTAAATATAACTTTTAATATTTAAAGGATAATTTCATTAAGAATATAATATTAATAATTATTAATTTATTATTAATGATATTAAATTTATTTAATAATTATATTAAATAAATAGTTTTAAAATGGTTTTATTAATTTAAAATCATTTAAAAAGGATATAGATGAATTAAAAATATTATTAAGTTATACTTAATGAATTTTAATATTTTGATAAATAGTACATTAATAATTTAATATTAATGGTAATTATTTAAAATGATTTTAAATATTTTAAAAATCATTTAAGGGTAATATTAATACTTTAAAATATTTTGAGTTATTATAAATAACTTTAATATTTTGGAAATGATTTCATTAATAGTTTAATATTAATTAATATTAATGATTATAGAATTGTTTAATATTTAAATCATTTAATAATGATTCCGATGTTTAAAAATTCATAATAAATTATAATAAATGTTTTAAAATTATTATAAGTCATTTAAAATAATAATATTTGATATTTATAGATATTGAAGTTACGTAATAGAGTCTTAGACTTCGATAATTACCAAATAAAGTCATCGGTACTCGGCACATGTTTTGAAATGGAACCGGACTTAGATAATTTAATTAGATATGTGATTATTTATGATTCAATGGTTGTTAAAAATGGGTAATAATGTGATTAGGTTATGTGCTGACTGCGAAATGCAGTATTATGTGTTATAGTATATTGTTCTAATCGAACGAATGATCTGATTACTGATAGGTCGTGATATAAACGATAAAACTAAGTTGTGAATCAAGCGACACATCGAAAAAGTATCTTACCTTTGCATTTTCTTTATGCAATGTAGACATGAGTAAGAATGTTTCTAAATTATATTATTATTTGTATGATTATTAACCTTATATTATATACGCCATTGATTATCAACATGTTAGTATATGGTAATTCAGATATATATATATATATATATATATATATATATATATATATATATATATATCTATTCATTAATTTCTATAAATGGTTATACAAATGTCCCCACTTGGATAATCATTGCATTTAATCACATGTTGATATACCTTTGTCAATTACTCGTATATATATATATATATATATATATATATATATATATATATATATATATATATATATATATATATATAACGTAAGAATCAATAATTGGTGTAATACTGTGTGCTTCTTTGTCAACAACGCTGTATTATTGTGTTTTAACCACCGAGTATTTCAACAAGATTAATTGTAGAATAACTACGCCAAGTATTTATAAACAACTTATACTTGTCGTTTTCTTCATCCAATCGCTTTTTACGTTATGGGGGCCACACACAAGGTCGCTACTGTAAATATTTAATATTCCCTGACAATAATTAATATTTTATAACCACTTGCTTATTTGAAATAGTTGCACATTTTACCCATAACTAACCACATTAATCAAATTAACCCTTACTATTCCAAAATAATAAATAGAGGAAATTCCATTATATAAAAAAATTTGGGGTCTTACAGCAAAGATACGAAAAACTTCATATTTATTTGGAAATATTATGATAATGTAAAGACATAAATTATGTTATGTATTAGTTATGTCTAAGCTATGTTAAAGGTGTGTAAGAGATGTCTAAGTTACGAAACCTTGGGACGTGAATGATTATATTAAATAAATGTAATCTATTCTGTTATTTCCATTGCATGAGATGTTATTTAGTCATTAAATATGTAGCACGTGGCGAACCAAATTCGAGATGCGAGTGGTCTGAATTTGGGGGCGTCACACTAGTTTTTGTTGAGAGGGATGATGCTCGAGTAGCTCAAGATGCTTCTATTGTTGATAGTATTTCACTTAGATCTTACACGGCTATCATTATTACAGATATGAGTGCATTTATAGAAGATCATAGTATCACTATGCATATGGATGTGGATCTTCTTGCTCGCATGGAGACCTTAGGGCAGGAGATTATAGATTCAGCTCCGTCTTCTGAGAGGGATGCCATGTTGGACTTGTTATCTCGTTTATTTGTGGGTTTATATATAACGAGTAAATTTTTCGAGTTGTAATTCTGGGGACATAATCCTTTTAAGGAGGGAATGATGTAACGATCGAGAAATTTGTAATTTAATTTAAATATTTATTGAGTTAAATAAATATTTTAAATAATTTATTTATTGAGGAAAATAAATAATTGATGAATTGTGGTGAATTAATTTAGTAACTAAATTAATTAATGTTAATTGAATTGAATAATGATAATTTTATCTCAAGGAATTTTATTTGAAGGATTTAAATTAAGGAAATAATTAAATTAAATCAATTATTTAATATTTAGAAAATGATCAAGCTAAATAAATTGTTTAATGGAAATAGATAAATTAAATAAAGTGAAGTGTCTAGTTTATTAATTGAATTAGATATATAATTAATTATTATTTATAATGGTAACTATAAGAGAAATTATTTTAAGTACCATTATAAGTTATTTAAATCAATTAAACTAAATTATTTAAATTATCTAAAGTGTGACAATTGGAAACTATATAATATAATTATATAATAATAATTCGATTTGGGGGAATTTTGGTTAGCCAAACAGGGCCTTGTGGCCTTTGGCATTATTGTAACTGACGCGTCTTTTTATTCTTCTAACTGAAAGGCTATGTGGGAGAGTGATTATTGTAGGGTTTCGACAGAAAAAGCACAGCGGAAATAGAACAATTTAAACCAAATTCAAAACCCTAAATAGGATCCATGCGAAAAATAGTTAATTCAGTGGTTAAAAATTATACCGATTAAGAAAGCGATTAAACGATGAGGTCGAATCTCCAATGCAATTCGAATCGAATCAAGTCTCTACTTGTATCCACACGAACGCTCCACGAATCGTTTCTACGATCTGCGAAGAAGGAATCGCTAGTCTTAGCCACCAAGGATGAGGATTTTTTTTAAAAGCTGCTTTCTAGTCTCTCTAAGAGCGGCTAGGGTTTTTGTTTTGATTAACTTTCCAAAGACGATATATATCATATATATAGCAATAAATCGTAATTAATCAAAACCCTAATCTAATTAAAATAAAATCAATTTATATATATATATATATATATATATATATATTATATCTTAATTAAGTCTTACTTAATTAATATATATATACATATATAAAGCATCCTTTTAATTTAAATTCGTGATTTAAATACTATCAATCATATTGATATATTTAAATCCTTACAATTTAAATTAATTCCCTTTTAATAACGTTCTTTGTGTATTACCCTATAGGTTATTATTACGTTGGCAACAATTTTAAAATCATATAATAAAATTATAAACAGTGAGTGGCATCTAGTAATGCATCACTGCTACCCAAGTAATAATAAGATCGATGATTTGATGCAACCTTTTCGTGACCAATGTTTTAATGTAATTTAATCCTTTTAACCTTAATATCCTAGATTAAACTCGAGTCATGGAATGTGTCATACTCTTCATAATTTAATCTGAGTTTTCTTGATCAATGAGTAGACTATATGAAACAAATCACTATTTGAGCATGGCCATGCATTTCATAGTCCTACTCAATCAAGAGGCCTATGGATATCACCCATAATATATAGGATGGTTAAATTCCATCTAGATCACTCATATTTCTCACACGATTCATGATGAACCCAATAATCACCTTTATAGTCCACTCTATTAAAGGTGACATTTGATGATATCAAAGTACATAAATTCTCATGTAGTAATATAGCAATTTCAAGTCGGAGGACCATTACATCATTATCACTATGAGAATTGCTAATGACACTTCGCATAATGCTCCATATAGAATTCTCATGGTGGGTCTGTCCAGTACATCGTTCTCTAACATGTACCTATGCATTGACTTAATATCTCATATATTTATGACCAATGAGATTTGGTCATCAGTCAATCCACATACTAGTCTCAATGCATCATTGTTGTCCCATCAATAATGATACTCGACTAGGGACATTTAAGAACAATGATACTAATTGTAATTATAATCTCATGTTCAAGTCACATACTTGAAACTATATAATTTGTATCACTATTCTAAAGAATTTTATTATGTTAACAATTATATTACGCAGTAAATAAAACCATAATAAAATCATTTATTTATTCAATCAAATATAATATCAAAACGTTAAGCAATTATATCAAATAATTGGCCTCTAGGGCATAAACTCTAACAGTCTCCCACTTGCACTAGAGCCAATCACTCATGTATCTAATACCCATGGAACTAGTGTGACCGTTGTGCTTCTGCTGCGACAAAGCCTTGGTCAGTGGATCTGCAATATTATCATCTGTTGGCACTCTTCCTATATGTACATCTCCTCTATCAATGATTTCACGGATGAGATGGTATCGCCTAAGTATATGTTTGGATCGTTGGTGAGATCTGGGTTCCTTAGCCTGTATAATGGCTCCATTATTATCACAGTATAGAGCAACCGGATCAACAATGGTTGGAACAACACCAAGTTCAAAGATGAACTTTTAATCCATACTGACCTCCTTGCATTTGCACTAGAAGCAACAATATACTCACCTCTATTGTAGAATCGCCCATCGCCTCTTGCTTTAACTTTTCCAAATTAACCACACCACCATTAAGGAAAAACACAAAACCTGACTGAGACTTATCGTCATCATTGTCAGTCTGGAAACTAGCATCTGTGTCACCCTTTACTTCTAGTTTGTCTTCACCTCCATATACCAAGAATGAATCCTTAGTCCTTTTAAGGTACTTGAGGATATTCTTGTCATCATATCGATGATCTTCACCGGATTCGATCGGTATCTCGCCGTCATGCTCAAAGCATACGAGACATCCGGACGAGTACATATCATTGCATACATGATAGATCCAATTGCCGAAGCATAAGGGATCTTTCTCATACGCTCCTTATTATCTTGTGATTTAGGACATTGGGCCTTAGAGATCTTTACACCATGAGTAACGGGTAAGTTTCCTCTTTTCACCTCTTGCATGCTGAACCGTTTCAACACTTTATCAATATATGTACTTTGACTTAGCCCGAGCATTTTTCTTGATCTATCTCTATAGATCCTGATACCTAAAATGTAGGCAGCATCGCCAAAATCTTTCATGGAGAAACATTTTCCTAACCATGATTTTACAGCCTATAAGGAAGGAATGTCATTCCCAATAATTAATATGTCATCAACATATAATACTAGGAATACAATGTGACTCCCACTAACCTTCTTATATACACAAGGTTCATCTTCATTTTTAATAAAGCCAAATTCTTTGACTGCTTCATCAAATCGAAGATTCCAACTCCGAGAGGCTTGCTTCAATCCATAAATGGATCGTTGCAGCTTACATACCTTTCCAGCATCCTTTGGAGTGACAAAACCCTCAGGTTGTGTCATATACACATCCTCAAGGAGATTTCCGTTAAGAAAAGCAGTTTTGACATCCATCTACCAGATTTTGTAATCATAAAAAGCTACAATAGCAAGTAAGATCCTGATGGATTTAACCATTTCCACTGGAGAGAAGGTTTCATCACAGTCAACACCTTAAATTTGTTTGAAACCTTTTGCTACCAGTCTGCCTTTATAGGTTTGTACATTACCATCCATGTCGGTTTTCTTCTTGAAAACCCACTTGCACCCGATTGGTTTTACACCTTTGGGTGGATCAACCAGAGTCCATACTTGGTCAGTATACATGGAGTCCATCTCAGATTTCATGGCTTCAAGCCATTTCTCAGAATCTGGTCCATTCATAGCTTCTTGGTAGGAAGAAGGCTCATCTTGATCTATGAGCATCAAATCACCGTTTTGAGTCACAAGATATCCATAATATCTCTTAGGCTCTTGGCGTGTCCTACCAGATCTATGAATGCCTTGTGTAATTTGAGCAGGTTCACTTTCCACAATATGTTGTGGTTCCTGCTCACGTTCCAACTCAGGTTCAATGATATTTTGTGGTTCTCAAATTTCTTCAAGTTCTACTTTCCCCCCACTGTTTCCTTTAGAGACAAATTCTCTTTCTAGAAAAATACCAGTTTGAGCAACAACCACTTTGTTCTCAGAAGGTTTGTAGAAATAATACCCTTTTGTTTCCTTTGGGTATCCCACAAAATTACATTTGTCAGATTTGGGTCCGAGCTTGTCAGAATCTAGACGTTTTACGAACGCCTCGCAACCCCAAATCTTCATAAACGACATACTAGGACGTTTCCCAGTCCATATTTCATATGGTGTCTTCTGAATTGTCTTTGTAGGAACACGGTTAAGTGTGAATGTAGCTGTCTCTAGGGCATGACCCCAGAAGCTTATTGGAAGATCTGCATGACTCATCATTGATCGTACCATGTCCAACAAGGTTCGATTCCTCCTCTCAGATACACCATTCCATTGTGGTGTTCCAGGTGGAGTGAGCTGTGATATAATACCACACTCCTTTAGAAGGTCATCAAAGTCTTGGCTTAAGTATTCACCTCCATATCACATTCAGCCTTGTGGTTCCTCCATATCACATTCACGGAAGGTATTACTTTATTCCTGAGCACTTGTTCTTTCCTGTCAACTGTCTGGATATGAATTTCCTCATAAGACAAGTCCTTATCGAACTGTAATGGTTCGTACTCTATCACATGCTTGTAATCGAGTTTATACGGGCGTAACACCGAAATATGAAAAACATTATAAATGTGTTCCAACTCTGGAGGTAGAGCTACCTCGTAAGCTACTTCTCTTACTCTTCGCAGCACCTCGAAGGGTCCAATAAACCTCAGACTTAGTTTTCCCTTTTTATTATAATGGATTTTCCCCTTCCAAGGAGAAACTTTTAAGATCACGAAATTTCCTATATCGAACTTGCGATCTTGTCTGTGTTGATCAACATACTTCTTTTGTCTGTCTTGAGTAGCTACCAATCTTTTCCTGATGAGTTTGACAACCTCAGCAGTATGATGTACCAGTTTCAGTCCTAATAGTTGACGTTCACCGACTTCATCCCAAAGACAAAGGAGTTCTCGCACTTTACATTTGTACAATGCTTAAGTAAAAGCGGCATGCCGATAATTGTGTGGTAACTGTTGTTGTAGGCGAATTCTGCCAATGGTAAATGTTCATCCCAGTTCCCTTTGAAATCCATGATGCATGTTCTAAGCATATCTTCCAACGTCTAGATTGTTCGTTCACTTTGGCCGTCTGTTTGAGGATGGTATGTCGTACTCATTCTCAATTGTGTTCCCATGTATTCTTGTAGTCTCTTCCAGAAGTTTGACGTGAATCGTGGATCTCTATCTGACACAATTTACACTGGAACTCCATATCTCGAAACGATCTCCTTCACGTACAACTTTGCCAATTGATCCAGATTTAATCTAATCTTTATTGACAAAAAGTGTGCTGATTTCGTCAGCCTGTCCACTATCACCCAAATCGTATCGTATCCTCTCTGAGTAGTTGGAAGACCTACTACAAAATCCATTATGATATGTCCTCACTTCCATTCCGGTATTTCCAATGGTTATAGTAATCCGCTTTGTCTCTGATGCTCGACTTTGACTCTTTGACATGTAAAGCATTTCGCAGCACATTCTGCAACATCTCTTTTCATGTTTTGCCACCCAAAATGTAAGACCCCAAATTTTATGAAATAAAAGTATTAAATTTTTGTATAATTATTATTCTATTTGGTTAAATTGATAAAAGGTTAAAGTTAAGGGTGATATTTGAAAATTTTTGCAAAGTAAGCAAGTTGTTATAAAATATTCGTTTGGTCGGGGAATATTCTTTTTGTCGGGGAATATCCGTACGACGGCAAAATCATTGGTGGACCCCACAACGGAAGTATTGTCGTAGTAAGAAAATGACATAATTATCATTTTATAAAAATAATGGCGAAAGTGTTACCGTTAAAACTGTTGAACTACCCGGTAGTAAAAGTACGGCATTACGCGTGGTTGCATAATAGCACACTGTATTGATTATTGATGCTTACATAAGAAGTCACTCAGTTATACGCAATTATTGCTACAGTAAATGCTGCATCATATCTCTTATATTATTGATTCAATTATTGTCACAGTATCATCTGCATAATATTTTATTTTATTAAATCAATAATTGAGACGACAAAGTTATTAATATTATTATTTGTAATATTGACAATGTCTTGAAAGTTATGTCAAGGAGAGGTTTGGTCACCTAATTGCGCGCCAATAGGGAGAAATCCTTATTGGAAAGCCCCCTCTTTCCTGGGAATGACCTAGTTGTTAAATATTATGAGTTATTGTAACGACCCCAAATTTCATACAATTTAATTCTCAACTTCGGTCGTTAATAATACAATCAACCTCTAATTTTACATCATTAAACAGTAATACAACCATTAAAATTTGCGGAATAATTAAAACATTTATACATTTCCTTCTTTATTGCCCTAAATCGCAACCTTTACATTACATCTCTTCGATTCAAATTTATATCGTGAATCGTTATAACAAAATAACTATACAAAGTCTTACATCATAAATAGGTATCCATATATATTGGATAACTCAACTTACAATTCAACAACATGTTACATTCAAAATATTAAATACATTTCCCATAAAACATAAGCAATCTTCATGAATATGGATCTCTATAATTCACGTAGCACATATCCTTACCTGCAAAAGTGGTTATTTGCAAGGTTGAGCTCGACAGCCCAGCAAAATCTAACAGTTTTCATGCAAGACGTAGGACATAATAACATTCTCAACATATATCTCATAAACATCGGACTAACATAACATACATGCTACAATTCATATAACGATTATAAAGATGTATAAAGATTGAATTCCTTACTCAATGAGCATGCTTTACTCAATCAACGTAGTCATAAGTTGACTTTAACATTTTATACATTCAACATATATATAACACATCATGCTCTTTGCAATAAATATTTAAAACAATCAAATTCACATAACAAATATGAACTGAAAGACTTGCCTTGATCGTTGTTTACCAATAAACGTTTAACAGCTTACAATTATCTGCACTTCATGTGCCCTACACAATTATATAATCATGCACATCAAATATTAGTCACATAGCAATGCATAGTAGTTGTAATGTAAACTTTACTCTACATTTCATAACCCTTCCTATTATATATACACAATGTTCAATTTTATTGTGTTAACTTTCAACTTATATCTCATTTTATTTCATATTCGAAGTTCATTCAAGTGTTTAAGTCTTGCTAGGAATACTTATTAGTTTTATATTAACCCTATTCAATATCTTATAATATTCATTTCATTTGATTTAAAACACTTTTTATGTTCAATAATATTTATCACGGTGTTTCGACATTTATTTGTCACACGCCCAATTTGTCTCTCTTGTGTGTGCTTAGTATGTGTATTTAACTTACCTAATATATCATTTATTAATGTTAAGCATCATTATACTTCATAAAATTCATGTTTTATAACTTAGAACAACATCTTTTATCGTCAAAAGCACTACACTTGCATACGTGCATGCCTGACGCCCTCCGATTGCCTCTGAAAACATAACAGTCCTAAAGATGACCGTTTTGACCCCTGTTCTAGACCTCAAATTAAAAAACTTAACGAATAAAAGTTGTAGGTCTATTCGTCCTCGTTCTGGATCAGCTTGAATCACCTCAATCGGAGTTCGTATGAAAACGGTATGCCTAATTTACTACAGCAGGTCAAAACAGTCTAGCCAACATCGAAGACGCAGGCAGTGTGCGCCTAACTTGCCTTGGGGCGCCAAGAATCACATCTTCTAGAGGCGAATGGCCCTTCGTGTTCTCGCACTTCGATTTTACAGACCTCCTCTCCTTCAGATGATTATAATATGAGTTATACTCATCCAAATCAGTCCATTTTTGATTCTATGGGTTCGTAACTCATAAAGCTACAACATACCAAATACCCATCAACTAACATAAACATTAACTAACCCAAATATGGATTTACAACTCATGTTCATACTAATTGTTCATGTTTGACAAATTTAGCGAATTCATTCACTACGAATTCGTTTCTCAACCAAATTGGTTCGTTTAACTTTCATTGTTTTCGTTTTTCAACGTAATAACAACATCTATTATCAAATTGCAGATTATAGCAAGTATTGATCATGAAATTTCGTACTTTCTAAGCCATAACATATAAATATAAACAATGTTTTTACAATTTCTTCCAACAAATCCCAATTCTCACGAATTTGACAAACAAGTATCAATCATATATGATGGTTAACAGATTATACACACCCAATAATCTTTATAAACCAATTCTTTACTCAAATCATGTACCATAACCAATTAAAGAGAAAAAGCTTTGATAAAACATAACTAAAAGCTAAGGCTATAATATTACCTTTTAATTTCTCCTTAAGCTTAATTAGATGATGAGAATGGCTTGATTATCCTTCCTCTCCCTTCTTTGATTCTCATAATAACCTCTTTTTCAATTTCTCAGAGAATATGTCTCTCTCAAACTTCTTTGTAACTCTCTCTTCTCTCTTCTTCTTAAGCTTAGGCCAAACCCTTTTTCACGTAAACTAAAACAGACGCTAACATAAAAATAAAACTGACGTATAATATAATAAGGCTACTAAATACTTATCAGTTTTTTTTATTTTAAATTTTAAAGCCATAAGGCCTTGTTTGGAAAAACCTATTAAAATAATGACTTAATCATTCCTTAAGCCTTGTTTGGCAAAACAAGATTAAAATTAAAATTTCAAAAGCTCTAAGGCTTTGTTTGGTAAAACCAAATTAAAACTCTTTTAATCTATTTTCATAAGTCATATTTATTGTCACACTTTATTTAAATAAATTCCCATACCCAAATTAAATTAAATCTAATAAAAATTTATTAAATCCATTTACCACATAAACAAATACAATAAAATTATAATTTTCATTATAATTATAATTTTATTTAATAAATTAACACATCACTTTTATTATAAAAATTAAATTAAAATAACATTATAACAAACCTATAATCCTTAATAACTCTCTAATTTAGTTATTGAGTTAAATTAGAGTATTATCTCATAAATTTAATTCATCACTCTTTATCTTAATTACGTTAATTTGTATTACTCACGAATTATTTACTTATTAATAAATAATCCAACAAATATCTACTAAACAACAGACACATCAATTAAAATATTTATTTAATTCAATAAATATTTGAAATTATAAATAAAATTCTGGATTGTTACAGTTATAATATTAATGATGAATAAGTTTGTATTGATTAAAGATGAAATTGATAGTTCCATTGTGTGAGAATTATTAGTGTTAGTGGAAATCGACATTTATTTTGATAATAATTAATGTCTGTAGGTTATATAGACCAGTCGGGTAATTAACCAGATAAATGAACAATTAATTGCAATTAATTCACATGCTTATAACTATGTGTTCATATGTGTGTACTATTGATTCACATGATTTACTATTAGGGGAGTTGGTGCAAGATTGATAATACTTGCATGATTAAATTAAAAATTGAGGTATAGATGTGACACCCCCAATTCCAGGTACTTTATTCCCACAGGATTTGGTGTTCACTTAATCAAAACATTCATTTCTAACTACCCAATTATAATAAAATTGAATAATAAAAACCGCCTTATACTGAGATTAAACTTAAATAAAATCTCCTGTTATCTAACCTTTAACAACAATCATTCAAATGCGGAAATTTAAATAAACTTCATTACAATCTTTAAACCAAAGTCTGAAAGTAAACTATCAAAACTATTACAAGTCTTCAGTATTTATTCATCTTTCCTTTTCCTTTACTGGTGCTAGGTACGTCACCCGTTTCAATTTTAGCTGTAAGAAATTTTACAGGCAAGAGTGAGCAAACAAGGCCCACTTGAAATGACAATAAGTAAATCTTTAAACTTTTACATCAATTGCCAATATTAGGCTCAATAGAACTGAACAATATATTCTATTAACTTTCTGAAAATTATAACATTCACTGAGGGTCTAATGACCACGAATCATGTCCACAGTAATAAGTAATCTTTCAACTTTAACTTTAACAGTCATAAGACTATAAGGACTCCACGTACTTAGGGGGATCAACCCTTCGTACAATGTATTGTGCACAACCATTTCAACGCTAAGCGTAAACCTCCATTAAAAGAGTTGTTCATCTCATTATTTATAATACAAGTCCGCACCAAAGTAAGTTTGGTTCGGATACATTACAGGGTAATTTAGAATTCAACGGTAATCAACTAAGGATTAGTTGATCACAAAAGAAATAACTTTATCCTATGGAATAATCATAACTGAATTGATATTTGTAAATTAACATCATGCTTTAGGAATAATCTAATAGCATAAGCATGGAATAATCATAACATTCAAGGTTATTGAGGATTGGGTACTAAACATGCATCATGAATAGTAAATTGAATGACAAAGTTGCTCATCACTAGAATACGTTGACTTCGCGTGCTAACTAACGAGTTACATATTAAAGAAACTTGTTCAATAATAAGATGTAAGATGTAGAATACTTGCATCCTCATGAACCAATAGATACAAGAGCTTTATCAATAATAAACAATCTAACTCCACGAAAGTGTAGAGTTAGTAACTTGTATAATTAAAATGGAATTAAAAGCAATAATGTGCTCAATGAAATTAAGCTTGTATAAATGAAGTTTTAGAGTTAGAAAACTTTCCTTTAGCACAAGCTAAACCTTACAACTTGAATCAATACCCTATACATATGTCATCATGACATAATTAGTCATTACCAACATTTTATATCTATATATACAAATATATATATATATATATATCATGTAAGTTAAATCACCCATTCACATAATCAAACTATGTTAATACTAGTTAACACTTGATAACATGTTCATTCATAGCTTAATACTCTGAAATATTCATTTAACATTCCTATTATCAACACATAACATTTATTTTCAAGCTTTGCACACTTAAACAAAACTGTTAGAACATTCTCGCTAACTTTCATGGCTGCGGCCATAGTAGTACATCGTTCAGGTTCACATGCGTGAGTTGGAGTCAAGTGGCCGAGTCACATGCCATTGATTGGCGGCTGCTGATTGCACGCCATGGTGGCGGAGATTTGTACTCTTGGGCATGACAAGGGCTTTGAGTCCGATCCATAACTCACGACCAAGTTCGACAACAGCATGAACAAAAGCCAAATTGGCCTAAAAGCTCGAATCTAATAGACTGATTAACATGTAATACACATATAGACTTCATATAAACATATTGTGAAGACTTCTAACATGTTTCTACTCATAAAATAACATAAACATCAAATTTACAACACCCAATTTCAATGTTTTTGGCAAAAACTCCATTGTTGACATTTTTAATGAAAATCAACACTGTGATTTTGTTTTTCAATCAAAACAGAAATTTCAAAACATCATAGTTATGATTATACATACTCTATCAATTTCCATAATCAATTTATCAATTTAACAACTAATTAACCCTTAATTTCTATTTTAAATTAAGTCATATTCATATATATTTTCATGTAGACACTGTAATATATTTTCTTCCACAAAACATATACATACATGAACTAGTTTCTCTATAATCATATACAACTCATGAAATCATCTTATCATCAATAATTTATCATATAACCATAAACACCATCAATTATCTTTTATAAAATTTCACAGAGAACTTTTTGGAAGAAGAAGAAAAAACTAATTTTTAAAGAAAAGATTAAGCTCCTACCTTTGATTAAGAAGATGATGGCTAGTTTTGATTATCAAACTTCTTTTCTTTCTCAAAACCTTCAAGGATTTCTCTCAAGTTTTCTCTCCCTTTTCTCTTTTCTTCTTCTTCTTCTCTTTTTCTTCAACTGAGTCTTTCTCTAGTTTACGTATAATAATATAACGTATGTAATAATAGATATATTTAGTATAGGATTTTAACTGACATCAGTTATATTATTTTGAAAATCAAAAGCCATAAGAAATGTTTGGCTAAGCTTAATAAAATAACTCTTTAATCCTTACACCTTGTTTGGTAAGCCTAACTAAAACAAATGGATTAATCCTTATACCTTATTTGATAAAATATTATTAAATTAACGACTTAATATGCAATAAGACATGTTTGGCAAAACTAAATTAAACTCTTTTAATTTATTTTAATTAATCAATTTAATCAATTGAAATACTTATCTATTAAATTACTTTAACACATAAATCATTATCACAAAACTATAATTTCTTTATAATTATAATTTTATTTAACCAACTAACACTTTATTTTAAATCACAAATTCCAATTAGAATATTATAATTCATTTAGTCATTATTAGCTCTCTAACTTAATTATTAAATTAAATTAGTATATAACATCATAACAATTAATTTTTTAGCTCCTAAATTATTTATTCAACAAATAATTAACTAAATCACATCCACTCAAATTGCCATTAAATACTTATATAAATCAATAAATATTTAATATTGAAAATAAATATTTAATATTTAATTATTTATTCAACAAATAATTAACTAAATCACATCAACTCAAATTGAACAATTATTTATTCAACAATAAACATATCCATTAAATACTTATATAAATAAATAAATATTTATTATTATACTTTAAAATTCTGGAATGTTACATCATTCCCTCCTTACAAGGATTCTGTCCGCAGAATCACAACTCAAACAAATCATTCGTTACAATAGATGAAGGTACTATACTATAATTGTTTTTTTTTCACATGATTAGAACTATTGAGTCACGTGATTTACTATTGATTCACATGATTTAATATTTGGGGAGGTGGTGCAAGTTTGATAATACGTGCAGGACTAAATTAAAAATGAAGAAAAAGAGGAAGGTATTATACAGTAATATTTTGAGCCCCAAAATGTGTAATTTCGTTTGAATCTTTTTCGTAGTCATACGTACCAACTCCGGTCCCAACAACGTTGCTTCACCCACCTCATCCCAGCATACTGGAAAACGACACTTTCTTCCATACAACGCCTCAAATGGAGCTATGCCAATACTTGCTTGATAACTGTTGTTGTAGGAAAATTCCACCAATGGTAGGAACTTATCCAAACTTCCCTGGAAGTCAAAGACACAGAGTCTTAATAGATCTTCAAGAGTTTGAATGGTCCTCTCGATTTGCATTCCATCTCGGGATGATATCTTGAAAGCTAAATTGTAAATCCGTGCCCATAGTTTTTTGCAAACTAACCCAAAATCTTGAAGTGAATCTTGGGTCTCGATCAGAAACTATGGATACTGGTATACCTTGCAGTCTTACAATCTCGTTTATATACATACGAGCAAGACGTTCAAGTGTATAAGTTTCTCGTATAGGTAGGAAATGAGCAGACGTGGTCAATCTATCAACAATGACCCAAATTGCATCTATGCCTTGAGAAACCTTGGGAAGACCAGCAACGAAATCCATGGTAATGTGTTCCCACTTCCATTCTGGAATTTCAAGTGGTTGCAATGGACCTTTTGGTACTTGATGCTCTGTCTTGACTCGTTGACAAGTTAAACACCTTAAGATAAATTCTGTTATCTCTCTCTTCATATTGCTCCACCAAAATGTATGTCGAAGATCACGATACATTTTAGTACTCCCAGGATGGATTGCAAACGGTGTGTTGTGCGCCTCCATCATGATTTTATACTTTAAATCAGGGTTGTTAGGAACACAAAGTCTGGAGTTGACTCGAAGTATTCCTTCTTCATCGATTCTTACTTCCGGCATAGCACCTTCTTGTACTTTCTTCCTCATACGCATCAGCTCTAGGTTTGTAGCTTGAGCAGCTTTAACTTTATCGATTAAAGTCGGTTCTACTCGTATATTCGCCATCATCACATGGGTCCCTGGAGTCTTTATCTCTAACTCCATCCTTTGCAAGTCATACAAAATGGGCCTTTGCGTTGACAATATTACACTCGTACCCACATATGATCTTCTACTCAGTGCATCAGCTACTACGTTCGCTTTTCCAGGATGGTATTGAATAGTATGATCATAATCTTTCAATAGTTCTAGCCAACGTCGTTTTCGCATGTTGAGTTCCTTTTGAGTGAATAAATATTTGAGGCTTTTATGATCCGTATAGATCTCCACTTTCTCCCCATACAGGTAATGCCTTTAAGCGTAAAAATGATAGCTGCCAACTCTAGATCATGAGTAGGATAATTCCTCTCATATTCTTTGAGTTTTCGTGAGGCATAGGCTATGACTTTCCCATGTTGCATGAGAACACATCCTAACCCTTTGGGTAGAAGCATCACTTTGAGATGACAAATCCTCCGAGCTAGATGGTATTGTCGTAAAAAAATAAATGAGTCTCCTCTTGAGTTCTTGAAAACACTTCTCATATTCCACGCTCCAATCGAATTTTGTATCTTTTCGAGCCATCTAAGTTAATGGAGTAGCGATTCGAGAAAACCTTCTCTCTGAATCTCCGATAATAACCAAACTAAAGCCAAAGAAAGCTACGTGCTTGATCCATCGATTTAGGTTGCTCCCAACTTTGAATTAATTCAATCTTTGCTTGGGTCAACGAGATATCCCATGATTTGATATCACGTGCCCAAGGAATGAAACTTCCTCAAGCCAGAACTCGTATTTCTTCAACTTAGCATATAGCTTGTTTTCACGAAGCTGTTGGAGTATCAGCCTCAAGTGTTGCCCATGATCTTCACGGCTTTTGGAATATATGAGGATGTCATCAATAAAGACGACCACAAAATGATCCAAATATTCCTTGAATACTCGGTTCATCATATGCATGAAGGCAGCAGGAGCATTAGTCAATCCAAAGGACATGACAAGGAATTCATAATACCCGTACCGAGTTCTGAAAGCCGTCTTTGGAATGTCATCGGTTCTAATATTCAATTGATGATATCCTGAATGAAGATCAATCTTTGAAAAGAATTTGGCGCCTTGCAACTGGTCAAATAGGTCATCAATACGTGGCAATAGGTACCTATTTTTGATGGTGACATGATTCAACTCCCGATAATCAATACAAAGTCGCATACTCCCATCTTTCTTCTTCATGAATTGAATAGGAGCACCCCAAGGAGACGTACTAGGACGAATGAAACCAATGTCTAATAATTCCTCGCAAATCGGGTCTTTAACTCCACGAAGTTCAATAGAGTCATTCGATATGGGGCTTTGGAAATGGGTTTTGTACGGTTCAAGGTCGATACAAAATTCAATTTCACGCCTCTGGGGTAGGCGTGAAGTTCTTCGAGAATACGTCGTAAAAATTTATTAACAATGAAATATCATTCAAAATCGCGTATTTTTTGTTTAGATCCGTGACATGAGCTAAGAAAGCTTGACATCCACTTTTCAATAAACGAATAGCTTTATGACTTGAAATGACATTGATTGATTTTAATGGTTTAGTTGTTTGAATTCGCATAATAGGTTGGTTAGGAATATGAAAGCTAACAACCTTACGAAAATAATCAATTTTTGCATGATGAGTAGTTAACCAATCAATCCCTAGAATCACGTCAAATGCAAGTATTTTCAATGAAATAAGATCGACAGGTAATGTGAGGGTACCAATTTGAACCAAACAAGACTTATAAACAGTGGATGTAATGAAGGTTTCTCCCAACGGAGTTTCAACAGATAAGTCAAAGTCTAATTTCTCCGGAGTCAAATTTAATCGTTGAGCGCAAGTAGGAGAAATAAAAGAATGGGTAGAACCGGTATCAAATAAGGTATAGACTTCGCTAGAGTTTATGATAAGCTTACCCGTGATGACCTTGTTCAGGTTCCTTTCTTTCTGGGAGGTCACAACAAATGCTCTCCCTTGCACCACCGGCTTTGACTTTTCTGGGATGGCCTTTTGTGCCTCCATCCTAGCTGAACATGTCTTCGGTGAACGACAAAATCGGGCTAGGTGACCTTCTCTTCCATAATTATAACACGCTTTAGATGGCATCGCTAGATTTGGACTAATATGTCCCTCCCTCCGCATTTGAAGCATATGATAGGTGGTCGCTTCTTCTTCCTTAACCACGGTTCTTTGATGCGACGTTTTCCATCATTGTTGAATCTCCTTTCCTTGAAATGTCCATTTTTACTATCTTTGCCATGATTACCACCGAAGTGGTTACCATTTCTAGCATGTTGATTCCTCCACGCTTGTTGTCACCGCTTCACGACCGATACCACCGGTATTTTCATGTTTGCCGTTTGCTTTCTCTTGGTTGCGTTGACTCGTTCATCACGCTCCAATAACTGAGCCCTATTTACAACATCTGGAGTACAAACATAGTTTATGAGAATAAGAATATGAAGGTATCTCGCTTTCAAACCTCTTAAAAACATTCGTGTCATTCGCTCCTCATTATCGACCAAATGGGATGCAAACCGGATAACTCATAAATTTAGCCTCGTATTGCGACACACGGTCATATTGTTTTGCTCCAACTTGATAAACTCCACCTCTTTCATGTGACGAATACTTTCGGGAAAGTACTTGTCGTTGAATAGCTCTTGGAACTTCTCCCAAGACATCTTGAGTGCATCAGGCTGGGTACATTTTACAGATTCCCACCAGTAATCTGCCTCTTCACGCAACATGAAGGTGGTGAAGGGAACCTTTTGCTCCTCGGAGCATCCCAAGACATCAAATATCTTGGTGATCTGCTATATTCATGCTTCCGCCTTAAGTGGTTTTGGCTCTCCAATAAACTCGGGTGGTCCCAGCTCCTTGAACTATTTAGCGGTGACCGTTCGAGAGTTTCCAGTGTTTCCACCTGCATTTTGAACAGGAGCCGCTCTCGCCTGATGTTGCATGAATTGCATAAAGCCTCTAAACATTCCATTGTTCATCATTTGGTCAGTGTTGTTGTTTGCATGAGGCTTGTCGCCTTCCTGATGCACATTATTCTGATTGTTGATCTGTGGAGACTCAACGGTCTCTTGTTCCCCATTTCTATTCTCAATATTCTCGGATGCCATTTTCAAATACTGCCACAAAACAAGGGTTAATTGACATTCAACATATTATCTCTATACTCTGACCAACCAATTAAATACCAAAAAAAATAGGTAGGTCATACTAGCGAAGGAATTCCCCGTCTCTCCCCTCCTAGTTCTAGTCTCACATATTAGCCAGAAATCATATCCCTAAGCTTTGATACCAACTGTGATGCCCCCAAAACAGGTATACATCACATATTCTGAGTCGCCAAATACATGGTACAGAATACAAATACAACTTAATTATACAACTGTCGTGCAAGGTACGACAAAACATAAGCTGTGAGTTTTAATACAAATATTGTCGTCTAGACAATATACAAACTCAAATTCAATATTATTACATTTATTTTCCCACTATTTCACTGAATAGTGAGGACTACTAATGCTATCATCTCGTCCGTCACTCCATTCTCCGACTAGTCCCTGCTACGTTCTCATTTCCTGAAGAGAACAATGAAAGTAAAAGGGTGAGCTCAACTAGCCCAGTAGGAAATATTATGACTAAGCTAATGCAGAATATATTATCGTTAGCCTTCAACGGTGTTAAAATGATATAATATAACAACCATCAAGTTTAACTGCAGTGGAACAAGCAATCCATTAAAAGAGTCAAGTAGAGCATAAAATCTACTATCTTTTATGATTTAAAAGGTTTTTCATCACTTTTATCATTGGGACTCGACTTTAATAAATAATTCATCATCAAAATCACCCCGCACACTACTGCCAAGGATATTCTTTAGTATCACGACCACAAATTATCCATGCACTATGGGCCAAGGACATTCGTGTATTCATCAATGGTCATGATCATGCCAAAAACTGTCCATCAATGCACTACGGGCCAATGAGGACTTTTACCACATCATTTGTAACATTACGGTCATGATTACAATCAATAATCCTCAGTCATAATCATACCACGTCCATCTATGCACTACAGAGCCCACAGATGACTTTCAATAAAATATAAACATGAGGATGATGACAATGATATAAGAATTCAATAAAACAAGTTCAAGAATTAATTTATCCAGGAACCAATAACGTCCAAATTGTCAACATGATACTACTTTGTAGAGTAAAATTTAAGAATGCTCAGAAGAATATTTCCATGAAAAGATACTGGATGAAGCGCAAATATCAAGGATGTTCCACTAATTTCATGGAGTATAGAAGTCAAAACTTTAACCATCTGAGTATTATAAGGAACTAAATAACAAAAGAAATCACCAGGCATGCGATAGACCGCACAGGCAGGTTATTCCAACAGAATAATAAATAACGGAATCGGTCCCACAGTAAAATGCATGTATACGATATTCCAAATAATAATAAAGATTTTAATCGGTCCGGCGTAAACGCCTGAGCAGGATATTCCAACAGAATAATAAAGATTTTAACTAGGTCCCAGCATAGAACGCATGTGAGCGGGATGTTCCAATGAATGATAAAGAATGGAATAACGGTAAGAATTTCACCAAGTATAGGGTAGCCACGTGATAAAAGTTATTCGATAGAATAATAAAGAATGGAATAACGTAAGAATTTCACCAAGTATAGGGTATCCCGCGTATACAGGTTATTCCAATAGAATAATAAAGAATGGAATAACATAAGTTCTCTTCATGGATAAGAAAGAAATAATACTCCTTCCCTTGGAAAAACTGGATACTGGAATAGTGAGGTAGCAAACATCTCTTCTTCTTTCTCTCTATAATAATCGCTCTAAAGCTTTTGTGAATTGGTGAGAAATGAAGGAAGAATGAGCTTCTATTTATAGGAAAATATAGTTTCGATAATTGCACGTTTTGGGGCTCGGAAAATTATAATACAATACCTCTAACTTTTCTTTCATTTTTAATTTAGTCCTGCAAGTATTATCAATCTTGCACCAACTCCCCTAATAGTAAATAATGTAATTCAATAGTACACACATGTGAACAAATAGTTATATAAGCATGAGAATTAGTAGTAATTAATTGCTCATTTATCCGATAAATTACCCGATTTATCAATATAACCCCTAGACATCAATTATCATCGGAATAGATGTCGATTTCCCCTAACACTAATAATCTCAACACAATGGAACTATCAAAATTCATTTTTAATCAACACAACTTATTCATCATTAATATTATAACTCATAATATTTAACAACCAGGTCGTTCCCAGGAAAGAGGGGGCTTTCCGATAAGGATTTCTCCTTATTGGTGCGCAATTAGGTGACCAAACCTCTACTTGACAGAACTTCTAGACATTGTCAATATTGCAAATAATAATATGCATAACTTTGTCGTCTCAATTATTGATTTAATAATATAAAATATTATGCAAATGATCTTGTGACAATAATTGAATCAATAATATGAGATATATGATCGGTAATTCTTCAGTAGCAATAATTGAGTATAATCGAGTGACTTCTCACGTAAGCATCAATAATCAATCTTGTGTGCTACTATGCAACCACGCCAGATTCTTTTACTTTTAACACCGTGTGTTTCAATAATTAACAGTAAAACTTCCGCCGTTATTTTCATAAAAGTATTTTTGTTGTTTTCTCTCAATCCGACAATAATTCCGTTGTGGGGGTCCACCAATGATTGTCTTGGTTATGCGAATATTCCTGTTAAAACGAATATTCCCCAACCAATCAAATATTATATAACAACTTGCGTACTTTGCAAAATTTGTAAATATTACCCACAACTATAGCGATATATCAAATCCACACCATAATATTCAAAATATATTTCGAGAAAATTTAATCTTTATTCAAAAGTTGGGGTCTTACACGAGGGTTCATAAAAGAAAGAGGAAGATGCTTCCACGATATACTACGAGGGCAAAAAGGCAATCGAACATGCCTATTCAAAGGAGAAACTACACTCCCTTTCAAGCACGATCATGAACCCTCCAATACCAAAAGGTGGAGAAGTCAAACGCCTCGAGTGTTTACACCCTTAGGGATACCCTCGAGAACATTCTAACTCTTCCGATAACACGAGAAGAAAATTACGCATCTTCTTCCACCCGCCAACCCTAATGGGCCGGGGTTTCAATCTTTTCTTTCGAAATGTGCTTTATTGTGACGACCCCAAATCCGGTACTTGAAACCCGAACTTTCGGTTCTCCACGATACCATTTCTTTAAGTGAATAATACTAAAATAATAATACATTCAATTTAATTTACATACATCAAAGTTTACTTCCCAGTGCGTGACCTTCAAATACATTCCTTATAATACTTGAATAGATACCAATACAACTATAACCATTAACTCATGATACACACTTATTCGATCGACTTTCCTTTTCCTTTGTTCGGTACTGAGCCTTGAAAGTTGCTCATACATAATCGAAAACATTTAATTTAAGCAAGGATGAGCATTTGAGTGCCCAATGAGTAATAGCAATTATATATATAAAATTTGAAAGAATATAAGTATTCTCTTTACATAACACTTCTACAACGAATCGAAAGTTGTGAAGTAAATATCTTGATAAAAAAATTCACATAACAAATCTCTTCCAAATTATTTAAATTTGGCTCTGGCTCTACCATGAATAGGGTTTAAGAATCATACTATGAACATTCTTTTCATTTTCGAAAAGGTTTGGCGAAATCCATCCATAAAACCGCTTTAGCTTACGAGCACGGAGGGTGATCGACCAGTTGTACCTGTATTGATCAATACTACATAACTTGAGCGAAATTCATCGCTCACTCTATCCGCCTTGGGGCAAAAAATCTTCCCATATAGGGATGTTCATACATGCACAGTTCCAAACCCAAGGTTTTAATCTTGCTCAACAATAATATGTAATTCAACATATATGTATACGGGTAATTGATGAGAGGTATATCAACATGTGAATAAATGCCATGGTTATCCAAGTGGGGACACTTGTATAACCATTTAGAAATCAACTTAACGAATATATATCGAGCTAACATGTTGATAATCAAAGCGTACATAATCATGCGGGAATAGAATAATTACGAAACTTCTTACTCATGTCCATTGCATAAAAGAAAATACAAAGGTAGGATACTTTTTGATTCACGATTACAAATCTCAACTTAGGTTTTATCTCTTTATCACAACCTATCAATAATCGGATCATTCGTTCGATTAGAACAATACATCTTAACACATAATCTTTATCTATTACGATTGACACATAGTCCAATCACATAATCACGGTGATCATACTTTTAGTTCCTATTCTATACTTGAAATATTTTTATACATTTTTCAAATATCTCATCCATGCTCTTCTTACTGATGAGCCTTTTCTTTCTATTATAGGATCTATACATTTGTGTCGGCATCTGCAAAACAACTTTATCGGGTAAATCTTTGAGTCTAAGACTCTTATTTTATACCTCAACATCTGTAAATATCGAGACATCTTAATTTTTAATCATTTTCGAAATTTCCGAAATTGAAAAATTTAAAATAATTCAAATCATCACTAAAAGGGCCTATAGTGATATAAGCTTTATTATAGGTGTTCTTCTTCAAATTTAGAACTTCATAATCGGTTCTCAAATCGACTAGTTTGGTTTCATTATAACTTTCAATTATCGGAATCATAATTAAATGATTTAAACATTAAACAATTCCATTATCATTAATAGTTTAATTAATACTAAACTATTAATGAAACCATTGCTAAAATATAAAAGTTATTTATAATAACTCAAACTATTTTTAAAACATTTATATTACCCTTAAATGATTTTTAAAACAATAAAAATCATTTTAAATAATTACCATTAATATTTAAATATTAATGTACTATTTATCAAATATTAAAAGTCATTAATTATAACTTCAAATATTTTTAAATCCTTAATATCCTCTTTAAATGGTTTTTAAATAAGTAAAATCATTTTAAACTATTTATTTAATAATAATTATTAAATAAACTAAATATCATTAATATTATCTTAATATCATTAATATTTAATTATTAATGAAATTATCATTTAAATATTAAAAGTTATATTTTATAACTTAAAATATTTTTAAATACCTTATTTTCATTTAAAATGATTTTTATAATATTAAAATTATTTTTAAACTAAATTATTTAATATAATCATTAAATAACTTTAATATCATTAATAATAATTAATTAATGAAATTCATCACAAAATATTAAAAGTCATCACAAATAACTCATTTACATAACCAATTCTAAGCTAAAATAAACATAGTAAACTAACTAGTTTATTAACAACACTAACTAAACTTCAAAAATTCAAACTTTAACTAACAATTAAAAATAATAACATTACAAAAATTAAATAAGAAACATACCCTAAATCTGAATTCCACAGATGAATACGCACTTCCACGCCAAAAATTTAACTAAGGAGATCTTTATAAAAATTCTCCCACAACATAGCCTTTCTCAAAAAAATTGGAGGCCTTATTGTTGGTGAATGAAACAAAGGCCAAGCCCTTCTATTTTAGGTTTAGAAAATGGTGAAGTTCTCAACTTAGTCGATGTGGGACTTGGTTTATACTAATTTTCAATAGCTCACTTTGCGATTTTCTAACGCATTGCTCATAACTCCGATTAATCTGATTTTTGGATATGTTATACATGGTATGTAAAACTATTTTTAAAAATACTGAATTACCCAATTCGGGTTCATTAGGTAGCAAAACAGGTCGTCAAAAATGGGCGTTCATAACAGTTTTCAATCTCGTTTCAGCTTTACCCTCTTTCGCTAAAATAGTCATAACTCTTTCATTTTAAAACATTTTTGAGCGATTCTTGAGTCCACATTGAAGCTAACTTCTGGGGCTACAACTTTTATTCTTTGACCATTTCCAAATTCCGAACACATCAACCCAGAAATTCCGTTCAAATGGACTGCACCGCACTTGTTGGGAAGTTTTGACACTACTATTTTGAAATATCATAACTCTCTCCTCCGATATCGGATTTAGTTCGTTTCGGAGTCTATAGAAAGTTTATTCGGTGTACTATAACATACCAAAAGCCCATAAGGTTTTAGAAACATTAACTGATCGAAACAGTGTCCCGAATAGCACATCCCGCTGCTGACTTTCAGTTTTGAGAAATTTGACACATTTCCTTCCAATCACCGTAATTCCCTCATCCGAGGTTGGAATGAGGTCATTCCAAAGCCTATGGCTTCCTAACTCAGTGCACTACAACATATCAAAAGCCCAGACCTTTTAAAGCACCAAAAGTGGACGAGAATGCTCCCATTACAGACTGTCCAAAAACAGTTTATCATGATCGGTCAACCATGTTTGACCATCTATAACTTCTAATCTATACATGATATGGACTTGATTCTTTTTGCAGATTAAAGACCACATATTAGGCTACACATAACAACTTTTGAAGAACAAAACTTATGATCGAGCAAAGAGTTATGGCCTCTGACATTTGGTGAACAAAATTTGGTTTTTCCAACTTGCTTAAATCTTCAAATTCGTGCACTTTGATGTTATGGGTCTTTGATTTATCAACTCATATAATCAATTAACATTCTATTACACAACTTTAAACAATCAATTGCATCAAATAACATCGAATCAAAGGATTTCTAGGTTTAGTGTTCTTATACCCTTTTTGCCAAAAATTCTTGATTCTTGCTTCTAATTTGTTATGGGTGATGGTTGGGCTTTGTTTAAGAGTGTATGGGAAATCTTGTACAAGGCAATTAAATGTAATATTTAATCACTAGATTTAATTCTTATAATTTACCAATTAACTTCTATCCTTTGGTAAATTAAAACACTTATACAATAACATCGAAATTAAACCCGGTAATTAAAATTAGGGTTTCTCAACGTCATCAATTAGGGTTTCTAATTGACCATTAGTGGTTCTTTAATTATCATGTATGTTACTAACACGATGCGTTCACGATTTTTAATTTTAACTTAAATAGGGTTATAATAATTAGGGTTTGTCCTAATTATCGACGTAAACAATAATTAGGGTTTCTTCTAATTACCGATATTCTTATTCACCGGTAATTTTATATACACAGTCACTACTCAGAAATATCCCATAACTGAGTTTAATAATTAGGGTTTCACAGCACGGTAATATGCTATGACCTAATTGACCGTCATTGCTCAATATTATATGTCCGCACATACCCAGTACATAATTATGGTACTGTAAAATCATTATATAAATAATATAATGCTATTATTCTCATCTCTTGATTACAATCCCAATCCAGGGTTTGGATCTCATGTCTGACTTATTCTTCGTACACAACATCAATAATCAAGTTAATATAATTAACTTAAATATTCTGAACAATTCATATAATAAAATATTTATTATATAAATCTAATTATCACTTCATATATTATTTCCAATCATGTTTTCATGGAAAATAATTAATAAAAACATTTCGGCTTACAGAAATTTATTACCATATAATTTGTGGAAATTAATAATTCCAAAATTATTTCTAATTTTTCAAGTAATAAATGTATTCGCATTTATCATTCACTTTACTTGACACTTAGTCTCGTCATTAAATAAAAAAAAAATTTATACGCAAAATTTCTTATTTATTTTATATAGAAAATCTCGGGTTATTACATTCACCCTCCCTTATAAGGATTCCGTCCCCGGAATCACCGCTTTAAAAACTCATATGCAGAAGGGTACATAACATATAATCATTGTACGTAGATCTCGATCGTACTTGATCGAACTGATCTTTAATTATTCATCATAACACTTGTCTATCCGATTAAGCAGAAATATAAGATATATAAGTTATTCAAATAACACTGGAGTTACATTTCCATTTGCCACCGTATCTGGACCGTCATGTTTGTAAACCCTCGGAGTTGCTTTCGTTGGAGTTCTTTGGTTGAGTTTGGTCTGAAATTGCTAACGTCCCACTTCGCTTCTCCCGTGGTTACGTTCCCTGCCTCCATTCCCCAATTGTGGACAGTTCCTCACCTTATGCTCGATCGATCCACATATGAAGCATCCACTCGATCATCCTTGAGTTGGGGCGATTGGGAGAGATATGACCCTCTTGCCGCACTTGTAGCATACAAAACTTGCCCTTGAGACACTCGCCAGAGTGATTCTTCCCGATTCTTCTTTTGCCGCACACTACACCTTCTTTATACCTTCCTCGCTTTACTTGCATTTCTCGGAAAAATTCCTCATTCTTTTCTCACCCCTATTCCCACTACTACTTTCTATCTTTCTTGTTCCTCCCGACTTGCTTTTTATTCTTCTTCTTCTCCTTATGGTAGAGGCTCATGGCCTCACTTCCTGTTCAAAGAATGATAGCCTTCTCCATGAGTCTTTGCAAAAGTATTGATTTGCGATCTTGACACCTTATTAGAGAGCCGGGGTTTTAAGCCCACTCAAACCTCTTTGCCTTCCTAGCCTCTGTATCCACTTGATGTGGAGCAAACCTAGCCAACTCATTAAATTTTGTGGCATACTCCGCAACAGTCATGTTCTCTTGTTTTAACTCCAGGAATTTCAACTCCATTCTAGACTGCATACTAACAGAGAGATAATTTTCGAAAAATAAATTCTTAAACATATCCCAAGTAATTTCTTCTTCTCCTGCCCGAGTTTTATTTGCCTCCCACCAAAAGTTAGCCTCCCCTTTCAACATATAAGTGGCAAAAGCAGTCTTTTGCCCCTCATCTATTCTAGCAATTATGAACGCCTTTTCTATCTCGTTAACCCATATGCGGGCTTCTATAGGGTCACCGATCCTCTGAATTACGTGGTCCTACTGGCTTTAAAGTCTTTGAAATTTGCCAGCGATTCTCATTTGGTTCCTCTACAATTGGTATTCCACGATGCATAGCTTTGAGCTACCATGTTTGCAAAGTTTTGCATCGATTAAAATTTATCGTTCTCCGAAGATTAGTATATTCTTCTACCCTTTGGTTTCGAGTTTGACGTCTTGATGGCATTATCTGGTTAAATAAAACCATAAATTATACTCTTACATTTTAAACCTTATTGCATAAGATTAATGTATTAATCTCGTTTCATTTCTCAAACTTAGATTCATATTCATTTATCGAATATTTACATAGCACATACTGTTTTAATCAACAGCTATCCCTTTGTGACTACGAAAGTCGGGATTTAAAATCTTGACCAACATAAAAGTTGAAAATAGTTCATTACTTATCACACATATTACATACATAACCCATACTACTTATTTACCAAGCCTTTTTCTCGGACATTCATTCGCTCGATGTCCTTCCATCCCACAATTAAAACACCCACCTTTCTTATAGTCGGGGCAACAAGGAGAGGTGTGTCCTTCACGGATGTGTCGCTTGAGGCTCCATCTGGTCAATTTGGATTTTGAGCTTATCCTGCTCTTCCATTGTTTCCATTAACGCCTGACACATCAACTTTTCTATCTCCCACAACCTTTCCAATGAAGAAACCATGTTCTCCAAATCTGCACCTCGTTGATGCTTGAGCGACTTCAACTTTAGTGTCTCGAATCACTATCTGTCAAATCCAACATTTACGGATCTCGATGCTACGTTTTCCAAGATAGCCACCTCGTCCGGATTTGGGTTCCTAGTGAGCTTCTATTTCATCTGTTGGCCTCGATATTAGCTCGGGGTGTGAATATGATCCTTCTTATTCCACATATCTTTCTCACCGGAGACATCTACATACATAAGTTACCACGATTAACATATAGTATATATACACGACAATCAAGAGTTCTATATCGTTGTCTCTTATTTTGATTGACGATAAATTTATTCAATTCTCATCAACGCCTATCTCTGCCGAAAGCCAGCTCCATCCACTCTGCATCGAATCGCATGAAGGTGATGACTAAAGCCTGGTCCAAGGTATATATCTGGTGTCTTTGGCTTCTATTTCAACCTTCAACTGTCTTATCTGAATATCTCCCTCTGCTCCAACCTCCCTCATAACTTTCGGCTTAACTCTATATCATGTAGCTTACAACATTCACACATATCATCACATGCTACCCAATACACCTCTCACAGAGTAAAAGTTTTCAAAATTGTGTTGAGGGGTCATATAGACCATGAACACATAGTTTTAACGGTATTCATACATAAAAACATTACAGTATGTTTACAATCATAAAGAAGGTAAACTACCATTAATAGTACTTTAGGTGATTAGCCTATTGTACCCCTACGTCATGCATAACGTATTAATCATGCCTAGCGAATATTTACGCTATTAGATTGGATTATTTTATCCAAACAACATTGTTCACCTCAGTCTTATCATAGGATTCCGCACCAAAACAATTTGGTTCGGAAATTTCTTTCAATGAACACTTAGAGTTTTCATAAACATTAGTCTAGCTGATTCAAATAGCATAGACTCATATCAATAATTCAATTCAATCGAATTATTTAGATGTAGCCAAACCCCGTTGGCAAATTAAACTTTTTGAAAACATTTTCGAGAATGACGTCATGATGCCGTACCTTCAGTATTAACAATCCGTTGAGGATGCTGTCATTGTATGACTTTGTCATAACACATCATACAATAGTGGAACAGCGACTTCAGGTCAAATTCACACTAAGTATTCCTGTATTTACAACTCCATCACATTTTTATCATCTCTCGCACTGAAAGTTACATGGTACATGAGTGATAATTAAAAACAAATTTTGATATTTCAAATCATTTGCGTCTAGCCAAAATAAGTAGCATAGACCGTACTTTAAACCATTTCAAAAATGATTACGAGTCTACATTTTTGTTTTTAAGCACATAGTGCGTATTTAGCTTGATGTCAAAAATTTTGAAGTTTAGCATAGCTAGGAGTTTAGGAAAACCTAACACCTTCACTAAAAAATCATTTACTTAACAATCTATCTCATTCATCGTAATCCATAACACTCCATTCACACAAAAACTATACCCAGTTCATCAAACCACACTTATGAGTTCATGAATTGCCACAATCATATGAGTTTAAGAACTTATCCTAGTCAGACCTTTGGCGTCCATTCGCTGAGGGGTTCATAAACATTTCATATAATTATAAGTCAAGAATGTCTCATAGGTATGAGTTTTAAGAACTCGAACTTAATCTTATATTCTCTATCTATGACCTATCTACACATTATACACACGAGAATGGAGTCATCCTCTTAATGTGCATATAACAAATAGCGCGACATAGATATTTCAATGATTATCGATTGCGGAAACTAAGTGGTTTTTACACCAAGTACAATTCAGCTCCCATACGAAGAATCATACAACTCAATTTCTTGAGCGCATGGTCCTCAATTGAATCCCCATCTAACACTAACCCCATTCTCCATACGAATTTATTCGTATTTATAATTCTCTTCTGGATCTGTACCAATTGATAGTACAATTCATACACAGCAATCTTGCTGTAAACTTTCCAATCATCAGATTGAGTGGAACCATATCCCCTATAAACTGAGTGGTGCGGGACTGGGCTCCAATAATACGAGGGGAACACCACCGCTGGAACATCTCCTGAGTACATGGACCCTCATATAATGCAAAACCGTCAACCCCCAACAATGGGATATCAGTGATGGGTGACTGTGATACAGGCCAATGACGCCTGGCAGGAGGTAAGATCGGTATACGGATCTCCCTTGTGGTGCTCCTAATAGCACGCTCTCCTAAATAGAGCTCCCAGCCTCCGTCTGTGAAGAGAGGAACTCTCCTAGTGGAAATCAAATACTCGACTCCAGTCGGGTGTCCATCCTCGAAGCCGATGGTCAAGTGTTCCCCTGAATAGGGAATCCATGTAATGGTATTAGCTGTCAGCAACTCCAGCTGCATGCGGCAGTGAGTGAATCCCTCAGCTACAAGGACCTCTGGCAAAATAGAATGGTGTCATCATCGTCCTCGTGGATAGGTATCTAAAACTAACACACTCACATGACAAAAATATAGGAGCCTCTCATAGGCCCAAAACTGCCAACATAATGGCAAAACATCTGCTATCAGTAAACACTCTTAACCTATAAATGGGAAAAGACAAGAGAAATACTCACCAGCAGAAATGGGTAAAAGCCTAGCCAAGCCTCGATCAATCCCTGGGAGCGCATACGCATGCCCCGGAGGAAATAGGCAAAGGTATAGGAGCCCCAATCATACTCTCCAATACGGTCCACATCACGTGTGGCGCTGATCAAAGAAAAAGATACCGTAGAAGAGTTATCTGCTATGAAGCAGCCTCAAATGATCATCAGGAACAATCGCTGTAGAACGCGACCCCTGATTCTGACATCATCAGGCATGGGCTCACTAAAAAGCCCGCTCATAGCATCTACGCTCAAAGGACCTGAACAGACAGTCCTGCCTTTGAGCGTCTCCGTCGAAACTCCTAACAAGGATCTGACGGCAGTAGGGGTAATATTCGCCATACAAGGCACTGGCTCCCCTCCAAACTCCATACATGTGATAAATCGCCAATCCATAGGCGTCATCATCACCTCAAGCAAGCAGTGATTTAGTAGTGAGTGCGATGAAACCATCGCTTTCGAGACAATGCCCTGAGGTAACCCCAGGGACAATGACGGGGAAGGATAGAGAAGAATACCCTGAATCCCCACTAATGCACTACCGCTCTATAGTCAGTATGGAGTGAATACTGAACCAGTTCCCTCGAGGCTGTGTAAAACCCAGAACCTGCATAAAATGCAGATCAACATCAAAACCCTTTGATCCTCATCAATAGGAAAGAAGGAAGATCAAAGGCTAACGCCATACCTCGTTAGCATGCAAATACATCGATGCATGTCTACTCAAATCACCCAGCAGATCTGGGTTTGCCACCTGAATACTCTAGAGCTCCCTACGAGGGACATGTGCAGTAGAAGCGGGATCCTCAATCGGAATATCCGCCTCCTCGTCCTCAACGTCTGGCACATCTACCCGGACAGGATGAATCACGACCTCCACCAACCGACAAGGCTATCGAACATAACGGGGATGAGGCACTTCGGAAGCCCTCCGCCGTATGCCAGAAGTGGTCCTGTGGGAACTGCTCGGCTAATCTGGATCCATGATATCTGTACAACAAGTCTCCAAATCACCTCAGAAAGGGTGTGGTATTTCCTTACCTGGAGCTTTCCAAAATGCATTTATGACTATATGCATGCATGCATTTACTTTAACATATAATGCATGACTACCCAATGCCTACATTTGAATTTTTTTTGCCATAGTCCCCTTTGAAAATAGGACTATCCACATGCACATAGGCATGTATAGGTGGCCATTCAGTAGCACACCCACCCCAAAGTCATATACATAATATATGCATTAAAAATAAAAATCATACATGCATAAGGTTAACCTCAATATCAGGAGTACTTTGCCTTTCTACCTTTTGCTCATTGGACCTCAAATAGGACAAAAAAATAGCAGAAAAAGGTGCCAATTTGACTGTCTCAAAAGTCAAATTTTTTCACATCATTATGTTCAACATGGTTTAATACTAACATTTACTATGTTGAATATTTTTTATCAAGTCATTTGTGCATACATAATCACTACTATGTGTTTAGATGCATTTCATGCGATAACTTACAGTCCAACGGATAAAAACTGGAAAAAATACATGCATACGTTACCAGGATAGTGTAAAACACTTGTGCGGTGACAAAATTGGAAGAAAATAGCCCGAACTCAGCACATCTGAAAGAGCCTCACAGATTTTCCTTCGCGTGACAAGTTGAAAATGACTTGTGAGACCAACCTGCTGAAATTTATCATCCGCGATTGGTCGCAGGCTCACCTGTGGCTGCAGCACCCTTATGTGGGTCCCACCCCTCTGGCTCGGTCCAGTTCGAGTTGCAAAAGAGTTTTTGGGGACTAGAAAAGTCAAATCAGGAATAAAAATGCCACGCGATTGAGCAAAACAACATGCAATCCTGGTCTTCTCAAATGAAATTTTGAGTCAGTACATCGCTCATTGGTAGTCACCTGAACAAGTGGTATACCCTGCCGATGATCTCAGTTGTCATAAACCACATACGGAAATACCTTGTACATATACGATCGCCGCCACTCAACGGGTCGTTACCTAAATATATCCCCGTGGGGAATTCTGACGTGAGTCCCGAGCGGAAGTTACAACGTGAGTCCCCGACGGGGGTTACAACGTGAGTCCCCGGCGGGGGTTACAACGTGAGTCCCCGGCAGGGTTACAATGTAGAAGCCCCGATGGGGGTTACAACGCGTGCTCATCCGTTGACACACAAATCAGCTAAGGTCAAGCAGCCTTGATATCATGATAACCGTTGGAAGCAAACCCAACAGAGCCTCGAATACCATCCGATAATCAACCACTGCTACACATATCAGCGATGGTTACAACGTGAAGCCCCAACAGGGGATTACAACATACATTTAAGCCGTTGACACATATATCAATGAAGGTCAAGTAGCCTTGACGTTATCTCAGCCGATATCGGTTGAACCTATCAGAGCTGTAGAGCTATTCGAGGATTTCATGCTCGATTACTCATATTTCCCCAGCGGGGGTCACAACGCAATGTTCCGTTGATTCACACGTCAGCGAAGGTCAAGAAACCTTGACGGTCTACTCACAGAGTCTCAGCCGTTGATTTACACGTCAGCGAAGGTCAAGCAGCCTTGACATTGTATCCTATAGGATTCTTCAGCCGTTGATTCATATGTCGGTGAAATACACGTCAACGAAGGTCAGGCATCCCTGACAGCATTTGTTGTTGGCAGTAAATCCAACAGAATCTTGACATGTCCTGGCGATACCAACCAGGAAAGGTCCACATCATCAAAGAGGATAGATGATGGAATATGTTATACACATCCTCAAACAGACCAAGCTTTATCCCCACAGATCTCTTACACATAAGAGGTACATCTTCAGGATCAAGTTATAATCGAAAACACAGGAATTTGGTGATAACTCCAACATCAACATCCTAACAGATTCGGCTTACACATCAAATCTGGTCAGCATGGCCAATCCCTAGTTGAAGCAACAGGGATCCAGCAATCATCCCCAGCATGTTGGGCTACAACCCCGTACAAATGCATCATACATCATTTTTATACCCATAGTACCATGTTTGTCTTGTTGCGTTTCAAGTGTCTAGGATTCTTTATCCTACCCATGCATCTCCATGCATGAGTATGATAAAGGGGGCATCTGTAGACTCTCAAAATTTTCTGTACTATTGTCACTAACATTACAGGAGGACAGATTCGTCTTTTAAGAGGGAACCTTGAAAGACAATCCATATCCATACCGGATACTACCGAAAGTTCAGCATCAACCCCAGATTACTCTGGGAGTAAACAATTCCAACCTCGGAGATAACCTCGAGGTGTGCAGATCTAATACCGAAACACACACCGGAGAAGACCGATTAATCTCGGAGATAACCCCGAGGTATCCAGTCTCAGTCCTAACCATGGGAATAGCCACCAACCTTGGTGATAACCCCAAGGAATGCAGTTTCGGCGATAACCCTGGAAATGCTTGTTTCAAATGCAACTAGCTTCAATCTCGGTGCTCACAACGAGATACACTGCACCAACCTGACAATAACATCGGGAAGACAGGCACACCTCAAATATAACAATGAGGATCTTTAACTAATTGCAGTAGTCCAATCTCAGCGAAGCCTGAGCAACGTTTGCTTTATCAACCCAATCCGGCGATAACACCGGTGAGGGGTAACATCATGATCTCACCAACGCGATGCCATGCCATGTCACGTCATCTCAACATCTCTACGCAATGATGTCCCATAAGACTAACCAATCCCGAGTGACTATTGTGTAGGGTAACGGATGAAAGTTGAAGCTTGAAGACCGGAGGGCACCGTCCCATCCTCAATGACTTCGTACAAACTCTAATCCCATGACATCGTACAACTCTCGACAACGGCGGTCCGAAATAGGTCCTGTATACCTTAAACGGATGCCCGAATTGCACTTCTTAAAGTTTAAGTGGACATTATAGTGCCCGAGTGCATGTACTTCGAGACGACCCGACCCGAAAAATCCGGGCCCACCCGGGTTGCCTCTGGTACACCTGCGGCTCAGTCGCAGGTACACTTGCAGCTAAATTGCCTATAAATAGAGGGCTTGGGCTGCCCATTTTGCAAGAGAAAAAGGCGAGGAAGCCCTGCCCAATTTGCTCTGCACTCACCCCATGCAATGTCGTTCCCTTTTAAACACACAGCGTGAGCTCTCATATATAGCCCTTTTGTACCTACAAAAAGTCAAGTGTTTACCCACTCTAAAGATATAGAAGTCTTATTTGGTAGTCAGCTGTAAGCCTTCTCACACACTTTAGAGTCTTTCTCTTCATCTCTGCACACACCCTTCTACACGTTGAGAGTCCTGTTGCTTGCTTTTGCGGACTTGATCCGTGGTTTCATTTTAGTCAGATATATATATATATATATATATATATATATATATATATATTTTATATATATTGTGACAAACGAGATTCTTGTAATTTAATTTTAATATTTATTGAAGTAAATAAATATTTTCGATGATTTAATTATTAGATTAAATAATTAATTGATGCAATTGTGGTAGATTAATTTAATTATATGTGTTACATTTATTAAATTAATGTGGAGAATAATTATTATTCAAGTATGTAATTATGTGAGCTTAGTGAATTAAATAAAATATTTAATTAAGCATGATGTTATTTAATTAATTTAATTATTAATTAGAGAGTTAATAATTTGATATTATTTATTAATAAGAAATTAATTATATGACTATGTGAAATTATGAGAAGTTATTATATTTTATTTATATTAAATAAGATATATGAATTATTGTGCAAGTGGGTGTGACATGATTTAAACTATAGTATAAGAGGTTTTATTAAATTAATTGGGTATAAGTCTTTTATACTAGCCAAACATGGCCTTAGGGGGAGTTATTGACAATTACCCATGACTGGGTTAACAGACCATAATGCGCCAGTTCTTATATCAACGTCTTCTTCATTCATTCTATTATTGCTAAGTCTAGAGAGCTTTCACAAAGAGAGATACAGAGTATTAGTTGAGAAGTCAGAGAGAAATTGATATTCATCTCTTATTAAAATCTACACTACGCTTTGGGTAATCTCCTCCTTGCCAATTTCTATTTTACGTCATTTAAATTCCATGAACATGGCTTTCAAAGTTTTTGGTTTAACCTCTGTAATTGGGATAGGAGTAATGATTATTATGGGTTGTGTATGTGTTATGACATATCACATCATATTTAATTATATATATTATGTAAACCATATCATCAGTTTCATGAAAACACATGTCGTATATGTTTTTTAAAAACTTACAGAGTTTGGGTTTTGGCCATATGGCCTTATACGTGATATTTCATGTGTTGATAATATATTATCCTTAAATTTTACACTCATATTTTATTATGCATGTTGATACGATGAGACCAAAGTTTAAATGAACGGATTCGGTGTTATAACGAATCTGTAGTGACAATTTTCATGTTTTATTTTCAAAACCTTCAAGAACATCAAAGTCAGTGAAATTGCATGCTTTAATTCTGTAATTAAGTGTTTAAATTGTTTAAAGTCATTATATAAATGTTGGGTTATGTTTATGCATGAATTATATCATATGGGTATGTCTAATTTCGAGTAAAAAATAAGAAATTGGAAGAAATTGACATGTTCTGCGATTTTCATGAATCGCCATTTCTACATATGCGGTACGCAGCATCATATTGCGACCGACTACTGCCTATTTCACGTGTTGCTAGTCATTTCATCATACTGCGGTAAATAAAGTCTCGAGCATGACACCATCGCGCCACAGCACGAAGACCAAGTATAACAATGGCGTCGCAGCGCCACTCTCCAGAAAGTTCAGAAATGTAAATTTTTTTTTTATGTGTTAAGTTTAGCAATGTGTTGTTAACTTAATTTAATGAACATAAAATTTTTTTATAAGTATAATGAGATGTTAAAATAGATACTTAGCATTTAAATAACATAATTACATGTGGATTGAATTATTGAATACATAATTAGCTTGTTATTCATGATGTGTAAATTATGTGACAAAGTGGTAATTTGACTAAGTATAGTCAATATTCGAATTAGGCAAAAGAATGAGTTTATGATGATTAGTTAAGTTATAATTAACGGGTATTGTGAATGTGAATGGTATATAGGATTAAATTCAAATAACGTGCTTAGTTAAAGTGTAATCTACGCACGAGGCAAGTTTCCTAACCCTACTTGTCATTATTGTTCAAGTTTATTATTTACCTCGAGTAAATTATCATTACTATTATTCAAGTTCGAATTATTATATTAAAGATTGATTATCTTTTCAAAGTATGATTTAGTTATACAATAATCGTTCTATTGTATACTTCTTGAGATTATTATTCAATTTGAATATCATTATTGTTGAACCTTGTTAGACTAACGAATCCTTATTGATTCAACTAGTCCATAGTTGATGAACGTTCTAAATTTTAGAACCCTTATTGAATTATCCAAACCAAACTTCCTTTGGTGCGGACTCGAATGTCAAAATGAGATGAACAACCCTGCAAAGGGATTTACTTATGCGTTAGCGTTAAGATATTGTTCACGATGTGATGGTACTAAGGGTTGATCCCCCTAAAATCACGAGTAGAAAGGTCCATAGTCTTATGACTGTTAAAGGTTTCAAGTATAACCCTTGATAACCTAGGACATAGTTCAAGGTCTTATGACCCTCAGAAGTTCTTTTGTCTCTTGTTATTCATTCTTGATTCAAAAGTTGAGTTTTCTATTTCAGAAGTCCTTAATTTATTCGCATGTTATTATTCATTGATATATTGTTATACTTGTGGGCAATCGTGCTCACTCTTACGTAATAATAACATTGCAGTTAAGCACGAAAGAGCAGACGAACCTTCCGCTAATAAAGGCAAGGGCAAGCTTAGCAAGTAATGAAGACTGATTATTTATGTGATGTAATTTGAATTGATGTTACTTAAGACTTCTTGTTTATATTCTGCACATATGTTTAAGGTTAGTTTAACTTGGGATTGTATTATTATTCGGATGTTGTAACTCTTAAGGGGAAGATTTTATTTCTATCTATTGCATGGTTTGCATTTATTATGGGTAGATAGATAGATGATATTTGTACAATGAACACCAAATCCCATGGAATTAAAGTACCCAGATTTGGGGGTGTCACATATATTGACTAACATTATCGAGTTATGCCTCGATTGAGCCTAGACTTCGGTTTGGAGCATTTATTTGCTTTTATATATATATATATATATATATATATATATATATATATATATATATATATATATACATTTATATATATTAATTGTGTGTCAAACTTTGTTCGATGAGCCTGAACTTCGGTTTGAGTGCGTTTATTTGCTTTAATATATATATATATATATATATATATATATATATATATATATACATTTATATATATTAATCGTGTGTCGAACTTTGTTCGATGAGCCTGAACTTACATGCAGTGCGTTTATTTACTTTAATATATATATATATATATATATATATATATATATTATATATATTAATCGTGTGTCGAACTTTGTTCGATGAGCCTGAACTTACATGCAGTGCGTTTATTAAACTTATATATATATATATATATATATATATATATATATATATATATATATATATATATTTCGATCCCCATGGAGGAGCTTACGTGGTTGGTGATCATGTATACATATATATATTTTACTGACTTTTATATATATACCGCTATCGCTTTCATACAAATTATGCGGTATCATGTGCTTTAGGAATCATGTGATCACAGATTGAGCCTATTGGATCTAGATTCGATTCTCGTGATGGACATTTTCGATTTATGGCGACTTATAAATTATTCTGTGGTGTCTGAATTTCCTCAGATGGTTTCTATACCCACGAGGAAGTCGACATTTTTTTGTACATTATTTTCGTACGGATGCCTCGCATTCGTAAAATAAAATTAGTCAAGCCGAACCCTTAATAAAATGGGAGTGTAAAAGGTCTCAATTACTATTGAGCATCAGGGTTTGAAAAACATTTTTATAAAACATCATTGTCATATCTTGCTTAAAACTAAATTTTTACATAAATTCAAACCCTGTGTATATAGGTGCGAACAAGGCCTCGCACTACTTCCAAATAAACAGCACATTGACCCACACACACACATATTCAGATAATAGTTTCTTGAAAAGAGGCGGTCACTGTGGTAACACGGATGTCGGGGGGTGCCTAACACCTTCCCTCCGCATAACCAAGTCCCCGGACCCTAATGAATCTCGGTTTCACCGAATTCGCTTAGATGTCATATCATATCACCGGGTCAATGTGCAAACCTTTTCTTGGTTGTGTTGGTACAACCATTTTAAAAACCAACTGGTGACTCTTAACAGTCCATCGTCGACATTATACATGTCGGACCTTTTTCACTTGTTTTTCAAACAAATATCACCTAAAATGAGAACACCAAAGAACAAATAACGGAAAGGGACATCCAAAAATTCTGACATCGACATATGCAATGCAAACTAACATGAAATGCAGCTAAAACATACTAAAACGTACTTGAGATGGGCATAGTTCGCATGAATTGGTACTCCATAAGTAGGTATAAAGCCCACTTATCATTTTCCATTTATTATGGTTAGATAGATACATGATGAACAAGTATTTACATTATTTCTTAACTTTATTACATTTATATCATTTCTTAACAACTCAAAAAGGCTATGACGCAGTATGGGTTATCGTTGGCCGATTGACGAAATCCGCACACTTCCTTCTGATTAGAATCAAATTCAACTTAGACTAGTTTGCAAAGTTATATGTAAAAGAGATTGTTTCGAGACACGGAGTCCCGGTGTGACTCCCCCAAAATAGGTATACATCACATATTCTGAGTCGCCAAATACATGGTACATAATACAAATACAAACTTAAATATACAACATGAGCTGTGAGTTTTAATACAAATATTGTCTGCTAGACAGTATTCAAACTCAAAATAAGTCCTCAATACATTTATTATCACACTATTTCACAGGATAGTGAGGACTACTAATGCAACCATCTGGACCGTCAATCCATTCCCCCACTAGTCCCAACTATATTCTCATTTCCTGAAGAGAATATTGAAAGAAAGGGTGAGCTCAACTAGCCCAGTAGAAATATTATGACTAAGATAATGCAGAATAAATTATCCTTAGCCTTCAACTGTATAACAACTGATAGAATATAATAGACAACAAGTTTTAGATCAACAACTGCAGCAGAATAAGCAATCCATTAGAAGAGTCAAGTAGAGCATAAAATCAACTATCTTCTATGACTTAAAAAAAATTATCATAAATTTTATCGCTGAGACTCAGCTTAATAAATAATCAACATAATTAAATCATCCTTGCATTGCAGGCCAAGGATATTCTTTAGTATCACGACCACGAATTATCCATGCACTACGGGCCAACGATAATCGTGTTTTCATCAACAGTCATGATCATGCCATAAAATAATTCATCTTTGTACCCTTGACCGAAGAGAATCCATAGCCATAATCGTACCAAAAAAACTGTCCATCAATGCATTACGGGCCAATGAGGACTTTTTCCACATCATTTGTAACATTACTTGTCCATGATTATAATTGAATAATCCTCAGTCATAATCACACCAAGTCCATCTATGAACTACAGGCCACAGATGACTTTCAACATAATATAAGCATGAGGATGATGACAATTCAATAAAACAAGTTTAAGAATAAATTTTAAAGATTTATAAGTTAATTTATCCTAAACTCAATAACGTCCAAATTGTCAACACGATACTACTTTGTGGAGTAAAATTCAAGAATGCTCAGAAGAATATTTCCATGAAAAGATAATGGATGAAGCGCAAATATCAAGGATATTCCACTAATTTCATGGAGTATAGAAGCCAAAACTTTAACCAACTGAGTATAATAGAATATATGAAACTGCAAATGAATTTTCGCCCACCATGTGATAATCCACGTAGATAGATCATTTCCATAAGTTACTAAGGAATGAATATAAAAGGATCATTCACCATGCATGCGGTAATCCACATAAACAAGTTATTCCAACAGAGTAATAAAGAATGGAACCAGGTCATGCGTAATCCGTACAGACAGGATATTTCAACAAAATAATAAAGAATGGAACCAGGTCATGCGTAATCCGCACAGACAGGATATTCCAACATAATAATAAAGAATAGAACCAGGTCATGCGTAATCACTTGCAGACGAGTTATTCCAATGTAATAATAAAGAATGGAATAACAAAAGAATTTCACCATGTATGCGATCGCGTATGACAAGTTATTCCAACATAATAATAAAGAATGGAATAACAGATAACCAATATAACTCTAATTTTAGTTAATAAATCATTAATCCTCTAATTTAATTATTTAATTAAATTAGAATATTTCTCATTCTATCAATACTATCACATTTTAAATAAATTATCCCATAACAATTCCCATAAAATATTTATTTTATTCCATAAATATTCTAACTATATACTGAAATTCACAATCATATTACATTCACATTATTTTCATATTTTATTAAAACAAATATATTTACGTTATTTCACTATTTTAATTAAGTAAATCGCCCACATAATTTACGAAACTTAATTCATAATAATTTCCATCGTCACAATAATAATTAAATTATACTATCTCATAATATAATTTTAACTTAATCAAATTAACTAATATTACTTAGTTAATTTCCTTTTTCATAACAATTACATTAATTTCTTCAATAGTTTAATTAACTATTGGACCTCTTTTTCCCAATACATGAATATTCATAATTTTCTTCACACCAAATTACATATTCACAATATATAACACATATATACACATACTCAAACTCAAAACATCTTATAATAAGAGTTTTATTTATTAAATTATTATTTAAATAATTTCTAAAAATTCGGGTTGTTACATCCTTCCCTCCTTATAAGGATTCCGTCCTCGGAATCACCGAAACCCAACCTGACTCAGATTTTTACCAAATCTCATTGTTGAATAGCTTCAACACATTACCTTAATATAGGTTTTATTTATTACCACTCCACCCATTCTTTACAATAAATTCTTATAATTTTTATTTCATAAACTTTACATACACTCAATTATATTTGAGCATTACATATTCTTTGATCCATTCATTATCCTTCTCTAAGGATCATTATCAGAAACACTCGGGATATCATATTTACCCATTCTTCTAAGAATTTCGTCCTCGAAATTTTATGTATTACTCTTCATTCATTCAGTCTGTCAAAATAGATTTTTATGTTATTACTTTATTCATTCATTGGGTTCTATAACCACTTTCTTTTCACAAAGATCTTTCTACAATTATTAAACTTTTCTATTAAAAGTTTTACATTATTCTTCGATAACCCATCTCCTTATCAATTTAAAATTTCTTTTCTCACTCATTCAATATATTCATCATTCAGTGTCGCATTCTATGACTCACTTCTTTCTAAGGAATATCATCCTTACAACATTCTCCTTTTAGAATAGCAAGAATCTTCCACAATTGCTCAATAATTGGGAAGCAATATGAATAACTCAGGAATTTAAAAGATTCTAAATCATGCTGAGGGGTAACAAGACCGTGAACTCTTCTCTCGATTTGCTAGTGCTTCAACAAAATCCTTCACACTATAAACCAGAGTGTTTATCAATCACAAAGACTGAAAACCCCCTCCACACGTACACTAGGTGGCCAGCTTATTGTACCACTACGTTGGGCCGTAATGAAGTGTTTTGTAACAACTATATGCGTTATGCTCGGAACCATTGTCCCCAAAAACATGTCCCCTTATAGGGTTGTTCACCTCATCTTCTCAACATCTGGATCCGCACAAAAACAATTTGGTTTGGCATAACTTCTCAAGAAACACTTGAATTTCATGAACATCTTTCAATATTCGTCTAGCTGAATCAAATAGCATAGACTTCTACAATAATTCGGACATCAATCAAAATATATATATATATATATATATATATATATATTCTCATATAATAAAGAAATCTCAAAAATATTTTTATGACGTCATGATACCACACTGTATTTATAGTCTGTTTGAGGATTCCATCATTTGGTGATTTTATCATACTACATATCATACCATAGTGGGCTGACGATCCTTAGATCACATCCAACACTAAGTAATACAGCATTGATGACTCCATCATTTTTATCATCTCTGCACCAGGTTCTATGATGCATTGATGATATAAATACATTTTGATATATTTCAAATCATTTTTTTCTAGCCGAAGCAATTAGCATAGAAAAACGAATAACGATATTGTTTTTAAAACTCATTGGTTTCATCATTTGATCCAATGTTTTTCAAGAAAATAGAAGTACAAACATCAGCATGAAGTCAATAAATTTCAAAAGTCTAGCATAGCTAGTAGATTTAGAATATCCAGGTATCCATCAACTTCAATCTTTACTCCATTACTTCATTACTTAACCAATTCGTTTTTATTTCTTGCACCACTAATGCTTTTATACTGAATATTCTTGTATTTCAACTTACAACCTTCCTATACCCCCACAATAGTTCATCAAACTTATCGCACATTAGAAGTTCAGGAACTTGCCAAAATAATATGAGTTTAAGAACTTATCCTAGTCAGACCATAGGCTTCCATTCGCTTAGGGGTTCAAAACATACCATATTATTATGAGTCACGAACTTACCATATGCATTAGTTTTAAGAACTGCACCTAATCCTAATAATATCTGACTAATCTTAATAGTTTTTAACTATCAAATATACACATGAGAAAAGAATCATCTTTTCACCACATATACATTGATAGAGAGACACCAACATTCCAATGATTATCAATATGATAAACTGAGTGCAAGCACAAAACCCTCGCCCATACAAAGACTTGTACAACGCAACCATCACATAAGTCCTGAATTGAAATCCCACCTAACTTTATCTTGCTTATAACTTGCTCTTTGCTCGATACGAATTCCTCGTATCACATCATCTATAACATCTCGTGAGTACATCATCTTCATAGCATCAAGCTATAATTATTCAAACATTACAGACCATCTTTCTTTTATAACTTAAACTGATCACGTCGTGATCTTATTTTATAATCATTTCCCATAAAATTCTTTTCTTAACTCGTGACCGTTTTGTTTTACGATCCACTTTCTTTCATTTCATTTACGACATTATTCGTTATCTTGGCTATTGAAGTTAGGTAACTCCCATTTCTTATCTTTATATCTCTTCAAGATTCTTATTTAAATCTTCTTGTTTATATAACAATTCCTGCTTTAAGAATTTCCAACATCATTTATATCGTTCAAAAACTGTAACGACCCCAAATTTCATAGAATTCAATTATCGACTTTGGTCGTTAATAATACGTCTAACTTCTGATTTTACATCATTATTCGATGTTAAACTTAATAATATGCGGAATAATTTAAACTTTTCTATCTTCTTACTTTAATTTCGTGAATCAAAACCATTATCATCTACACGTCTTTGAATCATATATAATCCATGATTCACTTCATCACAGTTATTATATAAAATTTTACATTTCAATTCGATAACCTTTGCATATCAAATAACTCAAACTTTAACTTTACAACTCAATATAAAACTATGTTATTTCCTAGTAGGCACAATAGATCTAGAAGGGGGGGTTGAATAGATCCTTTTTAATTTCAAATACTTTTCTGGTTTATTTTGTATTGCTAATAATTTAGCATATGACAAACATAAGAATCTTTTAAAGAATAGCAGAATAAGTAAAAGATCCCCTTCATTGATATATTCATAATCATACATACATTGTTCGTAGAGTTAGTTCAATGGTAAGCAGTTAAAACATACATAGCAGTTAATGTACATAATGGAAATGACTTAAAGTAAAAGACACAAGGGGTTTTAAGTGGTTCAGAGACTCAAGCTCCTAATCCACTCTTCTGCTTTCAACTAGCAGGTTTTCCAGTAAGGAAGGGCAGCACCCTGAATCACTACGATTCCTTCAAGGCCAGCAACCTTGGGACTTCAATTCACTAAGAACTCTTCAAGGCCTGCAGCCTTAGAACTTCTCTAGTTCCCTAAGAACTCTTCAAGCCCAGCAGGCTTGGAACTTCATTCAGTCCCTCCGGACAAGGACCCCTCAGGCCCTGGCTTCTTGTTGTTGAGTTGTTTGTTTATTTGTTGGAGTTGGTGCTGAGCTGCTAAGATGTCTTTATGCATTGAACATCTTTTGTACTTAGCAGCTTAGCGTGATCATCCTTGAAGTGCAGTTGAGTGCTGCATGATGCTCAGCTTCTTCAATTACTCAAACTCCTCTGATGATCCCTTGATGAACTGCCTTGAAGATCATTCCTCTTGATACGTGATGGCTGCTCGTGATGGGTTTCCAAGATGACTGTAAGCTCTTCTATTAGGTACTTAGAAACTTTCTCATGCTTGCCACCATGATGACGTTTGTGATCTCCCTTCTTGATACTTGATACCTTCTCATGATGGACTTGCTAAGATGGCTGTGAGCTCTTCTCTGTGGTACTTAGAGTCTTCCCATGATGGACATCAAGATGACATGACACTCTTCTTTCTCTCGGCAGTTCAGAACACTCTTCATGTAGTAGAACTCTAACTTCTACATTGTAGAACTCTCACTTCTACTTCTTTCTTTGTCTGACTCTAAGTGTTCTTGGTGGATCATAGAGTGAGCCTTTGGATTCACTTTCTCACATGGTTTAGAACAGTCCACCGTTACTCCAAACTCGGCAACTCCAATAACCCTCGATCTTTGAAGCTCTTGCTGATTTATACTCCATCCCAATCCTTCCATTGGAAAGTAGCCGTTGAAAGCTATTCAAATATCTTCACAGATCTAGAGTTGAATGAGGTAGACTGCTGATGTGACATGTCATACTTTTTGTAACATTGCAGTCTACTGTTTCACCTACCCCATCAGAGATGTCACTTTAATGTCTTGGGCAGGTTGAAGACTTTATTTCCTCCTTCTAATTTCTCGATCAGAAGTTGTCCTTTTGCATCGATGCTTTCAATAAGCACTTGTCCGAATATTACCCTCTAGATTGAACCGTTGCCAATGCTTCAGTCTTCAACTATTCGAGCTCTACGATTCTAATACATGTCTTCATGGACCTGATCGTAGTGTCTTGTTGACTGGTAGAGACAACACTACGATCTTGAAGAGTGTTGATTGGATCTTCAATGTAGAACACCTCTTCCTTTTCTTGTGCAGTTCTTCAACACTTCTGTTGGCCTCAACAGCTCTCAGAGACTGATGGCTTGACTTCTTTGTTTTGGCCCCTTCTGAATAATAAGACACTTCAGATTTGTGGCGTATCCAGCTCGCTTTCTCCTTGTGATCTTCCGTTCACTTATCATCAATGGACTGATCCAATGCTTAATCACTTTAGCCTTGTTCTTCCGAAGCTGTCCAGTATCTATGTATACACTCCATCAGTTCTTTCTTTGTTTGGCAAACACTATGATCCTGGTAGCTTTCAAGATCGTTGTCTTCTATCTGCTTGACAGCTATTGCACTTGCTGACTTTCCTTAGTCAGTTACTAAAGTCTTCTTCTGATCTCCTTATGGAAGACTTCATCTTGAATGGCTTCACAACTCAATCTTGATGCTGATTGGGTTGATGCTTAGATCTTCTGTTAGCTTGCATGCCATTCATTGATTGCTCTCTGGTTTCCTTCAGGTGGGATGTATCTATGCAGTGCCAACTAGAGGCTTCATTCCTTTGGATATTTTTGGAGTGCTCATTTATTGAGAATCGTATTTGCTCTACGATTCTGCCTTGGCATTATGAGAACATCTGTTGAGGTCTTAGTTTTTCACTCTACGATTCAGCTTTGGCTGTGCAGACACTACGACTCCTAGATCAGATCTTGACACTCTACGATTTCTATCGTTGTGCTTGTTGCCTTCTTCTGATCTTGCTCGACTACAATCTCTGCCTCTGGTATGATCAGTAGACTCTACAACTCTGAGTGTAGTCTACGATTCTTGACTTGGCTTTGGCAGATACTCGGTCGGCTCATAGGTAGGCTGTCTTTATGATTCTGAACATGACTTCCTCAGCAGACTACTGCCCTGAGGAAGTTCTCCTCGACACACTACGATCCTTTCCTCGTCTCTCCTGGCAGTCTGCGAACTCCAAGACTACTATCCTGCAGACTACGATTCTGCCTTGATAGCTCTCGAGTTTTCCTCGACTCTCCTGGCAAACTACGATTTCTGGTGCAGTACTCGACGATCAAACAAGCCTATCTATTACATCATAAGATCAACATAACATGCTTGATCTTTCTATGTTTATAGTCCTTGTACATCATTTTCTTTTTAAGGACTTTACAAAGTTGTTTTGCTTATGTAGGATCAACCTAACATACTTGATCAATTCATTCTAAGTCCTTGTACATATGTTTCTATTATCTATAAAAAGGACTTTACAGCTTTTCTTAAATGCAAACATACTTGCATATTCATTCATATATATCATAATCAAATTATATGTAAATAGGAATAACATTCACAGGCTTATTCCTGACAATCTCCCCCTATTTGATTATGACAAAAACAAATATATTTACGTTATTTCACCATTTTAATTAAGTGAATCACCCACATAATTTACGAAACTTAATTCATAATAATTTCCATCGTCACAATAATAATTAAATTATACTCTCTCATATATAATTTTAACTTAATCAAATTAACTAATATTACTCAGCTTAATTTCTTTTTTCATAACAATTACATTAATTTCTTTAATAGTTTAATTAACTATTGGACCTCTTTTTCCCAATACATGAATATAAATAATTTTCTTCACACTAAATTACATATTCACAATATATAGCACATATATACATATACTCAAACTCAAAATATCTTATAATAAGAATTTTATTTATTAAATTCTTATTTAAATAATATCTGAAAATTCGGGTTGTCACACTAAGTCCTTGTACATATATTCCTATTATCTATCCAAAGACTTTACAACTTTCCTTAATGCAAGCATACTTGCGTATTCATTCATTTATATCATAATCAAATTATATATAAATAGGAATAACATTCTCATGTATATTCCTAACAATCTCCCCCTATTTAATTATGACAAAAATAATTAGTGCATATACATGAGATGAATGAATCTTATATACAGTGAGCAGCTGTATTTCTAAAATAGATAAGCATGAATGTCATTGATGATAATATGAAATTACATAAACTATGACACTCTACATCCTGGATCCAGAACAACCTAACTAGATAGAGATGTTGTGACAACCCGAGAAATTAGATAATTTATAAAATTCTAAAATGATGGATTAAAGGTTATATGATAGACCTAGACTGAAAATAAGTGTATGGATTTGACATTTCTGTAAAGAAATTTGAAGGATTTCAAAATTTTGGACAAAACTTGAATGAGTTGGTAGACTATAAGTGATAGTCTGGTAATGAAGTATAAGATTTTGGTGGATTTAAAATTCTTGTGAAGAATTATCAGGATTAAGTATCTAAGTGTATACGAGTCGGTATATGAGATCTTATATGTGAACAGTAAATTTTTATGTGTATAGTTTGTGGATAAGTATCAAATCTTGATCAGATAAGTTACGTTTGTGACAAACCCTAAAGTTATAATAAGAATATGGTGATTAAGTTAGAAAACTCTAACGAACTGTTAGAAACCCTAACGATACGCTCAGAAACCCTAATTTTAGTTCCGGGATCCTGAAACCCTAATTTGGAAATTTAAAAGCTAGGTATAAATGGCTAAGTGTTATAAATTATGGAATAAAAGGGAAATGTCCAAAATACCCTTCAATTTATAGAGGAAAAGACCAAATTACCCTTAGTAGGTGCGAAATGACCAAAATACCCTTTTACTTGAAAGTTAAGTAAAAGATATGCCAAATCTTTGTTGACTTATCCAATAGTTTATCCCTTATGCTCTATATCTATTTTATATCAGATATGTGTGCCACCAATACCAACTTGATACATTGAATCAAAGATTTTAACTTAAAAAGAAAGTAAAGTAACTCACTTTACTTTCCAAACTTATCCAAGCCATTCTCTCTTTAAGATTTCGGGTATGAGAGTAAAAATGAGTGAGAAACAAAGCTATGATCATCACTTAGCTCTCCAAGGACATGATCAAAGATCAGAAATCAAAGATCAAAGTTAGAAAGAGGTATAAGCCTTAATCTTGAAAATCTCTATGATTTATGTTATTTGTTGTTTTTAGATGGTTAAAGTTGTGTATAAATATGTTATTTAGTGATCCAAGATGTAATATCAAGGATCCATAACATCAAGATGCTAGAAATAAGGTTTTTAGAACTGACCAAGAACCCTAATTTTAAGGCCTGACAGCCATATGTCAGGGCCTCTAGATCTGTCTGTGTTAAGTGTTAGGTGTGTTAGATGTTATAGACTTGTTCTTTGCCATAAGGAGAGTTGACTGGAAATGAAATCACCTCCATACCATGTCTAGATCTCTAGATATAAGCAGTCAAACATGGTTGACCGACCATGACCAACTGGTTTCTGGGTAACCCAGATTTCCAGAATGGTCTGACAACGTTTTTCTAAGCCTTAGATCTTGTTGTTGTTTGCTAGTTTGACCAAGTTATTGTTTTGATGTTGTAGTCTGAGATGTAGACTACATATTAACTTAGATCACTTAGATCATAATCAGAGTGAAAGATAATCAAGGTCAAACTATAGTTGACCGTCTGTTTGGTTAAGTTTCTGGAAAACCCAGAAAACGTAAGAACAACCCCTCTGACAAGGTTTGACCAGGTCACAACTTGTGATTATGTTATATTTGGACTGAGATCATGATATGTATGTGTTATCTTACATGTGTACTACATGTTTGAACCATGAGATTGACCAGTTAAGAACCAGAACCTAGAAGGAATTGAGCTAGAAAGTAGCCACTCGAAACTGCCTGGGTTTCTGAGTTACCCAGAACAGCTCTGACATGATTTTGTGAGGCTTATAACTCACTGATATGTTGTATGTTGGCCATAAAATTTATTTAGGGTTGTAGTACTACATTAGTACTACAACATTAATACAAATACACGCCCAGAAACTTAATGATCTAAGATCTATGCATGGTCAAACATGGTAACATGTTAACTGGGTTTGAATGTCTGAGTTTGGTGAAGAACACCTATAGCGCCGGTTCTCTCACTATAGGGCCCTTTAATGACACTTTATTTTTTTGAAAATTATTATTTTATTAAATAAATAGAAAAAAATAGTTTTTAATTATTAAAAATACAAAATAAATTCTTAAAAATTATTTTAAAACCTAAAATGGGTTTTTAATAATTTTGAGTATATTTCATAAATATATAATATTTTTAGAATATTAATGGTATTTAATTTATTTAATTATAATATTAAATAAATTACTTAAAAATGGTTCTAATACATGAAAAATCATTTAAAATATATTATGGTGTTAGAAAATATTTTAAGTTATTCTTAATAACTTTTGATATTTTATGATGAATTTCATTAATTAATTAATATTAATGGTAATTGATTTATTTAATGAATATATTAAATAAATTATAGAAAATTATAATTAATGATTTAAAAATCATATAAAAATGAATTAAGGGTTAGAAAAATATTTTGAGTTACAAAATATAACTTTTGATATTTGTCACAAAAATATTATTATGTTAATATTAATGGCATTTATTGGATAATGAATTGAAGTGTTTAAAATCATTTAAATGAGAAATTAAGGTATTAAAAATACTTTAAAATATTATAAATATATTATAATATTATGTTAAGAATTTTATTAATATTTGAAAATAAATAAATATTAATGATAAGAGAATAATTTTGTATTTATATTATATAAATACGATATAAGTGATTGAAAAATTGTGAAAAATGGTAATAATTACTTAAAAATTATTACGAGTGTTTGAAAAATGTTTTGACTGAATAGAAAATTATATAAGTTAATTGTGTTGCGTTTAGACAGAGTCGTATGAATAATAGGCTCAAGAATAGTCCGACTAGACCGTCAGGATGTTAGAATTGTACTGGGTTCAACTCAGACTAAAATAGTTTGACTTGATACCAAGTCTTATGTAGTTTGTGGATTGATAGGATTATATGTTATGTGTTTAGGTTATTATTATTATTATTATTATTATTATTATTATTATTATTATTATTATTATTATTATTATTATTATTATTATTATTATTATTATTATTATTATACTGTGATGATATTATTCTAATATTGGAGATCTATATTACTAATATTAGGTCTTCGGATAAAGCGATATAAACTGTGTAGCAGTAGTCGGTGATACATACAAGTTTCTAACCTTGAACTTCTAATTATTGTGCAAGTTTTCTTAAACTCGACCTCGAGTTGTTGCCTCAATTATGATTATGGCTAATCATTGCTTATTACCATGTCTATGAATTGTTGAAAAGCTTTTTGTGCAAATAATGCATGTGTTCATCGGGTATGAAAGGCTGATCACCTTCATTACCATCTAATCCAGTTATAAATTATTCATGTTCTTTCTTGACCCTTCAATTCCTATTGACTTGGTCGTTCAGTTATATTTTTTTTTTGTTCATGCTAGTTCACAACTATATTGTTGAATGTTAGCCAACTATTATTCAAATTCTTTCAATCATGATATATCCTCAAATAAATTTAAACTTGCTGGGCAAACTCATTGCTCACATTTGCTATATCATGATAAACATTGAAGATTAAGACGAATACGTCGGATACAAGACAAGACAAAGACAGTTCCAGCTTTAGTTTATATGTACAGATAAAGTTTGTAACAGTATTGTATAGTAATGACATTGTAAGTCAGATAAGTTATGAATTGTGTATAAGTTAAGGTTACTCGATCTTGGAAATTAGTGTGTAATGTTTAATGTATAAACAATTTATGTTTATATCTTCCGCAATAGTTATAGAAATAGTATACTTGGTGGTGATTAGGACCCAGATTTGGGGCTCTTACAGATGTACCTTTTCGGCTCCATGTGTGTCTTTGGAATGTCTGTTGATCAGCTACTCATCTTTCTTTTCTTTTTTTTCTTCTTTTCTCTGCTCTCCTTCAGATTCATGCTACATTGTTTCATCTTGCTCTAGGTTTGATCTTGGTGCATGCTCTTCTTCTTTGTCTGGCTCCCCCTTAGACTCTGTGTTCATGGGATCATCAACCTTTGGCTCCCCCTTAGATTATGACTCTACTTCTACTGTTGTTGTCTTCTTCTTCTTCTTCTCCTTTGTCTTTCTGCTCTTGGCCTTTGGCTCCCCCTTAGATGATGACTCTGCTTATGCTTCTTTTGTCTTCTTTTTCTCTTTCTTTACCTTTCTGCTCTTGGCCTTCTTTTCTTTCTTCATTCTTTTCTCCTTACTCCTCCTTGAGTGCCTCTTTCTATGTCTCTTTTTCTCCCCTTTTTGTCATTAATCACTTATGAGAGCTGCTCCATGTTTGACATACACTTATCCATCAGGTGACATGAGTTACCAACCTCAATCTTGAGTTCTTGTTGGCTTAGCTCAAGTTATAGGGAAAAAGACTAATTCAGATTGTCAATCTTGTCAGAGAGAGATAGAATTTGCTCTTTATTAGCCTTTTGAGCTCGTACAGCTTCTTCCTTCTTATCATTCATAGCATTCAGAAAAACTTGATCCCATAGTTGAAGCTTGAGTGATATTTCTGAGAGTCTCACTTGAAGCCTTTTGGATAGCTCATTGTCTTCTCCTGTTGACATGTCCTTAACTTGTGCACCAATGAGAGAGATATCCTCAATTAATTCTTCAGAGTTCTTTGGCAAATCTTGCTCTTGAGAAGATCTGGCATCAGGTTGTTCATTTTCCATCTGATCAGCTGTTTGGTTAGGCTCATGTTGAACATCTGGTTGGACTCTACGATTATCACTCTTGAACAGACTCTCAAAGGTAGTGAGAATATGATAAATCATTGAGTACCAATCGTTGTTGAAGCATGAAGAAATGCCATTCAGCGCTATCGGATTAGTATAGAATTTCTAAAACTCAGCATGGTCATCTTCATTGGTAGAGTGAGGGGACTCTATAATAATGCACTTGGGTATAATCTGTCTTCCATCTGAACCTACTCGAAAATCGTAGGGAATGTAATGATTTCCAGTATGTCGATAGATTTTGAAGTGAGACTAGTCCTTGATCATCTGATTTGCAAACTTCTTTACTCTTGGGAAGTTATGTGCCACCAACTCTATGTTGGGAAGGTGAGAGAACAACCATGTGAGATAGTTGTTGTCTTCAGTGAAGGATGCCTTTACCCATGGCATATGAGAGTAAAACCACCTTATTGCATGATTCTTAACATCAGGCTCATATATCACAGTTGAAGTGTCCATCTTCATAGCCTTACGATTATTGAGTAAATTTTCTAAGGTCATCATCACCACATTTAGCCTTTCATCTACATGATTAACCCATGTGCCGGGAAGCACATCTAGTGGCTCTTCATCAACTTCCACTATAATTCTTCTCTTGCGATGAACAAGGTAGGGAATGTGAAAATCTTCTTGCTCTATTTCTGCAGAACCGGAGTCTTTTCCACCTTCTTTCTATCCTAAACTGGAGTTAGACCTGTGTAGACTTCCTTCAATGGACTCATCAGTTTGTTCCTTCATTTGATCATCATTTTTCTTATCAGGGCTAGTCTTTGCAGACTTACTAGCCTCTTCCAGCTCTGCAGTCTTGAGCCTTTTATTTCTAGCCTTTGCTGATATTTTCCTCCTTTTCCCTTAGCATATCCTCCCTTAGATTCAGCCTCATTATCACTGATTTCAATTATCTTTGGAAATAATTCTCCCCTTTTTGAAACTATTTGAGAAATCAGTCTGTTGCTCTTCCTTCTTCTTGGGGGTTCAGCTTCAGGGGTTTCAGACTCTTCTCCTTCTTCAAAATTTAAAGCATCTGAATCATCAGATGAACTTCTTTGATGATCAGCAACAGTAGGAGCATATCCTTCTTCTTTAGACTCAATGTCTTTTGAACCATCAGATGAACTTGTTTGGGCTTTAGCAGTAAGAGATCCAATTATTTCAACTTTCATACTTTCTTCATCAGTATAGTGGCTACTCTGAGTGTTAGCCATAGGACTTGTACATTCTTCTTCATCACTAGATTTAGCTATTCCTTTCATAGGTTCAACTTTCTCCTTCTTGGATTCAACTTCTTCTTCACTAGTGGACTTGCTCCTTGAGGATTCGTCCTTGAAGCTCTCATTTCCCTTCTCATCTTCTGACTCTATGTTTTCTTCTTTAGTAGATAGACTTCTTTGGGGATCTGGTTTGGATTTCTTTATCACCTTAGTTTTTTTCTTCGGCGGCCTCACAGATTTGGACTCAGGGATGTCTGAATCTTCAGTAAATGATAACTCCTCCTCTTTCATAGCACTTGCCTTCCTTTTCTTCGTAGTGCTTTTGCTGGTGTTGCCATATATTATCAATTTTTTGTTCTCCATTGGGTTCTTCTTCCAATTTATAAATAGTTGTGTAGTCATTACTTTATGGCTATTAAGGGCTTCACCTTCATCATCCTTAATTTTATTCTTCAGCTTCTTCTTCAAAATGATACTCAAGAACCTTCCATGGAAAATCTCTGTGAGGGGTTTTCCTGTTAACTTTTTCTTATCTGCCTTATCCAGCCATTTGGACATTTGGTCAAGCATGATAACTCCAAAGTTGATACGCTTCTTCAGAACTATTGCAGACATGATCTTTAGCTGTTGATGACTCTCAGTGTCATGTGCAGTGTCCTTGCATAGGATATATTTGCCCATTATCTCTGAAAGGAACCCAAATTCTTCAGGAAACTCCTTTTTCTTCATGTCCTTCAGACTAGGGTTTCTTCAGTACTGCATAATCTTCTTAGCTTTTTCAGTGTTGACCTCATCAAGGCTTTTCAGACCTAGGTCAGGTAAACCTAAGCATTGATTGATGTCAGAAGATTTTAGCTTAAGAATCTGACCTTTGACCTTGGTAGAAAGGGTTCCAGAATTTATGGTTGCATTGGAGTGAAATTCTTTAACCAGGTTAACATATATTCGAATGTTTGACTCAAGACATTCTGAGAATCCAGCCTTCTTCTCAAGTTCAAGATTATCTCTGAACTTCTTCTCAGATTTCTCAAACGTTTTGGTTCCGAGCTGAATGCCAGTGATTACTCGCCAATCTGCCATTTGAAGAGTTAGTATTTTTTGGGTTTTTGACTTTGTGAGGATCTTGTGAGATGTCAGGAAGTGATTCTTAGTTTGATAATTTTTTGAGAGGGTCTGGCTGTTTGGAGGTGTTTAGGTTTTGCCTAGGTATGGATTTGACAGGCTTGCGGCTTTTGAAGAATCCTCTTAAATGAAACTGCCAATTATTTGAATTTTTTTGACGCCCCCAAATTCGGGTATCTTCCAACCCGACATATGGTGCTATAGTTCACACAAACATTCAATTGAAATACCTCAAAAGAATGAATATGTCTTATATATATATTCCAAAATAATATTACCATTCCCTAAGTTCTATATAACTATTACATTCGTTCTTGTCATAATATCAAATATTATCATTTATAAACCTATAGTATTACATAGGTAATCCACAGGTTCTCCTTACCCTTCCCTTTATCCTTGTCGGATCCTTCAGTCTGTTCGGTCTTAGTTGCATTCATATGGTTCAAACAAGAGTGAGCCTAACTAGCTCATCAAGTACAACAATTCTAATAAAAATAGCATGCTTGAAACATAGGAATCATATATCTTCAATAACTGAACAATAGTTACGAAGTACTATCGATAATTCAAAACAACACTTCTTTTCCTTCAAAATGTTTTACAATGACAATATTCAGTAAAACATCAATTCTGGTCCAAGACCATGAGCATTTCATAATTTCTTTGAAAAGGACATCCCCAAGACTAAGTTCGTAAGTCCCAAGATAGCTTACGAAAACACGCCTAGGTGATCGACTTATAGTACTCTATGTTGATCAACACTACATTCATTAACCGTATGTACGTTTAAGTTGTGGCAACCTCACGTGCATGTCGTTTGACGACAAAACATTTTAGCATACTCAGTCTTCATTTGAAAACCACACCAACATAGTTGGGTAAAACATTAACAATACTTTGATAGATTATAAGAAACCCGACATATCGTAAGTCTAACCGAAAGAATTGGCTTTGACTTCATCAAACATTAGTTCATGCGTAAGAATACATGAATCACAAAGCTTGTTAAACTGAAACAATGGTTAGAACACTTTTCTTTAGCGTCTGCTACTGTTATTACACCTTCACTTTAAGTCTTTAAGGTCTCTACAGTAGATGATCACATAACGTAACACATTAGGTTATGAATAACATACATGGTTTCTAACAAATCTTACCCTTCTACTCAATCTAATTATGACTTAGATTTGTTATTATTGGTTCCGGCTTTTCGTTACAGCTTACATCATCAATTCATTCATGTTCAATTAACTATCTTCAACCTTTAGTTATCGTACTTCAGGTTTTAACAATGCCTTACAATGTTATAATTAAGCTTTAGTTCATTGTTAATCAATTACCATTCATGATCTACTTACAAACATTATTTATTGACAAAACCCTAAGGTTGGCGCTGCGGTGCCAACTTCTCTTACTATAAGCACATACTGCTACTAAACTCTAAGGGCTAAAAATCGGACTCGTGTTTGCATGATTCCTGACGTTCTGAGTCTTCATGGCGTGAAACTCCTATAGGTCACTGCTTTTCTCGGCCATGCTCATTACTGCGATTACCACCCATTTAACCTTGAAATTTGGCCATGACGCCAAACTCATGCACCGCATAATTTTAACATATTTTTAACTTTGTGAGATTTCCGGGCCGATAACTTCTTCGTTATAAGTCCGAATTGGCTCGTTCAAAAGCCGATAGTTCACAAATAACATACTCTACATGTTCATGTAATAATTTTACAATTTTGACATCGTTAACTAAAAATTTACCTATTAGTCCATTTTTAACGAAAACGATAAACTTTCGTGAACGTTCAATGCTCGTTTCTTCGTTCTAAGTCAGAATTCGGTCATTTTTGAGTTCGCAACTCTATAATGCCAAATAAGACTTGTTCCCAATGAAAACCAATATTTCTGAGCTCAATATCAAAATCCAACCTCCATTCCGAGAATTTCATGAATTCGACGATTATCATCCAATCGTGTGAATTCCGGCATAACTTCGTTACTTATGATTTGTTCATCGTTCCAAATGGATTCAATCCATCATATTGATATCTCAAGCTACTCATTTCATTAACTTATTTTCATGGTAAGTTATTGCTTATTCTTAATGAGTTTATATCTTATCAAGGTATAAATTACTTATAGTTTCACTTCTCATAACTTATAATGATTTATGTCTTCTAACCATCATTCTTATATCCTCTTATCATACTAACATCATTCATGTAAACATGGTACAAGTCTTACAAATTCTTCATTAGTTCATAGCTTATCCTTGAACAAAGTGCTTAGTCCCGGCTTATTAAGACTTAAGTATTAAGATTATCCATTCTCTTATGATTCTTAGCAGACAAGTTCATTACTCCACACTTCTCTTATCACCCTACAATGATAGAGATGGAAGATATAAGACATAGGAGGCTTACCCTTGATGAACTAGCTTTCTTCTTCTTCTTCCTGAAAGTCTAACTTAACATGCTTATTCTCTCTAACACGTGAGCACTTATCTTGTTGAAAGTTGTTGGATGAAATTAACAAACAACAAATGAGCCAACTCTTCCTCTATTTATAGGATTTCCTAAGTTAGGGTTAATAGGTCATTAGGTCATCCCACTTCCTTAACAAACCTCCTTACTATTCATTACTTAATCCCTAAGTTTACTTGCTAACCACTTACTTTACCTGGCCATCACAACAATATCTTGGTCACCTCAACATTTATCCAATACTTGGGCACCAAGATCACCCATGGGTTGCCCCATGGATCATGCTTACCCATTGGATCATATCTTGGGCTTAGGTTTAATTTGTTTAACGTAAGCTTTGGGCTTGCATTAAATTACTTTGGGCTTCACATTTAACAAAAACTTGGGCTTGCACATCCAATTCTATTGGACTATTGAATTTGCTAAACAGTCCGACAAGTCCACTTCATTTGACTAAAAGCCTTATAACTTATTGTTTACGTATTATTCTCGTATTCTAACTCGTATACTAATTCCTAATATACGATATTCCATTATTCATACTTACTCATATAATACTTCGTATCATACTAGTATTCATTTACTCGCATAATACATATGTATCATACGATCATTACATTAGCTTCTTAACGCTTGATTTTCCTTAACGTTCTCAAATTAAGTCCGCATGCAAAAAATTACGTTTTCCATACTAGAATTATTATCACATAATCCCTCTCACCTCGATATTCTAACGTTACGTATTTCTCGGAAGTTCAAAAATAATTCCCGAGCGGAAATCGATGAATAATGTTTTACAGAAAATTTCTCGGAAAGCTTTTATTTTCGTCTTGGAAATTCAAACACTTAATTCCTTCATGTAGTTAAAATACTACGACTTTCCGATGTTTCTAGGTTATAGAACGACATTCGTCTTACTAACACATAATAAAAATAAAATAAAATAATTTTATTCATTATTCAATTAAATAAAATTATTTTACAATGGATCCGAATTTCTTGGTCGTTACATTCTTCCCCCCTTATAAAGATTCTGTCCCCAGAATCTCGTCTCACATTACACAAACAAATAAGGGCAATCCTTCCTTATCTTTTCTTCAAATTCCCATGTTGCTTCTTCTGCATCGTGGTTCTTCCATAACACCTTCACGGAAGGTATAACTTTGTTCCACATAACTTGTTATTTTCTATCGATGATTTGAATCGGCATCTCTTCGTACGTTAAGTCCTTCTCAATTTGAATAGGCTCATACTCTATTACGTGTTTATAATCTGGCTTATAAGGATGTAACACAGATACGTGGAACACGTTATGTATTTGTTCTATGTCTGGAGGTAATGCTACCGTATAAGCTACCCCGCTTACCCGTTTTAACACTTCAAAAGGTCCTATGAACCTTGGACTTAACTTCCCCTTCTTTCCAAAGCGTTTACCTTTAGAAATACATACGAGTCTACCTCAAACTCCCTATTTTCTCGATGCAATTCCGCATACTTCTTCTGCCTGTCTTGAGCTGCTATGAGACGCATTCGTATCAACTTCACTACATCCGCATTCGATGCAATTCTGCATACTTCTTCTGCCTGTCTTGGCTATTTCTCTCTTCATGTTCGGCCACCAAAAACTCTGTCGAAGGTCTTGATACATCTTAGTGTTACCAGGATGAATTGAGTACCTTGAACTATGAGCTTCTTATAAAACTTGCTCCTTTAATTCCGTCTCATTCGGAACCCAAATTCTTCCTTCAAATCATAATAATCCCTCATTATCAAAACTGTACTTTATATCTTTTTCATTGGTTAACCGCTTCTTCATTTGGTCACACTCATCAGTTTTGAGCTGCACCTCCTTGACTCTCTCTACAATGGTATATTGAATCTCCGTCGCAAACAGTATTTGTCCCAACTCACTTGGAAACTTCAACTTTATCTCCATCCTAGTCATCTCTGTTATTAACTCTGTTTGAGCCGTTAACATAGACAACTTTTCTTGACCCTTCCTCTTTAAGGCATCGGGAACTACATTGCCTTTTCCAAGGTGATACAGGATTTCACAGTCATAATCCTTTATCAACTCCAGCCATCTCCTCTGTCTCATATTCAACTCCTTCTGTGTGAAGATATATTTTAGACTCTTATGGTCCGTGCATATCTCACATTTCTCTCCATAAAGATAATGTCTCCACATCTTTAAGGCAAACACTACCGCAACCAGTTCCAGATCATGAGTAGGGTAAACTTTCTCATAATCCTTCAACTGCCTTGATGCATACGCAATGACCTTGCCATGCTGCATGAGCACGCAACCAAGTCTTCCATGCGAAGCATCACTATAAACTACAAAATTTCATGTCTCATCGGGTAATGACAAAACAGGCGCTTCACTTAATCTCTTCTTCAGTTCTTGAAAATTGTCCTCGCATTTCTCAGTCCACGCATATTTCACCGTCTTCCTTGTCAAGTTAGTCAACGGAGTAGCTGTCTATGAAAAATCCTAGATGAATCTCTGATAGTATCCCGCTAACCCTAGGAAACTCCGTACCTCAGTCGGCGTTTTCGGTTGTTCCCAATTCATCACGGCTTCCACCTTTGCTAGATCTACAGAAATCCCTTCATGGTCAATGACATGACCTAAAAACTGTACCATTTCTAGCCAAAATTCACACTTGGTGAATTCCGCGTATAACTTCTCCTCCCTTAGTGTTTCCAACACTATTCTTAGGTGTTGAACATAATCTTCTGGCGTCTTAGAATAGACTAAAATATCATCAATAAACACCACAACGAACTTGTCCAAATATTGTTTGAACACTGTGTTCATCATACCCATAAATGCAGCTAGTGTTGTGACAACACGAGAATTTGAATAATTATAAAATTTTTAAATATTAAATTAATGTTAAATAATAAACCTAGACATAAAATAAGTGAATGGATTTTGAGATTTCCGAGAAGGAATTTTATGGATTTACAAATCTTTTGGTGAATTATTCAGGATTAAGGGTATACGTGTATATGTTCTATGTATATGGTTGTATATGTGTACAGTATGTGATTAAGGGTCAAGGGTTGACCAGATAACTTATATCAGTGGCAAACCCTAATATTATATTAAGAACGTCAACATTCAGTTAGAAAATTCTTACGATTTATAAGAAACCTTAAAACCGGTTAGGGAAACCCTAATTTTAGTTTCGGGAATCCAAAACCCTAATTCGGAAGTTGAAACCCTAGTTTGGGAATGCAATTGTTAGTATAAGGTTAAAACGTTATTAATAATAACCCAATTAGGGGTAACCCTAATTGATTTAGAAAACCCTAATTTAGGGATAAGAAACCCTAATTTATAATTAGGGAAAACCTAAGTGTTAATTTAATAATTTTAATGTTAATTAGGAAATATTAATCTTAATTTTCAATTTATAAGTAATTAGAAAACCCTAATCTAATTAGGAAACCTAATTTCTATATTAGAAATATTATTTTTCTATTTTAAATCCTAATTCGTGGGTATAAACCCTAATGACCAGTTATGACAACGGTGTTCTGCATTTCCTTCCATACAAGGCTTCGTAAGGCGGCATACCTATGCTTGCATGATAACTTTTGTTATACGCAAACCCTACTAATGTTAGATGATCATCCCAACTACCTTTGAAATCCATGACGCAAGATCTTAACATATCTTCTAACGTCTAAATTGTCCTCTCGCTCTATCCATCGGTTTATGGATGATAAGCCGTACTCAACTTCAACTGCGTTCCCAACTGCTCTTGTAGACTCCTCCAAAAGTTTGACGTGATCGTGGGTCACGATCTGAGACAATCGAAACTGGTACTCCATGTCTGGAAATAACTTTCTTAACATAAAGTTTAGCTAATTGGTCTAAGTTATACTTAACCATAATTGGCAAAAAGTAAGCCAACTTCGTCAACCGGTCCACTATTACTCAAATCGCATCATACCCTTTCATTGTAGTCGAAAGTTCCACTACAAAGTCCATCGTGATATGCTCTCACTTCCACTCTAGAATCTCCAATGACTGTAACAAGCCACTTGGCTATTTCTCTCTCCATGTTCGGCCACCAAAAACTCTGTCGAAGCTCTTGATACATCTTAGTGTTACCAGGATGAATTGAGTACCTTGAACTATGAGCTTCTTGTAAAACTTGCTCCTTTAATTTCGTCTCATTCGGAACCCAAATTCTTCCTTCAAATCATAATAATCCCTCATTATCAAAACTGTACTTTATATCTTTTTCATTGGTTAACCACTTCTTCATTTGGTCACACTCATCAGTTTTGAGTTGCACCTCCTTGACTCTCTCTACAATGGTAGATTGAATCTCCATCGCAAAAAGTATCAGTCCGAACTTACTTGGAAACTTCAACTTTATCTCCATCCTAGTCATCATTGTTATTAACTCTGTTTGAGCCGTTAACATAGACAACTTTTCTCGACCTTTCCTACTTAAGGCATCGGCAACTACATTGGCTTTTCCAAGGTGATACAGGATTTCACAGTCATAATCCTTTATCAACTCCAGCCATCTCCTCCGCTCAATATTCAACTCCTTACGTGAAGAAGATATATTTTAGACTCTTATGGTCCGTGTATATCTCACATTTCTCTCCATAAAGATAATGTCTCCATATCTTTAAGGCAAACACTACCCCGACCAGTTCCAAATTATGAGTTGGGTAAACTTTCTCATAATCCTTCAACTGCCTTGATGCATACGCAATGACCTTGCCATGCTGCATGATCACGCAACCAAGTCTTCTATGCGAAGCATCACTATAAACTACAAAATTTCATGTGTCATCGGGCAATGACAAAACAGGCGCTTCACTTAACCTCTTCTTCAGTTCTTGAAAACTGTCCTCGCGTTTCTCAGTCCACGCGTATTTCACCGTCTTCCTTGTCAAGTTAGTCAACAGAGTAGCTATCTTCAGAAAATCCTGGATGAATCTCCGATAGTATCCCGCTAACCCTAGGAAACTCCGCACCTCAATCAGTGTTTTCGGTTGTTCCCAATTCATCACGGCTTCCACTTTTGTTAGATCTACTGAAATCCCTTCATGGTCAATGACATGACCTAAAAACTGTACCATTTCTAGCCAAAATTCACACTTAGTGAATTCCGCGTATAACTTCTCCTCCCTTAGTGTTTCCAACACTATTCTTAGGTGTTGAACATAATCTTCTGGCGTCTTAGAATAGACTAAAATATCATCAATAAACACCACGATGAACTTGTCCAAATATTGTTTGAACACTCTGTTCATCATATCCATAAATGCAGCTGGTGTTGTGACAACACGAGAATTTGAATAATTATAAAATTTTGAAATATTGAATTAATGTTAAATAATAAACCTAGACAGAAAATAAGTGAATGGATTTGAGATTTTCGAGAAGGAATTCTATGGATTTACAAATCTTTTGGTGAATTATTCAGGATTAAGGATATACGTGTATATGTGCTGTGTATATGGTTGTATATGTGTACAATATGTGATTAAGGGTCAAGGGTTGACCAGATAACGTATATCAGTGGCAAACCGTAACATTATATTAAGAACGTTAACGTTCAGTTAGAAAATTCTTACGATTTATAAGAAACCCTAAAATCGGTTATGGAAACCCTAATTTTAGTTCCGGGAATTCAAAACCCTAATTCGAAAGTTGAAACCCTAGTTTGGGAATGCAATTGTTAGTATAAGGTTTAAACGTTATTAATAATAACCTAATTAGGGGTAACCCTAATTGATTTAGAAAACCCTAATTTCGGGATAAGAAACCCTAATTTATAATTAGGGAAAACCTAAGTGTTTATTTAATACTTTTAATGTTAATTAGGAAATATTAATCCTAATTTTCCAAGTTATAAGTAATTAGAAAACCCTAATCTAATTAGGAAACCCAATTTCTAAATTAGAAATATTATTTTTCTATTTAAAATCCTAATTCGTGGGTTATAAATCCTAATGACCAATTATGACCCTAATTGCTAAATCAGCAATTTTAATTAGGAAATAATAATCCTAATTAGCAAGCTTGGATTATGATTAGGAAGTTTTAATGTAATTAGAATCCTAATTATAATTTAGAAATATTAATTTTCTATTTTTGGAAACCTAATTTGGAAATTCTAAAATTTATTTTTAAAACCTAAAGGGTTAAACCCTAAATCCTAAGGGTTAAAACCTAAACCCTAAGGGTTGTAGCAAAAGACAAGGATGTGATGAGTGCATATTATTTATTTATTTTTATTCCATTATATTTAGTTTTATTGCATGTTTCATGTGTATATGAGCTTATTAAGGTGTTTAATGATTTCATGAAGAATTGGAGCTGAAATGAGGGAAAAGAGAAAATTACTGGGTTTTTAGCATTAAGTTGGATGCATGGTCTAGGCTTGGGACTTGAATTTTATTACGTTGAACCTCAAAGTTTGGAAGTTGCAATTTACACAGCAGTCAGTTGGAGCCTCATTTCGACCATGATGCAGCTAGAATCTATCAATTCTCAAAGAACTAAAGTTGTAGATCTCGTAGATATCTTCGTTTTGATAGGTAGCATGCCCCTCCCAGATCAAAAGTTATGCTCATTTTACCAAAGGACGTCGCAGCAGAAAATGAAAATTCGCCTCCAACGAATTTGATCGGGAAAATTGGGAAATCTTGGATTTTTGGAAAGTTTCTAAAAGCATATTTTAACAGATTTTTACATGGATTTAATTTGGATTGATATTTATATTAGAATTAGGATATCTTTAGACTAAAATTTATTTCCAAATTGGATTCTATTTATTTATGGAAACTAGTTATGATTTGTAATTCCTTTTAGGATTTGGATTTCTACTTCCTATAGGATTTAGGACTTTGTCTAGCACTATAAATAGAGGATGAGAGTCAGGGTTTTATTCATTCAATTATCAACTATCATCTATTAGAGTGAAGACTCAAGGGCATGTCAGGCTAGTTCTTTTTATTTAGTTCTAAAGGAAGGTGAATCCTTGTTACAAGTAATTGATTAATTGAGTATAATTATTTATTCTTTTTCTTGTGTGAAATTTCTTCTGATAATCTGTTTTCATTGATTGCATACTAATTGATCTAATTTATTTAATATGGCCAATTGAATTAGTTTGATCGTTATCATATGCTAGATTAAGATTGATATTACGTGTAATTGATATATGTCTTCATCATAAGTAGTAACTTGGTAATAATAATTGTGGACAAGCTTTTGTTTATTGCTAAGATTATCAGAAAACAAGTTAAACAAATTGAGCTTATGTGTTTGTTGCTTGGATTAGACTAATTCTCTTTTTCTTAATTCTTCTATCATATTAAATCTAGAGAGCTTGTTCTAGGTTGTATGCTAGTTAGAATATGGTGGAGAGCTTGTTTCATACAATGATAATCTACGGAGAATTTCGGATAGCAGAGCTTATTGTTATCTAGGGCTAATAATTTCATTGAAGGAAAAATAATAATAACTTGATTAATTGATTATTGTACTTAGTAAAACTGAACTGTAGAACTGAAGTTTTTACATATTTGGTTAATTTCATCGTTAATTCTTGTTCTCTTAGTTTAAAAATAATTTTCAAAACCTCCATCTTTATTTTCTGTTGAAATAGTAGAATAATTCTAAAATAACTTTACTCTCTGTGGGATCGATCCTTACTTGCTACTGTGCTAATTATTATAAATTGTGAAGTGAAAGTGAGGTTAATTTAGGAGTATCAACGACAGCTCCCAAATTTTGGCGCCGGGGAGTAATTTCTCGTTTTGTTTTTATTCTATTATTTTTTTGTTCTTGTTTTATGACTCGATCTTCTCAGCCTACTATATTAGATTTTGATCCAGAGATTGAGAAAACTGCAAGGAGGCTAAGGAAGGAAAAACTTAAAGTTCAACAGTCTTCTGCAGATATAGACGAGGCTTCTGCATCATCACCAGGACTCAACTTAGCTTTGGAATTATTATCCAACAAATCACCCACCGAATCTGATAAAGAATAAGAGATGGCGATTCAAAATAATAATAGAACTCTCAGGGAGTTGGCAACTCCTAATTTAAATCAACAACCTATGTGCATTGAATATCCTAATTTAGATGTTGCATTTGAACTTAAATCGGGACTAATCCATTTACTGCCTACTTTTTGTGGTCTTACAGGTGAAGACCCCTACAAACATCTAAAGGAATTTCATGTGGTGTGCTCCACCATGAAACCACACGGAATCACCGAAGAGCAAATCAAGCTGAGAGCATTCCCATTCTCCCTAGCAGATTTGGCAAAGGATTGGTTGTACTACCTACCCTCAGGTTCAATACAGTCTTGGAATGACATGAAGAAATTGTTCTTGGAGAGATACTTTCCAGCCTCAAGGGTAGCCAACATAAGGAAGGAGATCTGTGGGATTACACAATTCAGTGGGGAGACACTATACGAGTATTGGGAAAGATTCAAAAAGCTTTGTTCCAGCAGTCCACCGCATCAAATAGATGAACAACACCTGATCCAATATTTCTACGAAGGGTTGGTACCGATGGATAGAAGCATGATCGATGCAGCTAGCAGAGGAGCACTAGTTGACAAGACCCAGAGGATGCAAGTAATTTAATTGCAAACATGGCAGCAAACTCGCAATAATATAGCACTCAAACAAATCATGCACCTTTAAGGGTAAACGAGGTAACCACTTGTGATTATGGCCAATAAATTTCTGAATTAACTGTTATGGTTAGACAATTAGTTACAGGTCAACAACCAGTTGAAAAGGTTTATGGAATCTGTCTACAACCCAATCACAATACAGATGAATGCCCAACATTACAAGATGATGAGACTGTGCAACAAGCTAATGCAATGGGAAATTATCAGTCACAACCTCAGAGAAAGTATGATCCGTACTCAAACACTTATAACCCAGGATGGAGGGATCATCCAAATCTGAGTTATGGGAACAAGCAAGCGACACCACCTGCATTTCCACCTAGGCAAAAGGGCTTCCAACCAGCCCCACCTCAATATCAACCGAAGCAAGCAGTCCCTACACCTACTGGAACATCATTGGAGGATATGTGCAAAGCATTCATGAATCAGACACAGCAGTTTTAGCAAGAGACAAAATCTTTGGTCCAAGATTTAAGGAACCAAGTAGGACAACTGGCTACAACAGTAGGGATATTGGAATCCAGAGGCTCAGGAAAATTACCATCTCAAACAATAGTCAACCCAAGGGAGAATGCAAGTGCCATAACTTTGCGGAATGGAACACAGTTGGATACACCACCGACCCCCGTAGAGTTTGAGGAGGAAGCAACTAAGGAGGAAATAGAAAAATCTAAGGTACAACCTAACCCTCCTAATCAGCTTAAAAACATTCCTCTTCCTTTTCCTCCCAAAAATTCTAAAACCTCAAAGAAAGATAAAAAAGAAAAAGCAATTTTGTAAACTTTTAAAAAAGTAGAAGTGAACATCCCTCTCCGTGATGCAATTAAACAAGTGTCACGGTATGCTAAAATTTTAAAAGAATTATACACTAATAAAAGAAAATTACAAAATGATGAAAGAGCCACAGTTGGAAAAAATGTATATGCTGCTCTTCAAAGAAAAATTCCTCCTAAATTTAAAGATCCAGGAATGTTCACAATCCCATACAAAATAGGAAACACCAGATTTGAAAAAGCCATGCTAGATTTAGGAGCTTCAATTAATGTTATGCCTTTATCATTTTATGCTTCCTTAAATCTAGGTCCTTTGAAAAATACAGGTCTGATTATTCAATTGGCTGATCGTACTAACACTTACCCCCGAGGGGTAATTGAAGATGTCTTAGTGCAGGTGAATGAACTAATATTTCCTGCAGATTTTTACATTGTGGATATGGAAGATGATACATCACCAAACCCTTCCCACATCTTGTTAGGAAGACCATTCATGAAAACGGCAAGAACCATGATCGATGTACATAATGGGACCTTGACTATGGAATTTGATGGCGAGAAGATTCAGTTTAACATCTATGATGCCATGAGATATCCTAGTGATGTGAATCATGTTTTTGAGATTGATGTGATTGACTCCTTAGTGCAGGAAACTTTTGAACATCTGCATAAGGATACCTTGGAGGTTGCTATCACCAACAGTTTGGACATGGACATTAAAAACGAGATAGAATGGCATCAGGAATTGAAGGAAATTGTGGCTGCCTTACACTCGTTACCAAAATATTCAGAAAAGTATCGAATTTTATTAGATAACAGAACTAAGCCCACGAGGAATGCACAAAGAAGGTTGAATCTACCGATGATGAAGGTTACAGAATTTATTGATGCCGGTTGAGAAAAGAGACATGATGTCTAGCCGAAGACGTTAAACACGGGCAGCTACTTGGGAGGCAACCCAAGATCTCAGATTTGATTTTTCTATCCCTTTACTTTTTAGTTTTTTTATTGCATGTTAGCTAGTAGTATTTTCTTCTTTGCATGATTTTCTTACATTGGGGACAATGTAAGGTTTGAGTGTGGGGGGGGAGATTTAGGTTTTATTTTATGTAGGAATAATAATTCAATTTTGATGGAAAGTTGAAAAAAAAATTCTGAAAACTTGGGTTCTATGGTTCTATTTGCCTATGTGTTCAAAGGTTAAAGTCAAAGATTGAAAATTGATGCTGAAATTCAGAATCTATTTGATGCTTAATTTGTTAATGAATGATGACAACTAAGCCATGATCCATAGTAATTGATTTGAATTGAATTTGTGATACATGAGTACTTGAATATGAGAAGCATGTTTATTTGGCTAAGTTATTTGTAGAGTTATATATGTGCACTGATTTCACGACTTAAACCTGTTTAACTTGCTTATGTTGTTACAGAACCATGTGAAATAATGATGAATGAAAAAAAAGAAGAATAAATTGAAAATCTGCTTCAATGTCCATTGTGCGAAATAACTGGGTATCTAAGCCTTGGGAAGCATCGGTATTCACGCTGAAAAGTGCGATGGATAAAAGCAGCTTGACTAGTCGACTTTTGTGGCCTTTGTTACTTGAATAAGTAAGCCTTAGGGGTGTCTCTACACCTTGCACCCTAAGATCATTTGGTTTGGGAGTTGTTGGTGGAAAGTTCTATAATGGGTAATGTCGATGTCGGGATTTTTGGATGTCCCTTTCCGTTACTTGTTCTTTGGTGTTCTCATTTTATGTGAGATTTGTTTGAAAAAACAAGTGAAAAAGGTCCGACATGTATAATGTCGACGATGGACTGTTAAAAGTCACCAGTTGGTTTTTTAAATGGTTATACCAACACAACCGAGAAAAGGTTTGCACATTGACCCAGTGATATGACACTGCTAAATTGGTCGGTGAAACCGAGATTCATTAGGATCCGGGGACTTGGTTATGCGGAGGGAAGGTGTTAGGCACCCCTCGACATCCGTGTTACCACGGTGACCGCCTCTTTTCAAGAAACTATTATCTGCATGTGTGTGTGTGTGGGTCAATGTGCTGTTTATTTGGAAGTAGTGCGAGGCCTTATTCGCACCTATATACAAAGGGTTTGAATTTATGTAAAAATTTAGTTTTAAGCAAGATATGGCAATGATGTTTTATAAAAAGGTTTTTCAAACCCTGATGCTCAATAGTAATTGAGACCTTTTACACTCCCATTTTATTAAGGGTTCGGCTTGACTGATTTTATTTTACGAATGCAAGGCATCCGTACGAAAAATAATGGACACAATAATGCCGACTTCCTCGTGGGTATGGAAACCATCTGAGGAAATTCAGACAACACAGAATAATTTACAAACTATTTACAGCTGGAAATGTCCATCACGGAAACGAATCTAGATCCAATGGGATGAATCTGTGATCACATGATTCCTAGGCGCACAGAATACTGCAATTTGTATGAAAGTAGTAAGCAGGTATATATATAAAAGTTGTAAATATATATATACAGACATGATCACCAACCACGAAGCACCTCCATGGGGGATCAAAAATGTAAATAAAGTTGTAAAAGCTATCAACTACCACGGAGGAAACTCCAGGCGGGACGAAACATAAATAAAGCTATAAATACGGTCAACCGCCACGAAGGAAACTCCAAAGTGGACAAAATGTAAATAAAGTCAGTATTAAAGCGATCAACCGCCACGAAGTGAACTCCAGCGAAACGAAAACATAAAGAAAGTCAGAAAGCGATCAACCACCACGAAGTAAACTCCAAGTGGGACGATATATATATATATATATAAAAGCAATAAACGCATGCCGGATGTAAAATCTGTGCTCATCGAATGTAGTTCACCACAATTCATATATATAAGTATATATATATATATATAAGCGAATAAATGCACCAGACCGAAGTCTAGGCTCATCGAACAAAGTTCGACACACAGTTAATATATATATATATATATATATATATATTAAAGCAAATAAACGCACTGCATCAAGTTCAGGCTCATCGAACAAAGTTCTACACATAGTTAATATATATAAATGTATATATATATATATATATATATATATATATATATATATATATATATATAAAGCAAATAAACACACCAGACCGAAGTCTAGGCTCATCGAACAAAGTTCGACACATAGTTAATATATATAAATGTATATATATATATATATATAAGCAAATAAACGCTCCAAACTGAAGTCTAGGCTCAATCGAGGCATAACTCGATAATGTTAGTCAATATATATGTTAATATATATATCCACGGACCGAAGTCCGGGAAAAAGCAAGCAACACGACTCTCAACGTGTACAAGGGTGTGTGCAGAGATGAAGAGAAAGACTCTAAAGTGTGTGAGAAGGCTTACAATTGATCGCTAAAAAGACTTCAATATCTTTAGAGTGGGTAAACACTGACTTTTGTAGGTACAAAAGGGCTATATATAAGCTCACAGGTGTTTAAAAAGGGAAAGTACAATGCATGGGGTGAGTGCAAAGCAAATTGGGTATGCCCCTCGCCTTTTCTCTTGCAAAATGGGCACCAAGCCCTCTATTTATAGGAAATTTAGCCGCAAGTGTACTGCAAGCAACCGTGGGGCCCGGGTATTTCAGTCGTCATCTCAAGTCGTGCACTTTCAAGAACCGTAATGTCCACTCAAACTTTAAGAAGTGCAATTTGGGCATCCGTTTGAGGTATACAGGACCTATTTCGGACCGCTGTTGTCGAGAGTTGTATGATGGCATGGGATTAGAGTTTGTACGAAGTAATTGAAGATGGGACGGTGCCCAACGGTCTTCAAGCTTTAGCTTTCATCCGTTACCTCGCACAATAGTCACTCGGGATTGGTTAGTCTTGTGGGACATCGTTGCGTAGAGATGTTGGGACGACGTGACGTGGCATGGCATCGCATTGGCGAGATGACGATGTTGCCCCACACCGGTGTTATCGCCGGATTGGGTTAATAAAGCAGACGTTGCTCAGGCTTCACTGAGATTGGACTGCTGCAATTTGTTGAAGATCCTCATTGTCATATTTGAGGTGTGCATGTCTTCCCAATGTTATTACCAGGTTGGTGCATTGTATCTCGTTGTGAGCGCCGAGATTGAAGCTGGTTACATTTGAAACAAGCATTTTCGAGGTTATCACCGAAACTGCATTCCTTGGGCTTATCACCAAGGTTGGTGGTTATTCCCATGGTTGGGACTGAGACTGGATACCTCAGGGTTATCTCCGAGACTAATCGGTCTTCTCCGGTGTGTGTTTCGGTATTGGATCTGCACGCCTCGGGGTTATCTCCGAGGTTGGAATTGTTACTCCCAGAGTGTGATCCGGGGTTGATGCTGAACTTCCGGTAGTATCCGATATGGATTTGGATTGTCTTTCAGGGTTCCCTCTTAAAAGACGAATATGTCCTCTTGCAATTTTAGTGATAGTAGTACAGAAAATTTTGAGTGTCTACAGATGCCCCTCTTTATCATACCCATGCATTGAGATGCATGGGTAGGATAAAGAATCCTAGACACTTGAAACGCAACAAGACAAACATGGTACTATGGGTATAAAAATGATGTATGATGCATGTGTACAGGGTTGTAGCCCAACATGCTGGGGATGATTGCTGGATCCCTGTTGCTTCAACTGGGGATTGGCAATCTTGACCGATTTGATGATGTGTTTCTAATCTATTAGGATGTTGATGTTGGAGTTATCACCAAATTCCTGTGTTTTCAATTATGACTTGATCCTGAAGATGTACCTCTTATGTGTAAGAGATCTGTGGGGATAAAGCTTGGTCTGTTTGAGGATGTGTATAACATATTCCATCATTTATCCTCTTTGATGACATGGACCTTTTCTGGTTGGTATTGTCAGGACATGTCAATATTCTGTTGGATTTACTGCCAACAGCAAATGCTATCAGGGATGCCTGACCTTCATTGACGTGTATTTCACCAACATGTGAATCAACGATTGAAGAATCCTGTAGGATACAATGTCAAGGCTGCTTGACCTTCCCTGACGTGTAAATCAATGGCTGAGACTCTGTGAGTAGACCGTCAAGGTTTCTTGACCTTCGCTGACGTCTGAATCAACGGAACATTGCGTTGTGACCCCCGCCAGGGATCCGCTGGGGAAATATGAGTAATCGAGCATGAAATCCTCGAATAGCTCTAGAGCTCTTATGGGTTTAACCGCTATCGGCTGAGATAACGTCAAGGCTGCTTAACCTTCATTGATATGTGTGTCAACGGCTTAAATGTATGTTGTAATCCCCTGCTGGGGCTTTACGTTGTAACCATCGCTGATGTGTGTAGCAGTGGTTGGTCATCGGATGGTTTCTAAGGCTCTGTTGGGTTTGCTTCCAACGGTTATCATGATGTCAAGCCTGCTTGACCTTCGCTGATTTGTGTGTCAACGGATGAGCAAGTGTTGTAACCCCTGCCGGGGCTTCTACGTTGTGCTCCTTGATGATGACGGATTGGATAGCTTGTGTCCGAGATCCTACTCATATGACCCAGATTAATAGCTCGACTTCGCAGCCAGATCGGTACATATATTTATCCGGCATTTGGGCGAGAGATCCAGCAGAGAGTAGTCATTTGTTCCTTCCAAATCGGTGGCCGCCCCTCGATGACCCATTCGGTTTTGCTTGGCGCAGATCCTCCTCTTTATAGGCCCCGATATCCCCATTAATAGAGATCCAAGGACTCGGGAGAGTTACATCAGGTGGACAGGATTGATGATGTGGACATCGACACCTTGGTCTTCTTCTGATGTGTATTCTCATTATATCTTTTGATAGGCCTCTGTTAGATATTGTGTGGTTGTGCCCCATTCTCGCTATATCTTTTGATAGGCCTCTGTTAGTAGTAGGGCGTATGTGCCCCATTTCCCTGTATTCATAGCTATACAGAGATGATGTATTAGATGATGATATACTTAGGAATGTATGCACAGTTTTTTCCATTCCCTATATCATATTGTCATCTATTATCTGCTATGCATGTACCATGTTATGCATATGTATGTATGTCCAGAGATATTCGGCATTAACCCTTGGATGGTCTTATGACACGGCCCGCACAGATGTTTTCTTCGACAGTTAGCCGTATAGATCATAACCCACCATCACTTGTGGCATTGGGTATGTGATCGTGGTATGATAGCATGTCACCACCAAACAAGGTGACTGTAGATCAGTTGATGCAGCATACCATGACTTTATTGATGTTTCAGGTTCCCGCAGGGTTTGTAGACGGGATGCTAGAGCATTGGCTACTGGATAGGCAAGTATTCCGATTTGGTACCCATGAGTTGACTCCTACTCTGGAGGAGTATGCACGATTGACGATGTTGCCTTAAGACAGACCTTGCGTGCATCTGGCTTTGGGAGACATGAGTAGACGGTTCATGACTCTCACAGGATTGCGGCAGTGAGTAGTGCATGACGAAATGACATCTAGCCACGTGATATCCCAAATTTTACATTTATAGATTTGGCTCAGAGGATAGCTATTCATGATATTCTGAGGATTTTACCGCACCGGAGGACCATTGGCATTTGGCCAGGGTTGATGTACTATTGTTGTGCGTACTATCGTATGTCTATATGCCACAATATATAGACGAGATAGACATTGGTGTCATCATAGCTGCGAGAGCTCTTAGAGAGGGTCGTACCATTGTACCTATGATTGTAGCAAAGACCATGCAGTCAGGATCCTATTGTTGCACTTATCCTACAGTGAGTGTTCACTGGGAGTTCGGCTATGCTTTGCACGTGTGGTTTATGTCACACTTGAGACTGGTTGGTACCCTTAGACGGCATGGATATTGGTTCACCCATGATGTAGCCATGTCATACTCCTTTCATCCATCGGAGTGTTTAGATGCTCTGTCTTGGTCCGTATTTTTGGCAGATATCAGAGATCCATTTAGTATATTTCCGTGCTCGGGGCTTTGCTCACCATACAGCTTCATTACTCACGCTCCGGGCATGGACTTCCTCCCTCTGGCTGGCTTGAGAGGCGTGACTACTTATCACCCACTGGCCATGATGTCGTAGTTCGACCAATTCCAGGATTTCCATCCTTTTGAGGGGGTGATAGGTCAGCGTCCAGCTTCTCGATATCTATGACGACCCCAAAATAGGTCCATTCCATCCAACCCATTCTAAGTCGCCAAATACATGGTACAGAAATAACTACAACTTTATTATTACAACATATAAACTGTGAGTTTAAATACAGATATTGCCATCTAGACAATATCCACACGCAAATAAATCCCCATCATAATTATTGATACATTATTTTACAAAAATGGTGAGGACTACTAAACAACTCTCTCTAGAACCTTCATTTCATACCCCGACTAGTAATCGCTACATTCTCGTCTCTTGAGAAGAAAAATGGAACAAAAAGGAAAAGGGTGAGCTCAACTAGCCCAGTAAAGAATATTATGACTAAGATAATATACAACAAATTATCGTTAGTCTTCAACAAGGAAAAATTTAATAGAATACAATAGACAACAAGTTTTAAATCAATACTCGCAGCGGAAAATATTAATTCATAGAAGAGTTATGTAGAGGATGAAATCTACTAATATCTATGAATTTAACGAATTCATCATCAATATTTTTATCCCTCAGAACATCAATCAATATATATCCGAATCATATATTCATCCTTGCACTACGAGCCCGAGGACATTCACCACCTGGTCATGTTCATCTAAACACTGCTTATCTTTGCACTACGGCCAAAGATATTCATCGAAACTCATTCATCTTTGCACTACAGTGCCAAAGATATTCACCAGAAATCATTCATCTTTGCACTACAGGCCAAAGATATTCATTAACATCATCATTTAAAACTGAGGATAATGAAAAATATTTTTTTTAAAGAAACGAATCCAGTGAAACAAAATGACAAGGATTAAGGATTAAGGATTAAGAATTCGTACTTTGTTTTATCCACGTCCAAAAATACCTCAAAAATAATCATAGTGGTGTAAAATTCAAGAATGATCAAAACATGGATACAATCAAAGCTAATATCCACAATAGATATTTTAGACGAAAAGGGAAAATTTTCATTTTTCGATGAATAGTGTCGTATTCGTGAATAGTGCCGTATACGTGAATAGTAACTCCGACACCAAAAGATAGAAATTTCACAAAAAAAACATCTTCATGCTTTGTGAATAGTACTCATGAATAGTAACTCTTGAATAGTAACTCGTGAATAGTAACCCCGACATGAAAAAGTTCTAAATTTGATAAAAAGTTCCAACCAATATTTCGGCATAATGATATTGAAGAAATAATATCATTTGAGAAGAAAATAACATCCCTTACCTCAGAAAGACAGTACTTCTAACTGGAATACTGGATATAGGCTATAACTTGAACTTGCACCTTATAGCAATACTCAAAGTATACTCAAAATACTCACAAGAATACGCTCAATAATATAGAGAGAGAAAACTTCAGTTTCTGGTGTGATTTTCAATTCTAACCTAAGCACCCTATTTATAGGAAAATGCTTAAACACCAACGTAGAAAATTTAATATAATATTAATATATATATATATATATATATATATATATATATATATATATATATATATATATATAATCTTCTACGTACTCATTCTAGATTTCAATTCCCAAAGATTTCCCATGCTCCCTTCTAGAACAAGTAAAAAAACGCTTTTCTTTTATAAAATAATTTAAATTTCCAAAATCAATTATTTCTAACTCCTAACTTCAATAATTCATAATAAATAGCCCTTTTATCGTAAAATTCAATCTCTCGAGTTTTATAGGAAATTCAATTCTCTACAACTTTGCAGAAGAAAGATTTTCCAAATTCCAAACAGAAATTGACCGAAATCCACAAACGGGCGATTTTACAAGCTATAATCAAATTTCAGTCAAGAAATGGGTCTACCGACACACAAAATCTGTTTTTAATATTTATTGCAACAAAAATACTTTTTCTCCTCATAAACTCATATATCCTCCATTCATTATAAAAATATCACCATTATTATATTATTAAAAATATAATAATATATATTTAAATGAATTATTTCATCAGAAAAAGATAAAATTTCAATTTTCAACAATTGTCATATTAAAAATTTTCTCCATCTATATCCACATAAAATTAATATTTTTCTCATCATATAAATCAATAATTAATTATTCACTTTACTGGCGCGCAATTAGGTGACCAAACCTCTCCTTAGACAGAACTTTCTAGGCATTGCCAATAATGTTATCTAATAATATTATTCAGATAATATGAATTATTGCTTCGATAATGAAAAATACCGTAATGACAATTATTAAAACAACAATAATATAAAATATCAATGCAAAGAATTATTGAATCAATAAAATAAAATATCTTTGACAAGAATTACTATAACAATTATTGAGGAATGCCTTCACGTAAGAATCAATAATTGATGCAATACTGCAGTGCTATCGCAACAACGCCAGACATCGTGTTTTAACCACTAGGTATTCCAACAATATAAATCGGTAACAACTACGCCGTTATTTTTAAATAACTTATATTTGTCGTTTTCTTCCTCCAATCGCTTTCCGTTATGGGGCCCACACATGGTCATTGCTACCGTCAGCATTTAATATTCCCCGACAAAGATTTAATATTCCACGACCAAACGAATATTCCCGAACAACAATGAATATTTTATAACCACTTGCTTATTTTGTAAAATTTATGCATTTTATCCATAACTAACCACATTAATCAAATCCACCCTTACTATTTCAAAATAATAAATAAAGGAAATTCCTTTTATTTAAAAAAAATTTCTGGGTCTTACAACCTCCCTCCTTATGAAATTTCGTCCTCGAAATTGACGTGACGCACTGTGTGTTTCAAAAGATGAGAATACCTCGCTTTCATTTCCGCTTCCAACTCCCAAGTCATTTCTTCAATATCATGGTTTCTCCACAAAACTTTAACTTGTGGTATAACCCCTCGTGACATAGACATGTTCTTTCCTATCCAAGATCTTGACAGTACCTCCTCGTGACGTTAAGTCTTCTACTATCTCGTCTGCGGTTCTAACTCAATGACGTGGTTCGGTCGTCCACATATTTATGTAACATCGATACGTGAAAAACGTTATGAACACGCATCATACTTGGCGATAAAACGAGTCTATAGGCCACAGTTCCTATTCGATCGAGAATTTTAAATGGATTAATAAATCGAAGGTTTGAGCTTTCCTCACTTCACCGATTCTCGCTTTTGAAATAACAACTTCTTGCACCTCCTTCTTCATAATACGATCGCCTTCTTGTGTGTAGCTTGAATAACTTTTAACTTTATCGATTAAAGTCGATTATACTCATATATCATCACGTGGTACCTAGAGTTTTCATCTCCATCTCTATTATTTATAAATTATACAAAATGAGTCTTTGACAATATCGTACTCGTACTTGTATACGATCTTCTACTCAACACGTCGCCTACCACGTTTGCTTTTCCGGGATGGCATGGTCGTAACATGTGCTTGAAATGAGTCTCCTCTTGAGTTCTTCAAGCTCTTCCCACATTCCTTGCTCCATTCGAATTTTGTATCTCTACGAGTCACCGCATTAATTGAGTAAATGATTCGAGAATATCCTTCAACGAATCTCCGATACTAACCAAATTAAAGCCTAAAAACTACGTATTTCGATTCTCGACTTAGGTTGCTCTCAACTCGTGACTCACATCCCAATCTTGGATAAGACGTCACAATGACACCTATCGCTTTTACTATCACACGAATATGGTGTCCCCTACGAGATGCGGCTTTGCAGCATTCCACAAAGGAAGTCACCAGATAAAGGCTCGTATCAACTTCTACAATTGGGTTTTTAACTCCTCGAAGTTCAATAGAGCCATTCGATATGAGATTTTAGAAATGGGTTTTGTACCGGATTTAAAGTCGATACAAATTCAATATCACGCTCTGGGAGTAGGCCAAGAAATTCTTCAGGAAATACGTCAGGAAATTTACTAACAACAGAAATATCATTCAAATCTGACGTATTTTTGTTTATGTCCATGACATGGCTAAGAAAGCTTGACATCCGTTTTTCAATAAACGAATGACTTTATGGCTTGATATGAAAGAGTTTGACTTCAATGGTTTGGTTGCTTGAATTCAAATAACAGGTTGCTTAGGAATATGAAAAATAACAACCTTACGAAAGCAATCAATTTTGGCATGATGAGTAGTTAACCTTAAAATCATATCAAAAGCAAATATCTTTAAAGAAATAAAGTCAACAGGTAATGTGATAGTGCCAACCTGAATCAAGCAAGATTTCTAAACAGTCGATGTAATGAAAATTTCTCCTAACGGAGTCTCCACAGATAGGTCAAAGTCTAATTTCTCCGTAGTCAAGTTCAAACGTTGAGCGCAAGCAAGAGAGATAAAAGGATGGGTAGAACCGGTATCTAATAAGGTATAAACTTCGCAAGAATTTATAATTAACTAACCCGTGCTAACTTCGTTCGGGTTCCTCGCATTTTGACCGGTCACGACAAACGCTCTTCTAGGAATCGTTGACTTTGACTTTTCTGGGACATCCTTTTGAGTCACCATTTCCGCTGGACTGGGTTTCGCTATAGTGCAATCTCGAGCGATATGTCCTTCCTTTCCACAATTATAGCATACCTTAAACTGTTGTGGGCGCTTTGAATGATATGTCCCTCTTTCCGCATTTGTAACATACTGACCGGGTGGTCTTTCTCCTCCTTGGAACCAGCTTACTCTTGGCCGACGTCTTCACATGGTCGTTGTTGAATCTCCTCTTTTTAAAATCTACTCCTGACTCGCTTCTTCTATTTTCATGGCCACGATTACCACCAGAGTGGTTACTGCCTTTGTCCGTATTCTTCTTTCTCTCTGCGGTTATCGTTATTCGATGATCGCTATCTTCTTGTATGATCCTCGGTTATGGTCCCTCGGTTGAACGTACTCGTTATCTCGCTCTAACAACCGAGCCTGTTAACAACATCCGAATAGAGAAAAATTTATGAGAAATGAGATCTTGACGTATCTTGGGTTTCAAACCTCTCGAAACATCCGCGTCATACGTTCCTCATTCTCCGCCAAATGAGGTGCAAACCTGGATAACTCCGCGAACTTTGCCTCGTGCTGGGACACCGTCATGTTATTCTGCTCCAATCTAATAAACTCCACTTCCTTCATATGACGAACACTTTCGGAAAGTATTTGTCATTAAATAGTTCTCAAACGTCTCCCAAGACATGCCGAAAGCACAAATGGATGGGTACGCTTCACGATTCCCACCAATGATCTCCGCCGCCACCACGGAACATAAAGGTGGCGAAATGTAACCTTCTGTTCCTCCGTGCATCCCAAGACATCGAATATCTTGGTAATTTGCTTGACCCACGTTTCCGCCATGATCGGATCAGGCTTTCCCTTAAATTCTGGTGGTCCCAACTCTTTGAACTGCTTGGTTGTGACAACCCGTGAATTGCTATCATTTCCTCCTATGTTTTGAACACGAGTCTCCTCGCCTAATTTTGCATGAATCGCAAAAAGCTTCTAAACATCCCTCGTTCATCATCTCGCTCCCGTGGTGTTGTTCACGGAGGAACATTACCAAACTGTTGCACGTCCTCCTCATTGGTGAGTACAAAGGCGTCTCCACTGGCTCATTTCCACATATTAATATTCTCATTCGACATTCTCAAATCTTCGTAATAAAACAAGGGTTAATTAAGGAAATCAATATATCACATAATATCCCTATATAATCGACTAACTAACAAATAAGCTTAGGTAGGACACACTAGCGAAGGATTTACTCGCCTCTCCCTCCTAGTTCTATTCCCCGATCTCCGCCAGAGATCATATCCCTAAGCTCGATACCAACCGTGGCGACCCCAAAATAGGTCCATTCCATCCAACCCATTCTCGAGTCGCCAAATACATGGTATGCGAAATAACTACAACTTTATTATTACAACATATAAATCGTGAGTTTAAATACGAGATATTGCCATCTAGACAATATCCACACGCAAATAAATTCCCATCATAATTATTGATACATTATTTTACAAAATGGTGAGGACTACTAAACAACTCTCTCTAGAACCTTCATTTCATACCCGACTAGTAATCGCTACATTCTCGCCTCCTGAGAAGAAAAATGGAACAAAAAGGAAAAGGGTGAGCTCAACTAGCCCAGTAAAGAATATTATGACTAAGATAATATACAACAAATTATCGTTAGTCTTCAACAAGGAAAAATTTAATAGAATACAATAGACAACAAGTTTTAAATCAATACTCGCAGCGGAAAATATTAATTCATAGAAGAGTTATGTAGAGGATGAAATCTACTAATATCTATGAATTTAATAAATTCATCATCAATATTTTTATCCCTGTAACATCAATCAATATATATCTGGAATCATATATTCATCCTTGCACTACAGGCCAAGGACATTCACCAGTTGGTCATGTTCATCTAAACACCTGTTCATCTTTGCACTACGGGCCAAAGATATTCATCAGAACTCATTCATCTTTGCACTACAGGCCAAAGATATTCACCAGAAATCATTCATCTTTGCACTACAGGCCAAAGATATTCATTAACATCATCATTTAAAACTGAGGATAATGAAAAATATTTTTTTTAAAGAAACGAATCCAGTGAAACAAAATGACAAGGATTAGACGAAAAGGGAAAATTTTCATTTTTCGATGAATAGTGTCGTATTCGTGAATAAGTCAGATATCGTTAACGATTATCGATATCGTGAATAGTAACTCATCTCACACCAAAAGATAGAAATTTCACAAAAAAAAAATATCTTCACGCTTAAATGAATAGTACTCATGAATAGTAAATCGTGAATAGTAACTCATGAATAGTAACTCGTGAATAGTAACTCATAAATAGTAACCCCGACATGAAAAAGTTCCAAATTTGATAAAAAGTTCCAACCAATATTTTGGCATAATGATATTGAAGAAATAATATCATTTGAGAAGAAAATAACATCCCTTACCTCGGAAAGACAGTACTTCTAACTGGAATACTGAATATAGGCTATAACTTGAACTTGCACCGTATAGCAATACTCAAAATATACTCAAAATACTCACAAGAATACGCTCAATAATATAGAGAGAGAAAACTTCAGTTTCTGGTGTGATTTTCAATTCTAACCTAAGCACCCTATTTATAGGAAAATGCTTAGAACACCAAAGTAGAAAATTTAATATAATATTAATATATATATATATATATATATATATATATATAATCTTCTACGTACTCATTCTAGATTTCAATTCCCAGCATTTCCCACATGCTCCCTTCTAGAACAAGTAAAAAAATGTTTTTCTTTTATAAAATAATTTAAATTTCCAAAAATCAATTATTTCGGAACTCCGGAACTTCAATAATTCATAATAAATAGCCCTTTTATCAGAAAATTCAAATCTCTTGAGTTTTTATAGGAAATTCAATTCTCTACAACTTTACGTAAGAAAGTTTTTCAAATTCCAAATGTAAATTGACCAAATCCACAAACCAAGGCGATTTTACAAGCTATAATCAAATTTCAATCAAGAAATGGGTCTCTGAGAGCACACAAAATCTGCTTTTAATATTTATTGCAACAAAATACTTTTCTCCTCATAAACTCATATATCCTCTATTCATTATAAAAATATCACCATTATTATATTATTAAAAATATAATAATATATATATATATTTAAATGAATTATTTCATCGTAAAAGATAAAATTTCAATTTTCAACAATTGTCACATTAAAAATTTTCTCCATCTATATCCACATAAAATTAATATTTTTCTCATCATATAAATTAATAATAATTAATTATTCATAAATAATATTATAGAATCACAAAGATCTTGCAACTGTGTTCCCTGGGAAAGAGGGGCTTTCCAATAAGAATTTCTCCTTCTTCAAGCGCATGCAATTAGGTGACCAAACCTCTCCTTAGACGAACTTTCTAGACATTGCTAATAATGTTATCTAATAATATTATTCAGATAATATGAATTATTGCTTCGATAATGAAAAATCTTGTAAATGACAATTATTGAAACAACAGTAATATAAAATATCAATGCAACAATTATTGAATCAATAAAATAAAATACTGAACAGTAATTACTATAACAATTATTGAGGAATGCCTTCTTACGTAAGAATCAATAATTGATGCAATACTGTGTGCTACTATGCAACAACGCCAGACATCGTGTTTTAACCATCGGGTATTCCAACAAGATTAATTGGTAATAACTACGCCATTATTTTTAAACAACTTATATTTGTCGCTTTTCCTCCAATCTCTTTCCGTTATGGGGCCACACATGGTCAAGTACCGTCGTATTTAATATTCCCCGACAGTACGAATATTCCACGACCAAACGAATATTCCCCGACAACAATGAATATTTTATAACCACTTGCTTATTTTGTAAAATTTGCGCATTTTACCCATAACTAACCACATTAATCAAATCCACCCTTACTATTTCAAAATAATAAATAAAGGAAAATCCTTTTTATTTAAAAAAAATTTGGGGTCTTACAATATCTCTCAGCAGAGGACCGATCCCATGTGTATGCTTATTGGGATCAGCGTGAGATAGCTTCTTTTTCTGTCAGTCATCCAGGTTGTTCTGCAGAGTATTCCGCATGGATGGAGACAGAGATTTTGTCAGCTGCGGTAGTGTCCACAGTACTGGATAGTGAGTCAGATGATGTAGAGCCCATGGAGGACATCGATTCCTACATCGAGGAGGAGCCCACCTTTGGGTTACTGAATTTATTTCGATTCTCCTAGTACCAAGATCTTGTGGTGATTCAAAGACTTCGGCACAATGCTTAGAGCGAGTCTTCATCCGATGACCTTTGAGAGAGATCGGGCTCGATCTATGAAGTTGATCGCCTTGAGGGAGAGACGCACTCTATTAGAAAGAGACGAGGCATTAGCTCGCGGAGATCTGCATTGTTATTGAGCGGGATGAGGCTAGATCGACCCGAGATACTGATGATAGTTGAGCGGATGGTGCCATATCTCACCGGGATGTAGCCGTCCACGAGATAATCTTGCAGGTGAGGTCCCTTACCACCGGCATGATCACAGAGAGATGAGCGCATATATTGATGATCATATGGTCACCATGTAGATGGCTGCAGATCTGTTGGGTCGTGTGGATATTCTCCTACAAGAGACCACAGCTTCGCCTCCTTCTTCTGAGAGGGACGCCATGTTGGGCTTGTTAGCTCGCATATACCCTGACTTGTAGATGAACTTTTATTTTCATGCACAGACTAGCTTAGCCATTTTGTCATGTACAGTTTACATTGTATATATATCAAACAACATTATATATATGACAGGGAAATATATTTTTGGATCACTTCCCTTTTAGATATGCCTTGCTATTTGTTTGATATTTTGTCTGCTGCTTCAGGTCTTGTGGTCTTGATGTATTCTGAATTCCTCCTGGGTGGATGGACATTAAGTTGTCTCTAGATAGTTCATAATGGATCATCGATCAATCTGTATCCCTACTATCTTTGGTGTCTTGGGACTGGTTTCTGGATGAAAATATGGAGAGGAGTGTGGCTTTCCTCTCTGAGATTGACCGCACCACAGATGGTCGCCAACACTTCTATTTAGGAAAACCCTAGTTATTTCCACCTCTTATGGATTGGTTTTTCTCTTCAAGGTATGACCATAGCTTAGATGGTCGCCGAATCTCCTATTTGGGAGGAGTTCAGGTAATTCCATCCCTTTAGTCTGAAGCCAAATGAAATGTAGTGGATTGAAGTTTGATCCCAGTACCAACTAACAAGGGTTTGTATTTTGGTAGGGGGTGAGACCGCACCATGAATGGCTGCCTACGTACTCCTATTAAAGAGGAGATCAGGTCTGCGTAGTTCGAACCTGGTGTAAGAGGTTCAACGTTGTATATGGCAGTAATGGTGTAGGAATGTTTTTGGTTGTTTTTGTTTTTGTAAGGGTAGAAATGTTTTTGTTATTTTTTTTTTATTGCGATCGGGCCATATGAAATGGTTGCCTATGTACTCCTATTGCAGAGGAGATCAGGTAGACGTAGTTCGCCCCTCAGGGCGAGATGAAAATTGTAATCCCATGTACAGGTCAGAGTGCGGGGAGGAGAAAGTTTAATCCTAGGTTGAGGATAAACTGCAGGTATGAGAAGTTTGATCCCATGTATGGGTAGCCAAACTGCAAGTGCGAGAGGTTCAATCCGCGGTGGGATGACCTAAGTCGTAGGAACGCAAAGGAGAGCCAGGCTTCTGCTTGAGATGTAGGTTTCCCCGAGGGGCAAAGTGTAAGAAAGTTGTAGGTGGTAAAGGGTTAAAGAACTGAAATGACTGGTGACCTGATGATTCTGCATCAGGGTGTTTACGAATTACTTCAGACATAGTACCGTTTCACGGCGTCTGAGGTAATGAGTTGTGGAAATTCATCGCCATCCATTTCTTGCAATCTGAGAGCGCCTCCTGTCAATGCTTTTTTGACAACAAACGGGCCTTCCCAGTTAGGAACGAATTTTCCCTTAGATTAATCTTGGTTGTCAAGGATTTTCTTCAAAACCAAGTCATGTTGTTTAAACTGTCGTAGCAGGACTTTTTTGTTGTAGGATCTGGCGATCCTTTGTTGATATAACTGACCATGGAAGATAGTCGCGGTTTGCCTTTCGTCTATTAGAGACAATTGGTGATACCTGTCTTGTACCAATTGGTCTTCATCCAGTTAAGCATCTTTCAACACTCTGAGGGATTCCATTTCAACTTCTATGGGGAGTACTGCTTCCATCCCATAGGATAATGCGTAGGGGGTTTCCCCAGTGGAAGTACGCATTGAGGTTCTATAGGCTAACAGAGTAAGAGGCAATAGGTCAGGCCAATCTTTGTGGTTGGCGGACATCTTTTGCATAATCTTCTTGATGTTTTTGTTAGCCGTTTCAACAACACTGCTCATCTTCAGACGATAGATGACAGAGTTAAGATGTTTGATGTGGAATTTACTGCATAATTCCTCCAACATTTTGGTGTTGAGGTTCTTGGCATTGTCTGACACAATCACCTCTGGTTGTCCGTATCGACAAACGACATTGTTTCTGATGAAAGCAATGATGACTTCTTTAGTAACCCTGGGGAAGGAGGCTGCTTCTACCCACTTGGTGAAGTAGTCGATCATGGTGAAGATAAACCGATGACCATTACTGGCTTTAGGCTTGATGGGCCCGATAACGTCCATTCCACACATTGAGAAGGGTCAAGGTGAACTCATATTGTGGAGTTCTCGTGGAGGGGCGTGTATAGAATTCCTATGAATCTGGCACTAATAGCATCTCCTGACGTGGTCATTGTAATCAGCTTTGAGAGATAGCCAATAATGTCCCGTCCTGAGGACTTTTTTGACAAGGAGGGAGCCACTGTAAGAACCCGGATATTCAGAAAAATATTAAAATAATAATTTAATGAATAAAATTCTTAAGTGTGAAATGGGTTCGAATAAAAACATTTATGTGATACGAGGTATGTAGGAATGTGTTACATAGGGTAATATGAACCATGTAATATGTGATTTTTGTGATTTATAAATATATTATTATTATATATTGTTATTGATCGCAGAGATAATTCAGTTGAGATAAAAGATGTGGATAAAATTTCCTATCGATATTAAATAGTTTATATGATTATTTTATCATAGTAAATGGATGAGATTAATGTATAATTGTCATTTTCTTGTGTATGTGTACTAATAACTGGTATGATTATAATATAGGTTATTAATAGTACGTAAGTTATCCGCGAATGGGTTTGGATAATGAAACATGAGTTAGTTGAGAGAATTAACTAATAAGAATAAATATCGGTTAATTGATAGTTGAGAGTTATATTATGGAATGATATAATGTGTATGTTAAACCTTAAATAACTATGGTAATATAGTACAAGGTTTAATTTACTTAAGTAAAGGAGTGAATTAATATGTGTGTTGAATATGCGATACTTTATATATGTTACTCAGAATGGTAATATGTGAGAAAGTCTAATGTACGAATAACGTTAAATATATATACGTTATTAAATGGAGACATAAATAATTATATCTTTAAATGGATATTTAATATTTGAAGAAATTGTCTGGGGAATAATTTATAGAGGGAGAGAGAAATAATAATTATATATTTCTAATAGAGGATATTAAAATAATTTCTAATATTGAGTTATTTTAATAAAAGGAGGAAATATTATTTTTGAATAATAATATTACCTTATATATTTTTTTATGAGGTATGTTTAATAAGATAGTAAATATATTAAAACGTATTTGCTATATATAAATAATTTGATGGAAACAATTTATGATAATAGAAAATAAACTTATTATCTATTTTCTATGTATAATATATGTACATGTGTCTTACATATAGTTAATTGATATTATATTAAGAATAATATCTTGAGACAATAAGCAAATTAATTTCTAATTGGAAATGTCTTTATTCGGAGAAAACATAATATTTATGTTTGACGAAATACATAATTTCTAATGTATTTTCAAGGTAGTTAATTAATGAAAGAAAACTAAGTAACTTAAGTTATTATTTTCTCGTGGATGTTATCATTTAAATAATTAATAGAGTAAATATTAATTATTCTAAGTGTAAAGGTTTTTAATATTACAAGTTTAAGGAAGCTAAATAAATTAGCATTGAGGTAAAGTGTGTCACACAAACTTTATACTAAATAATGTGTGATATGGGAAAAGCATGTGAGTAGTAGTATATAATGCATATGGCTTAAGATTAGATGAAGTGTGACATTTAATTGGGACTAATGTTATACATATGGTAAAAGTGATTAAATCATAAAGTTGATTTAAATAAGTTTTGTTATCTCATCCTAGGTGATGAGACAAGTATATGTGTACCCTAAAAGATGGGAGTAAATAAATATGTGTTATTAAAATATTTATTTCAATACCAATGTGTAAGTAAATAGAAAAAGAAATATTAAGTTATTAGTGAGCAATTAAATTAAGTCCATACATGTTTTAAAGATTTAAAATATGTGAACTAATGTATATGGACTATATGAGGTGAGTACATAAATAATCTCTAACTTTAATTGGTGTAGTAACATTTACACATTAAAATCACATTTTGGGAATTTAAAGAACCAAGTCAAGCCTTAGAATAACAAGTTGCTGAGTTATTTGGATTGTCCCAAAACTAGTGTCCCAATTGCTCTTCCTTTTCTCATTCACGTGAACTCTAGAGACTAGCCTACTCTTCCCACATTTTCTTCAAAGTGTAGCAAATAATTTCAAGGGGAGTGGGCAACATGATGGGATTCACCAACTCTTCCTTAACCATAATACAATTCTCATTCCCGTTGGTTTGAATTAGGGAGCAAAGCTATGGACTGTGTTTTGGGTTTTCTATATATAGAGCCTTCTCCTTCTTCTTTCATGCTTGATAAGCTATCTGAGAAGTGAACTATAGAGAGTTTGGAGAATTGAGAGCAATGGAAAGATTGAGGAGTTACAGTTAGCAACTTCAAGCAATCAAGAGGTAATAACTTTAACTTAAATTCTCTTGATTTCCTAAGTTTGCAATTCCTTAAAAATATCATGAAAAAGTAGCTTTTGAGTCACAAAATTGATGGCTAAGGGTTGTTATAATCCATGAATTGTTGTTAGATATTGTTAATATAATCAAATACGAAATCAACAAAAGTTAAACGAACCAATTTGGTTGAGAAACGAATTCGTAGTGAATGATTTCACTAAATTGTCCAAAACATGAACATGAGTTATAGATTTATTTTTGGGGTAGTTAATGTTTATGTTAGTTTATGGGAATTATGATATGTTGTAGTTCTATGAATTACGAATCCATAGAATCGAAAACGGACTAATTTGGACATGTATAACTCAAATTATGAAGGTAGAAAGGATTTTTGGCTTGTTATTTTGTAGCAGAGCATGAATCCGTGAGTTAATAGTAGCTATGCCCACCGCCTACCGGCTATTTATAGAAAGACCCCGCCCCGCTGGGGTGGTCTCACTCGCAATCACGAGAAAAATCTGACAGAACATGGTTTGGTAAAACGGCCATAACTTTTTCATACGAACTCCGATTGAGGAGATTCAAGATGATCCGGAAAAAGAACGAATAGACCTACAACTTTTGTGCTTTAAGTTTTTAAATTTGAGGTCATTAGGAAGGGTCAAAATAGTCATCTTTGTGACTGTTACGTAATCGAAGGCCATCGGAGGGCGTCGAGTGAGCACATGCGCAAGTGTAGTGCTCTCGACGATGGAATATGTTATTCTAAGTGATGTAACATGAAAATGTATGATAATAGACATGACATATAAGATTACCTTACTCATTATAGAATGCTTTAGCATGGCTTAGTATGTGTTTCAAAAGAAACTTAGAGTTTTGAAAAACGTAATATTGATTTAACCTTGAGTCTTTGAAGTTATGATATTTTAACACATACATCTTGTTAAGTTATGAGTATACTTAAGAATGAGAAGTGATTTAAAGTTACTTTACTTATTATCAACTTACAATAGCTTAGTTGAAAAGGATTTCTAAAGAAAACTTTAAACTTTAAGAATGAACTTAAAGTAATTTGTGTACTTAAAGTTCTAAACATGATAACATATATTCATGGATTAGTTAGCTATGAAATGAGATTAAAAGTTTCACCTAGTTGCTTTACCTTGGCCTAGGATAACTTTTAAAAGTGAACTTGAATGCCTTATGCCCCTAGACATGCCGATTATGTTCATCTTTTAGCTAAGCATGAATTGGACGTTTCAAGTGTGGTTTAAAATACGTTTTCAAATAATGAACTATGCTATGTCTATGTGAAGCATACTAGTAGAGACTTATTAGTACCAATATATGGTTTAAAAGCTTATAACATGGAATCTTGCTAAAGAAAGTTGTTAAGCCGTATTGATTGAAATAAATCATTGTAAAACTAAGTAGTTTGAATATGAACGACGTAGATCACGTATCTATAAACTTTAAATATGTGTCGAACACATAGAGAGTCAAGTGAGTGATAAATGTATGTGAAGTTGATGTCAAGTACGGATGGTTAAGAAATACCTATACATACATAGCAATTCTAAAAGTACGATGAGAAAGTGAAATGAAGGTTTTACAAACCTAGTTAAGAAACGATATAATATTTATTGTTATATTAAGAATGTATGAAATGTATGACTAATGGATATGAATCCATGATTATATAATTGTGTAGGGATGCACGAAGTGCAATTAGCGATACGCAGTTAAGTTGTAGTTCATAAACTACGAATCAGGCAAGTCTTTCAGTTCCTATTTGTTATATGAATTTGATAACTGTTAGTTGAGCTATATTATGCGATGCAAATGTTGATGTATATATATAAAATGCATATGAGATATGTATAAAATGTGAAAGTTGATCTTTGATGATATGCTTGTGATATAAACCTCTATGCTTGTTATGTGAGAAGTAACATGCGTAGTAAATATTAATTGATTATGAATGCATGAACTGAATATGTTATTATATGTTATGTGCTGCATGAAAACTATTAGAATTGCTGGGCTGTCGAGCTCACCCTTGAAAATAACCACTTTTGCAGGTTATGGACTCACGGTAAAGATTTCGTGCTTCTTGGTTGACAAAGTAGATAGTTTCGCAACGAAGGATACTATTTAGATTATTACTTGAACCATGTTTAGGTTCTAGGAGTGTACTTGATATATACTTACGATGTTTAATACTTGTTGTATTGTAAGGATGTATTAGTTAATACATAGAGGATATCGAACTAAGATGTAAAATCTTATACAGTAATTCCAATAGACTGAACCATATTATATAGTTGATTCAAGAATTGTAATAGGTTCAAAATTATGAAATCAATAAAAGATTTTATTCAAGAGATTGAAAAAGTTTAAATTATTCTGCGTTTTTATAATATCGAATGTGATGTAATACATGAATAGTAAATGACCAAGATTAGAAACTTATAAAAGTTTGGGGTCATTAATGCGATCCTGAAATGGAATGAATTTATATTCTAAATTTTAATAAGTAAAGTTTTATTCATTAAGTTATGAATGAAAAATATAAATAGTTTGACGATAGTAGTATCGTGGCTGACCGGATCCGAGGTTTGAAGGAACCATGATTTGGGGGCGTCACAGGTTGGTATCAAAGCTGTAGGTTATAAACTTAGGTAAGTGTACCTTAAGCTATAACCTGAGAGGGAGAAAGATAAAGATTAAAATATATAAGTGAAGATTCAAAGAAGAATCTTGAAGTATCTAAGAGAATGATAATTCAGGAGTTTCCTAACTCTGATAATAAAAATTTTAAGATGTTATCTATAAGATGAAGATGACAAAGATATAATGAGGATGAACTCGAGTGTAGTTTTGTTGATGATCACAACGTGATCGGATTAAGTTATGAAGTGATAAATAGTCTGTAACGACTAAGTGTGTATAGCTTGATGCTATAAGAGATTGTACTATAAAATGGTACGATATGAACTCATGAGGAATTGTATGTGATGGGATACGAAGAATTCGTATCGATTAAAGAGCAAGTTAAGTGTAAGATAGAGTTAAGTGGGATTTCAGTTGAGGACTCATGTGAGAGCTAGGTTGTACAAACCTTTGTGTGGGCGGAGGCTTTGTGCTCACGCTCGGTTCCTCACAATGATAATCAATGGAATGTCGGTGTCGCGCTATCGATATGCTTATGGTGAGAAGGTGATTCTTTTCTCATATCATATTTGATAGATAGATACTATTAAGATTAAAGTAGAGAATATTAAGATTAGGCGCGAGTTCTTAAAACTCATGCACATGGTACGTTCGTGACTCATAATTATATGAAATGTTTTGAACCCCTCAGCGAATGGACGCCTATGGTCTGACTAGGATAAGTTCTTAAATTCATATAATTATGGTAAGTTCCTGAATTTCCAAAGTGTGGTAAGTTTGAAGAACTGTATCGGATATATATATGTTATGAAGTTAGAAATTTTGGTGTAGTAAAGATTGAAGTTGATGGAGAAACGTGGATTTTCTAAATCTTCTAGCTCTGCTAGATTTTCAAAGTTTATTGACTTCGTGTTGATGATTCGCACTTCTGTTTTCTTGAAAAACATTGGATCTTGTGATTAAACCAATGATGTTTAAAAACAATACCTTTATTCTTATGTCTATGCCAATTGTTTCGGCTTAAGACAAAAATGATTTGAAAATTTTCAAAATGTATTTCTAACCATGCGCATCATTAATACGGTGCATGGTAAATGATGGAGTCATCCATGCAGTTGAACCTAGTGTTGGTTGTGATCGAAAGATCGTCAGCCAATTTTGGTACGGTGTAGTATAACAAAGTCACATAATGGCGGAATCCTCAACGTCTTTACTAATCTAAGATGCAGTATCATGATGTCATAAAAGAATTTTTGGTTTTCTTTTAAATTATAAAGAAGGTCAATTAAGTTAGCTAAATTATTGAAGTTCGAGTTTTTGATAAAAGTCTAAGCTATTTGATTCGGCTAGACGGCGGTTGAACAATATTTATGGAATTCAAGCGTTCTTGAGTAATTATGCCAAACCAGATTGCTCTGGTGAGGATTCAGTTGTTGAAAAGCTGAGGTGAACAACCCTATAAGGGGACATATTTTCGGGGACAATGGTTCCGAGAGTAACGCATATAGTCGTTACAAAACACTACGTTGTGGCCCAACGTAGTGGTACAATAGGCTGGCCACCTAGTGTACGTGTGGAGGGTGTTTTCAGTCTTTGTGATTGATAAATACTCTGGTTTACAATGTGAAGGATTTTGTTGAAGCATTTGTAAACCTAGAGAAGAGTTCACTGTCTTGTGACCCTCAAAGATAATTTGGAATCTAAGATTATTCATACTACTTCCCGATTATTGAAAAATCGTGGAAGATTCTTATTCTTCTGAAGGATGAATGTAGTAAGTAGAATGTTCTTTAGAAAGGAGAATGTGGTAGAATGCAAGTGAACAAGTTATAATAAACCTTCCGAAAAGAGAATGAATAAAATTATGCAAAAGAATATGTAATATTCAGAATAGCACCAAGTAGAGGAGGTTTCGGTGATTCCGAGGACGGAATCCTTATAAGGGGGAGAGGATGTAAGAACCCGGATATTCAGAAAAATATTAAAATAATAATTTAATGAATAAAATTCTTAAGTGTGAAATGGGTTCGAATAAAAACATTTATGTGATACGAGGTATGTAGGAATGTGTTACATAGGGTAATATGAACCATGTAATATGTGATTTTTGTGATTTATAAATATATTATTATTATATATTGTTATTGATCGCAAAGATAATTCAGTTGAGATAAAAGATGTGGATAAAATTTCCTATCGAAATTAAATAGTTTATATGATTATTTTATCATAGTAAATGGATGAAATTAATGTATAATTGTCATTTTCTTATGTATGTGTACTAATAACTGGTATGCTTATAATATAGGTTATTGATAGTACGTAAGTTATCCGCGAATGAGTTTGGATAGTGAAACATGAGTTAGTTGAGAGAATTAACTAATAAGAATAAATATTGGTTAATTGATAGTTAAGAGTTATATTATGGAATGATATAATGTGTATGTTAAACCTTAAATAACTATGGTAATATAGTACAAGGTTTAATTTACTTAAAAAAAAGGAGTGAATTAATATGTGTGTTGAATATATATACTTTATATATATTTACTCGAATGGTAATATGTGAGAAAGTCTAACGTCATTTAATAACGTTAAATATATATACGTTATTAAATGGAGACATAAATAATTATATCTTTAAATGGATATTTAATATTTGAAGAAATTGTCTGGGGAATAATTTATAGAGGGAGAGAGAAATAATAATTATATATTTCTAATAGAGGATATTAAAATAATTTCTAATATTGAGTTATTTTAGTAAAAGGAGGAAATATTATTTTTGAATAATAATATTGCCTTATATATTTTTGTATGAGGTGTAAGACCCCGAATTTTATGAAATAAAAGTATTCAATTTTTCTATTCAGTAAATGGTTAAATTGATAAAAGTTAAAGTTAAGGGTGATATATGAATTTTTTTTCAAAATACGCAAGTGGTTATAAAGTATTCATTATTGTCGGGGAATATTCGTTTGGTCGTGGAATATTCTTTCTGTCGGGGAATATTCGTACGACGGCGCAGCTATTTGTGGGCCCCATAACGGATAACTGTCGGAAGAAGAAAATGACAAAATTGAATAACGGCGTAGTTATTCTCAATTCTTGTTGGAATACCCGTGGTTAAAATACGATGTCTGGCGTGGTTGCACAAGATGCTTTACGGTATTACACGCATATTGTTGAATTATTGATCCTTACGTGAAAGGCACTACTCAATAATTGTTACAGTAATTCTTTATTCAATATTTTATTTTATTAATTCAATAATTGTCATGCGTTGATATTTTATATTATTGTTGTTTCAATAATTGTCACTGCACAGTATTTTCCATTATCAGATCAATAATTCATATTATTTGGAAAAATATTATTAGATAGCATTATTGGCAATGTCTAGAAAGTTCTGTCAAGGAGAGGTTTGGTCACCTAATTGCGCCACCAAGAAGGAGAAATCCTTATCTGAAAGCCCCTTCTTTCTGAGGAACTACGGTTGTCATAATTGTGATTCGTAATATTATTTGTGAATAATTAATTATTGATTTATATGATAAGGAAATATTTATTTGATGTGGATATAAATGATGGATTTATTTATGTGGTTATAAATGAAAGAATTAATATTGAGGTATTTTATCAAGATTTTGTCTGGATTGGAGGTATTAAAAGATCAAATCGGTGTTCTTACAAACTTTATTGTGTGAGTTATAATTTTAAATCGTAGTTGGATCGTTGTAATTTTTGGATATGTTATACATATATAAGTTGAGTATATGTCCACAAATTTTGAACCGTTAAAAATGAGCGTATAATTTGTTATGAATTTTAAGAGGTGACTGATTCGGAAATTAGGTTATAAATGATTTAGGTGAAAAATTCTAGAATTAGTGGGCCCCACTTTTGGTTGATGAGAAATGTTCTCAATTGAATTTTCAAATATTGTGGGTGGGAATAGTAGCAGGTAAAACCATCAGGTTGCAGGTTAAGTCTGCTTTAGCGTGCTAACATTTTCCTATAAATAGAGGGCTAAGTTAGAATTGAAAATCACACCAGAATTCATAAGTTTTCTCGCTTTCTCTCTCTAGATTATCGAGTATATTTTGTGAGTATTTAGATACTTGGTGAGTTGCTATTCTTCAGTGCAAGTTTCCTTCAAATCATATCCGAGATATCCAAATCGGAAGTCTTCTTTATTTTGAGGTAAGGGATAGTAAGGAATTTTAAAGGTTGTTATGATTTTAAGTTTCGTAATTTTTCTGTCCTTCAAAAATTCTGGAAAAATTTGAAATGATAATTTGATGAGTTTTCTAGATTATTTCCAAAAATGGCGATTTTTGGATGTATAGATTATGAGTTATGAATTTTATGGGAAAAGACTATTTTATAAGAAAACCCTTATAACTCCTTGTGGTTAACTCCAAAATTGATGAAATTTTTATTGGGAGTACATGTATATGATAGAAGTATACTCTGTAAATTTCGGAATTTTTGGATAAATGTACAATTTATGATAAATGTCTAAATATTCGGCAGTTTTGGCCATATGAAAAATAGTAAATATATTATAAAAATTCCGAAAAAAATATATGTTCAATATGGGACTATATTCTGCTACATCTCAGAAAAGAAATATTTTTGGAACTGATTTGGTATTTTTCATGAAAATGGTCTAGTTATAAATAAAGGAATTAAATATGTTATGTAAAGGAATTTCTACCTTTTTGTCTCAGGGTTACTATTCATGAGTTACTATTCATGAATTACTATTCACGACAAAATTGGTTTCTTTTTCTAACCAAATTATAGTTGATTTATGAATATTACTCTGGAGATTAAAACTATATATATTGTTTTTATTATCATATATAACATTATTATAGCCCTGGTATTGAAATTCTCTTTGACTTGAGTGTAAAGATGGGTAGATTATTGGTATGATCATGACTATGGGTTCTCTTTGTCCAGTAGTGCAAAGCTGAATCGTTGACTGGTATGATCATGACCATTAAATTTACAATTGAATATTTTTAGCTTAAGTGCAAAGGTGAATTGATCAACATGGTTATAATTATGGTTTATATAAATTCTAAAATAATTATGTATTTCTTTGAGATATTAATATCTTTGGCCTGTAGTGCACAGATGAATTATTGATGAATATCTTTGGCCCGTAGTGCAAAGATGACCTGTTTTTAAATATTTTTGGCCTGTAGTGCAAAGATGACCAGTTGTTGAATATCTTTTGCATGTAGTGCAAAGATGAAATAATAATGAATATCTTTAGACTGTAGTGCAAAGATGAATTATTGATGAATATCTCTGGCTCGTAATGCAAAGATGACTTGTTGTTGAATATCTTTGGCATGTAGTGCAAAGATGATTTGTTGATGAATATCTTTGGCTCGTAATGCAAAGATGACATGTTGTTGAATATCTTTGGCCTGTAGTGCAAAGATGACTCGTTGATCAATATATTTGGCCCGTAGTACAAAGATAAATTTATTAGTATGATTATGAACATGAACTGTGATTTGGTGTAACCATGATCTTTGATGTTTCAGGTGATGAAAATTATCTTTGTCCTGGATGAGAAAAGGAATTTAGAACTACAATTACGATTATGAGTTATACATATAATTGTGGACAAGAATTATTGATTGATGTTATAGGGATAAAACATTGTTGGTGGACTTTTAACATGGAGAAGATAATAGATTTTATGGTCTATTTGACTCTTCTAATGGATTGCTCGTTCCGCTGCAACTATGGTTGAAAAGTTTTATCATCTACCATATGTTCTAAATCTACGATTTATTACGATGAAGGCTATTGATAATTTAATTATCTTTTTAGTCATGATATTCTTTATCGAAGCTAGTTGTGCTCACCCTTTTGCTTCACAATTCCTTTTCGTAATAAAAGTGTATTTGGGTCGGCGGGGATAAACAGGGAGAATAGAAACGGTGGTCTATAGTCATTTGAGGGTGAGGTGAACTCAACTTTGAAAGGGTGTTTTGCCACTATCGTACAAGATGTCTAATGAAATACAACCTCGTGTCATCATAAGATGGGGTTGTGCTCATCCACTTCTTGAGTATATCTACAAGCACTACCTATATAATCTTGGTGTTTGTTTGAAGTATAATTCTCAATTAGAGATGATTGAGAGAATGAATGATATGTCAAGAGAAGACTTACCATTGGGAAGAATATGATAGTAATCTTCTCATTTTTCTTTAGTCTATTAGGTCAACCAAGGATAATTCATGGGCCATATGATATTTATCATAACCTGTAAAGCATGGCTTCCCATGTACGAAAGGTTTCCTTGAGCACTTCCCAAAGATTCTAATTTCTAAAATAGTTTTTGACTATACCTTTATGTAAGGTATCATCTTGTGGTACATCCACGGTTGGGACATGTGTCACATTGGTATATATTTGTATCCAAACTCACAAAGATATGTGTTGTGGTATTTTGCACAACAATTGTTGTAATAAAGTTGTAGTTGTTTTCATACCATGTAATTGGCGACTCGAAATAGGTTGGATGGAATGGACCTATTTTGGGGCGTCGCGATTAATATCGAGCTTAGGGGATATGATCTCCGGCGGAGATCCGGATTAGAACTAGGAAGGAGAGACGAGAAATATCCTTCGTTAGTGTGTGTCCTACCTAAGTTGAATTTTCTTACTTAAGTTGACAAATTGTGATATGTCAATTAACCTTTGTTTTGAAGTCAGATTGTAGAATGATATCCGAAATACAGGAGATGAGCAATGGAGAAATCATGATGACAGGGAAGATGGAATCTGGAATGGAAGCAAGGTATACTCAACTCTTTGAAATACCAGGTACGTAAATTTTGGGGACGAAATTTCATAAGGAGGGGAGATTGTAAGACCCCGAATTTTATGAAATAAAAGTATTCAATTTTTCTATTCAGTAAATGGTTAAATTGATAAAAGTTAAAGTTAAAGGTGATATATGAAAAAAAATTTCAAAATACGCAAGTGGTTATAAAGTATTCATTATTGTTTGGGGAATATTCGTTTGGTCGTGGAATATTCTTTTTACAGTTTGGAATATTCGTATGACGCCAGTAAGCCTATTTGTGGGCCCCATAACGGATAACTGGCTTAAGAAGAAAATGACAAAATTGAATAACGGCGTAGTTATTACTGAAGCATCGTTGGAATACCCGGTGGTTAAAATACGATGTCGGCGTGGCACAAAGAGATACACCTGGTATTGCATAAAGATTGTTTAATTATTGATCCTTACGTAAGAAGGCACTACTCAATAATTGTTACAAGATAATTACTATTCAATATTTTATTTTATTGATTCAATAATTGTCATATTGATATTTTATATTATTGTTGTTTCAATAATTGTCACCGCATAAAGATTTTCCATTATCGGATCAATAATTCATATTATTTGGAAAAATATTATTAGATAGCATTATTGGAAATGTCTAGAAAGTTCTCACAAGGAGAGGTTTGGTCACCTAATTGCGCACCAAGAAGAAGAGAAATCCTTATCGGAAAGCCCCTCTTTCTCGGGAACTACTGGTTGTCATAATTGTGATTCTCAGTAATATTATTTGTGAATAATTAATTATTGATTTATATGATAAGGAAATATTTATTTGATGTGGATATAAATGATGGATTTATTTATGTGGTTATAAATGAAAGAATTAATATTGAGGTATTTTATCGAGATTTTGCCTGATTGGAGGTATTAAAAGATCAAATCGATTGTTCTTACGACTTTATTGTGTGAGTTATAATTTTTAATCGACCGCTGGATCGTTGTAATTTTTGGATATGTTATACATATATAAGTTGAGTATATGTCCACAAATTTTGAACCGTTAAAAATGAGCGTATAATTTGTTATGAATTTTAAGAGGTGACTGATTCGGAAATTAGGTTATAAATGATTTTGGTGGAAAATTCTAGAATTGGTGGGCCCCACTTTTGGTTGGTGAGAAATGTTCTCAATTGAATTTTCAAATGTTGTGGGTGGGAATAGTAGCAGGTAAAGCCATCAGGTTGCAGGAGTTAAGTCTCGCTTTTAGCGTGCTAACATTTTCCTATAAATAGAGGCTAAGTTAAAATTGAAAATCACACCGAATTCATAAGTTTTCTCTCTTTCTCTCTCTAGATTATCGAGTATATTTTGTGAGTATTTAGATACTTGGTGAGTTGCTATTCTTCAGTGCAAGTTTCCTTCAGCGTCATATCCGATATCCAAATGTAAGTCTTCTTTATTTTGAGGTAAGGATAGTAAGAATTTTAAGGGTTGTTATGATTTTAAGTTTCGTAATTTTTCTGTCCTTCAAAAATTCTGGAAAAATTTGAAATGATAATTTGATGAGTTTTCTAGATTGTGTCCAAAAATGGCGATTTTTGGATGTATAGATTATGAGTTATGAATTTTATGGGAAAAGACTATTTTATAAGAAAACCCTTATAACTCCTTGTGGTTAACTCCAAAATTGATAAAATTTTTATTGGGAGTACATGTATATGATAGAAGTATACTCTGTAAATTTCGGAATTTTTGGATAAAAGTACAATTTATGATAAATGTCTAAATATTCGGCAGTTTTGGCCATATGAAAAATAGTAAATATATTATAAAAATTCCGAAAAAAATATATGTTCAATATGGGACTATATTCTGCTACATCTCAGAAAAGAAATATTTTTGGAACTGATTTGGTATTTTTCATGAAAATGGTCTAGTTATATATAAAGGAATTAAATATGTTATGTGAAGGAAGAAAATTGCGAAATATGATTTTATGGCTTGAGAATCATATATGTGGTATATGCAGATTTTTGATGAGGGTTTTGGTTATTGGTGATGAAATCTTATGAGTTTGGCATTTTAGAATGATTAAATGCATTATTTTAGTAAAGTGTAAACAATTAAAATGAATTGTAAATAAGTTTAAGAAATGTTATTCTTTCAATATCATTATACCAGAAATATTGGTATGGATTTTATTGTAGAATTTCTACATTTTTGTGTCGTGGTTACTATTCATGAGTTACTATTCATGAGTTACTATTCACGAATTACTATTCACGACAAAATTGGTTTCTTTTTCTAACCAAATTATAGTTGATTTATGAATATTACTCTTGGAGATTAAAACTATATATATTGTTTTTATTATCATATATAACATTTTATAGCCCCGTGTTGAAATTCTCTTTGACTTGAGTGTGCGAGATGGGTAGATTATTGGTATGATCATGACTATGGGTTCTCTTTTTGGCCAAGAGGTGCAAAGTTGAATCGTTGACCGGTATGATCATGACCATTGAATTTACAATTGAATATTTTTATCTTAAGTGTAAAGGTGAATTGATCAACATGGTTATAATTATGGTTTACATAAATTACAAATAATTATGTATTTCTTTGAGATATTAATATCTTTGGCCTCAGAGCATGCGAGATGAATTATTGATGAATATCTTTGGCCCGTAGTGCAAAGATGACTGTTTTTTTAAATATCTTTGGCCCGTGGTGCAAAGATGACCAATTTATTAAATATCTTTTTTGCACTGTAGGCAAAAGATGAAATGATAATTAATATCTTTAGCTTTACAGAGTGCAAAGATGAATTATTGATGAATATCTCTGGCTCGTAATGCAAAGATGACTTGTTGTTGAATATCTTTGGCATGTAGTGCAAAGATGATTTGTTGATGAATATCTTTGGCTCGTAATGCAAAGATGACATGTTGTTGAATATCTTTGGCCTGTAGTGCAAAGATGACTTGTTGATGAATATATTTGGCCCGTAGTACAAAGATAAATTTATTAGTATGATTATGAACATGAACTGTGATTTGGTATAACCATGATCTTTGATGTTTCAGGTGATGAAAATTATCTTTGTCCTGGATGAGAAAAGGAATTTAGAACTACAATTACGATTATGAGTTATACATATAATTGTGGACAAGAATTATTGATTGATGTTACAGGGATAAAACATTGTTGGTGGACTTTTAACATGGAGAAGATAATAGATTTTATGGTCTATTTGACTCTTCTAATGGATTGCTCGTTCCGCTGCAACTATGGTTGAAAAGTTTTATCATCTACCATATGTTCTAAATCTCTGATTTATTACTGATGACGGCTATTGATAATTTAATTATCTTTTTGTCATGATATTCTTTATTGAGCTAGTTGTGCTCACCCTTTTGCTTCACAATTCCTTTTCAGGTAATAAAAGTGTAGCTGGGTCGAGCGGGGGATAAACAGGGGAATAGAACGGTGGTCTATAGCTGTTGAGGGTGAGGTGAACTCAACTTTGAAAGGGTGTTTTGCCACTATCGTACAAGATGTCTAATGAAATACAACCTCGTGTCATCATAAGACAGGGTTGTGCTCATCCACTTACTGAGTATATCTACAAGCACTACCTATATAATCTTGGTGTTTGTTTGAAGTATAATTCTCAATTAGAGACAATGGAGATAATGATATGTCAAGAGAAGACTTACCATTGGGAAGAATATGATAGTAATCTTCTCATTTTTCTTTGGGGTCTATTAGATTCAACCAAGGATAATTTGCGTGGGCCATATGATATCTATCATAACCTAGAAGCATGGCTTCCCATGTACGAAGGTTTCCTTGAGCACTTCCCAAAGATTCTAATTTCTAAAATAGTTTTTGACTATACCTTTATGTAAGGTATCATTTGCGAGGCGTTTGTCACTATTGGGACATGTGTCACAGCTTGGTATATATTTGTATCCAAACTCACAGCATATGTGTTGTGGTATTTTGCACAACAATTGTTGTAATAAAGTTGTAGTTGTTTTCTGTACCATGTAATTGGCGACTCAGAATAGGTTGGATGGAATGGACTTATTTTGGGGGCGTCGCATTTGGTATCAGAGCTTAGGGATATGATCTCTGGCGGAGATCCCGGATTAGAACTAAGAAGGGAGAGACGAGAAATATCCTTCGCTAGTGTGTGTCCTACCTAAGTTAATTTTCTTACTTAAGTTGACAAATTGTGATATGTCAATTAACCTTTGTTTTGAAGCTGTATTGTAGAATGATATCTGAAATACAGGAGATGAGCAATGGAGAAATCATGATGACAGGGAAGATGGAATCTGGAATGGAAGCAAGGTATACTCAACTCTTTGAAATACCAGGTACGTAAATTTTGGGGACGAAATTTCATAAGGAGGGAGATTGTAAGACCCTCAAATTTTATGAAATAAAAGTATTCAATTTTTCTATTCAGTAAATGGTTAAATTGATAAAAGTTAAAGTTAAAGGTGATATATGAAAAAAAATTTCAAAATACGCAAGTGGTTATAAAGTATTCATTATTGTCGGGGAATATTCGTTTGGTCGTGGAATATTCTTTCTGTCGGGGAATATTCGTACGACGGCGCAGCTATTTGTGGGCCCCATAACGGATAACTGTTGGAAGAAGAAAACGACAAAATTGAATAACGGCGTAGTTGTTACCGTTACTGTTGGAATACCCGATGGTTAAAATACAGTAATACGCGTGGTTGCACAGTAGCACACGGTATTGCACAGTATTGTTTAATTATTGATCCTTACGTAAGAAGGCACTACTCAATAATTGTTACAGTAATTACTATTCAATATTTTATTTTATTGATTCAATAATTGCTGCGTTGATATTTTATATTATTGTTGTTTCAATAATTGTCACTGCACAGTATTTTCCATTATCAGATCAATAATTCATATTATTTGGAAAAATATTATTAGATAGCATTATTGGAAATGTCTAGAAAGTTCTGTCAAGGAGAGGTTTGGTCACCTAATTGCGCCAAAGAAGGAGAAATCCTTATCTGAAAGCCCCTCTTTCCAGGAACTACTGGTTGTCATAATTGTGATTCTGTAATATTATTTGTGAATAATTAATTATTGATTTATATGATAAGGAAATATTTATTTGATGTGGATATAAATGATGGATTTATTTATGTGGTTATAAATGAAAGAATTAATATTGAGGTATTTTATCGGTATTTTGTCGGATTGGAGGTATTAAAAGATCAAATCAGTGTTCTTACAGCTTTATTGTGTGAGTTATAATTTTTAATCCGACCGTTGGATCGTTGTAATTTTTGGATATGTTATACATATATAAGTTGAGTATATGTCCACAAATTTTGAACCGTTAAAAATGAGCGTATAATTTGTTATGAATTTTAAGAGGTGACTGATTCGGAAATTAGGTTATAAATGATTTTGGTGGAAAATTCTAGAATTGGTGGGCCCCACTTTTGGTTGGTGAGAAATGTGCTCAATTGAATTTTCAAATGTTGTGGGTGGGAATAGTAGCAGGTAAAGCCATCAGGTTGCAAGTTAAGTCTGCTTTAGCGTGCTAACATTTTCCTATAAATAGAGGGCTAAGTTAGAATTGAAAATCACACCGTAATTCATAAGTTTTCTCTCTTTCTCTCTTAGATTATCGAGTATATTTTGTGAGTATTTAGATACTTGGTGAGTTGCTATTCTTGATGCAAGTTTCCTTCAAATAATATATCCGATATCCAAATGTAATCTTCTTTTTTTTGAGGTAAGGGATAGTAAGGAATTTTAAGGGTTGTTATGATTTTAAGTTTCGTAATTTTTCTGTCCTTCAAAAATTCTGGAAAAATTTGAAATGATAATTTGATGAGTTTTCTAGATTGTGTCCAAAAATGGCGATTTTTGGATGTATAGATTATGAGTTATGAATTTTATGGGAAAAGACTATTTTATAAGAAAACCCTTATAACTCCTTGTGGTTAACTCCAAAATTGATAAAATTTTTATTGGGAGTACATGTATATGATAGAAGTATACTCAGTAAATTTCGGAATTTTGGATAAAAGTACAATTTATGATAAATGTCTAAATATTCTAATGAGCTTTGGCCATATGAAAATAGTAAATATATTATAAAAATTCAAAAAAATATATGTTCAATATGGGACTATATTCTGCTACATCTCAGAAAAGAAATATTTTTGGAACTGATTTGGTATTTTTCATGAAAATGGTCTAGTTATAAATAAAGGAATTAAATATGTTATGTGAAGGAAGAAAATTGCGAAATATGATTTTATGGCTTGAGAATCATATATGTGGTATATGCAGATTTTTGATGAGGGTTTTGGTTATTGGTGATAAAATCTTATGAGTTTGGCATTTTAGAATGATTAAATGCATTATTTTAGTAAAGTGTAAACAATTAAAATGAATTGTAAATAAGTTTAAGAAATGTTATTCTTTCAATATCATTATACCGAAATATTGGTATGGATTTTATTGTAGAATTTCTACATTTTTGTGTCAGGGTTACTATTCATGAGTTACTATTCATGAGTTACTATTCACGAATTACTATTCACGACAAAATTGGTTTCTTTTTCTAACCAAATTATAGTTGATTTATGAATATTACTCGAGAGATTAAAACTATATATATTGTTTTATTATCATATATAACATTTTTATAGCCCTGGTGTTGAAATTCTCTTTGACTTGAGTGTGCAGATGGGTAGATTATTGGTATGATCATGACTATGGGTTCTCTTTGGCCAGTAGTGCAAAGTTGAATCGTTGACTGGTATGATCATGACCATTGAATTTACAATTGAATATTTTTATCTTAAGTGTAAAGGTGAATTGATCAGCATGGTTATAATTATGGTTTACATAAATTCTGAAATAATTATGTATTTCTTTGAGATATTAATATCTTTGGCCTGTAGTGCACAGATGAATTATTGATGAATATCTTTGGCCCGTAGTGCAAAGATGACCTGTTTTTAAATATCTTTGGCCTGTAGTGCAAAGATGACCAGTTGTTAAATATCTTTTGCCTGTAGGGCAAAGATGAAATGATAATTAATATCTTTAGCCTGTAGTGCAAAGATGAATTATTGATGAATATCTCTGGCTCGTAATGCAAAGATGACTTGTTGTTGAATATCTTTGGCATGTAGTGCAAAGATGATTTGTTGATGAATATCTTTGGCTCGTAATGCAAAGATGACATGTTGTTGAATATCTTTGGCCTGTAGTGCAAAGATGACTTGTTGATGAATATATTTGGCCCGTAGTACAAAGATAAATTTATTAGTATGATTATGAACATGAACTGTGATTTGGTATAACCATGATCTTTGATGTTTCAGGTGATGAAAATTATCTTTGTCCTGGATGAGAAAAGGAATTTAGAACTACAATTACGATTATGAGTTATACATATAATTGTGGACAAGAATTATTGATTGATGTTACAGGGATAAAACATTGTTGGTGGACTTTTAACATGGAGAAGATAATAGATTTTATGGTCTATTCGACTCTTCTAATGGATTGCTTCGTTCACAACTTAACTATGGTTGAAAAGTTTTATCATCTACCATATGTTCTAAATCTCGATTTATTCTTGATGATGGCTATTGATAATTTAATTATCTTTTGTCATGATATTCTTTATTGAGCTAGTTGTGCTCACCCTTTTGCTTCACAATTCCTTTTCAGGTAATAAAAGTGTAGCTGGGTCGAGCGGGGGATAAACAGGGGAATAGAACGGTGGTCTATAGCTGTTGAGGGTGAGGTGAACTCAACTTTGAAAGGGTGTTTTGCCACTATCGTACAAGATGTCTAATGAAATACAACCTCGTGTCATCATAAGACAGGGTTGTGCTCATCCACTTACTGAGTATATCTACAAGCACTACCTATATAATCTTGGTGTTTGTTTGAAGTATAATTCTCAATTAGAGACAATGGAGATAATGATATGTCAAGAGAAGACTTACCATTGGGAAGAATATGATAGTAATCTTCTCATTTTTCTTTGGGGTCTATTGGGTCAACCAAGGATAATTCTGTGGCCATATGATATCTATCATAACCTAGAAGCATGGCTTCCCATGTACGAAGGTTTCCTTGAGCACTTCCCAAAGATTCTAATTTCTAAAATAGTTTTTGACTATACCTTTATGTAAGGTATCATCGTGTAGTGCGTCATCCACGGTTGGGACATGTGTCATGCTTGGTATATATTTGTATCCAAACTCACAAAGATATGTGTTGTGGTATTTTTGCACAACAATTGTTGTAATAAAGTTGTAGTTGTTTTCTCGTACCATGTAATTGGCGACTCGAAATAGGTTGGATGGAATGGACTTATTTTGGGGGCGCCGCATTTGGTATCGTAGCTTAGGATATGATCTCTGGCGGAGATCCCGGATTAGAACTAAGAAGGGAGAGACGAGAAATATCCTTCGCTAGTGTGTGTCCTACCTAAGCTGAATTTTCTTACTTAAGTTGACAAATTGTGATATGTCAATTAACCTTTGTTTTGAAGCTGTATTGTAGAATGATATCTGAAATACAGGAGATGAGCAATGGAGAAATCATGATGACAGGGAAGATGGAATCTGGAATGGAAGCAAGGTATACTCAACTCTTTGAAATACCAGGTACGTAAATTTTGGGGACGAAATTTCATAAGGAGGGGAGATTGTAAGACCCCGAATTTTATGAAATAAAAGTATTCAATTTTCTATTCAAGAAATGGTTAAATTGATAAAAGTTAAAGTTAAAGGTGATATATGAAAAAAATTTCAAAATACGCAAGTGGTTATAAAGTATTCATTATTGTTTGGGAATATTCGTTTGGTCGTGGAATATTCTTTCTCGTTCCGGGAATATTAAATGCGACTGGTAGCAGCATATTTGTGGGCCCCATAACGGATAACCTGTTGGAAGAAGAAAACGACAAAATTGAATAACGGCAGTAGTTATTTATTCTTGTTGGAATACCCGATGGTTAAAATACGATGTCTGGCGTGGTTGCACAAAGAAACACGGTATTATCGCATGTATTGTTTAATTATTGATCCTTACGTAAGAAGGCACTACTCAATAATTGTTACAGTAATTACTATTCAATATTTTATTTTATTGATTCAATAATTGCTGCGTTGATATTTTATATTATTGTTGTTTCAATAATTGTCACTGCACAGTATTTTCCATTATCAGATCAATAATTCATATTATTTGGAAAAATATTATTAGATAGCATTATTGGAAATGTCTAGAAAGTTCTGTCAAGGAGAGGTTTGGTCACCTAATTGCGCGCCAGTAAGGAGAAATCCTTATCGGAAAGCCCCCTCTTTCCTGGGAACGGCCTGGTTGTCATAATTGTGATTCTGTAATATTATTTGTGAATAATTAATTATTGATTTATATGATAAGGAAATATTTATTTGATGTGGATATAAATGATGGATTTATTTATGTGGTTATAAATGAAAGAATTAATATTGAGGTATTTTATCAGTATTTTGTCGGATTGGAGGTATTAAAAGATCAAATCAGTGTTCTTACAGCTTTATTGTGTGAGTTATAATTTTTAATCTGACCGTTGGATCGTTGTAATTTTTGGATATGTTATACATATATAAGTTGAGTATATGTCCACAAATTTTGAACCGTTAAAAATGAGCGTATAATTTGTTATGAATTTTAAGAGGTGACTGATTCGGAAATTAGGTTATAAATGATTTTGGTGGAAAATTCTAGAATTGGTGGGCCCCACTTTTGGTTGGTGAGAAATGTTCTCAATTGAATTTTCAAATGTTGTGGGTGGGAATAGTAGCAGGTAAAGCCATCAGGTTGCAGGTTAAGTCTGCTTTAGCGTGCTAACATTTTCCTATAAATAGAGGGCTAAGTTAGAATTGAAAATCACACCAGAATTCATAAGTTTTCTCTCTTTCTCTCTCTAGATTATCGAGTATATTTTGTGAGTATTTAGATACTTGGTGAGTTGCTATTCTTCAGTGCAAGTTTCCTTCAGCGTCATATCCGATATCCAAATGGAAGTCTTTCTTTATTTTGAGGTAAGGGATAGTAAGGAATTTTAAGGGTTGTTATGATTTTAAGTTTCGTAATTTTTCTGTCCTTCAAAAATTCTGGAAAAATTTGAAATGATAATTTGATGAGTTTTCTAGATTGTGTCCAAAATGGCGATTTTGGATGTATAGATTATGAGTTATGAATTTTATGGGAAAAGACTATTTTATAAGAAAACCCTTATAACTCCTTGTGGTTAACTCCAAAATTGATAAAATTTTTATTGGGAGTACATGTATATGATAGAAGTATACTCTGTAAATTTCGGAATTTTTGGATAAAAGTACAATTTATGATAAATGTCTAAATATTCGGCAGTTTTGGCCATATGAAAAATAGTAAATATATTATAAAAATTCCGAAAAAAATATATGTTCAATATGGGACTATATTCTGCTACATCTCAGAAAAGAAATATTTTTGGAACTGATTTGGTATTTTTCATGAAAATGGTCTAGTTATATATAAAGGAATTAAATATGTTATGTGAAGGAAGAAAATTGCGAAATATGATTTTATGGCTTGAGAATCATATATGTGGTATATGCAGATTTTTGATGAGGGTTTTGGTTATTGGTGATGAAATCTTATGAGTTTGGCATTTTAGAATGATTAAATGCATTATTTTAGTAAAGTGTAAACAATTAAAATGAATTGTAAATAAGTTTAAGAAATGTTATTCTTTCAATATCATTATACCGAAATATTGGTATGGATTTTATTGTAGAATTTCTACATTTTTGTGTCAGGGTTACTATTCATGAGTTACTATTCATGAGTTACTATTCACGAATTACTATTCACGACAAAATTGGTTTCTTTTTCTAACCAAATTATAGTTGATTTATGAATATTACTCTGGAGATTAAAACTATATATATTGTTTTTATTATCATATATAACATTTTTATAGCCCTGGTGTTGAAATTCTCTTTGACTTGAGTGTGCAGATGGGTAGATTATTGGTATGATCATGACTATGGGTTCTCTTTGGCCAGTAGTGCAAAGTTGAATCGTTGACTGGTATGATCATGACCATTGAATTTACAATTGAATATTTTTATCTTAAGTGTAAAGGTGAATTGATCAGCATGGTTATAATTATGGTTTACATAAATTCTGAAATAATTATGTATTTCTTTGAGATATTAATATCTTTGGCCTGTAGTGCACAGATGAATTATTGATGAATATCTTTGGCCCGTAGTGCAAAGATGACTGTTTTTAAATATCTTTGGCACCCAGTGCAAAAGATGACCGGTTATTAAATATCTTTTTGCACAGTAGGGCAAAGATGAAATGATAATTAATATCTTTAGCCTGTAGTGCAAAGATGAATTATTGATGAATATCTCTGGCTCGTAATGCAAAGATGACTTGTTGTTGAATATCTTTGGCATGTAGTGCAAAGATGATTTGTTGATGAATATCTTTGGCTCGTAATGCAAAGATGACATGTTGTTGAATATCTTTGGCCTGTAGTGCAAAGATGACTTGTTGATGAATATATTTGGCCCGTAGTAGTACAAAAGATAAATTTATTAGTATGATTATGAACATGAACTGTGATTTGGTATAACCATGATCTTTGATGTTTCAGGTGATGAAAATTATCTTTGTCCTGGATGAGAAAAGGAATTTAGAACTACAATTACGATTATGAGTTATACATATAATTGTGGACAAGAATTATTGATTGATGTTACAGGGATAAAACATTGTTGGTGGACTTTTAACATGGAGAAGATAATAGATTTTATGGTCTATTTGACTCTTCTAATGGATTGCTCGTTCCGCTGCAACTATGGTTGAAAAGTTTTATCATCTACCATATGTTCTAAATCTCTGATTTATTACTGATGACGGCTATTGATAATTTAATTATCTTTTTGTCATGATATTCTTTATTGAGCTAGTTGTGCTCACCCTTTTGCTTCACAATTCCTTTTCAGGTAATAAAAGTGTAAATTTGGGTCGAAAGCGGGGATAAACAGGGAATAGAGCGGTGGTCTATAGGCTGAGAGGGTGAGGTGAACTCAACTTTGAAAGGGTGTTTTGCCACTATCGTACAAGATGTCTAATGAAATACAACCTCGTGTCATCATAAGACAGGGTTGTGCTCATCCACTTACTGAGTATATCTACAAGCACTACCTATATAATCTTGGTGTTTGTTTGAAGTATAATTCTCAATTAGAGACAATGGAGATAATGATATGTCAAGAGAAGACTTACCATTGGGAAGAATATGATAGTAATCTTCTCATTTTTTCTTTAGGGGTCTATTAGGTCAACCAAGGATAATTCGTGGCCATATGATATCTATCATAACCTGTAAGCATGGCTTCCCATGTACGAAAGGTTTCCTTGAGCACTTCCCAAAGATTCTAATTTCTAAAATAGTTTTTGACTATACCTTTATGTAAGGTATCATCATTTGTGGCGACATCATCCACTAGTTGGGACATGTGTCACAGCTTGGTATATATTTGTATCCAAACTCACAAAGATATGTGTTGTGGTATTTTGCACAACAATTGTTGTAATAAAGTTGTAGTTGTTTTCTGTACCATGTAATTGGCGACTCAGAATAGGTTGGATGGAATGGACTTATTTTGGGGGCGTCGCATTTGGTATCAGAGCTTAGGGATATGATCTCTGGCGGAGATCCCGGATTAGAACTAAGAAGGGAGAGACGAGAAATATCCTTCGCTAGTGTGTGTCCTACCTAAAATTTGAATTTTCTTACTTAAGTTGACAAATTGTGATATGTCAATTAACCTTTGTTTTGAAGTCAGATTGTAGAATGATATCTGAAATACAGGAGATGAGCAATGGAGAAATCATGATGACAGGGAAGATGGAATCTGGAATGGAAGCAAGGTATACTCAACTCTTTGAAATACCAGGTACGTAAATTTTGGGGACGAAATTTCATAAGGAGGGGAGATTGTAAGACCCCGAATTTTATGAAATAAAAGTATTCAATTTTTCTATTCAGTAAATGGTTAAATTGATAAAAGTTAAAGTTAAAGGTGATATATGAAAAAAAATTTCAAAATACGCAAGTGGTTATAAAGTATTCATTATTGTCGGGGAATATTCGTTTGGTCGTGGAATATTCTTTCTGTCGGGGAATATTAAATGCGCAATAGCAGCCTATTTTGTGGGCCCCATAACGGATAAGCTGTTGGAAGAAAAAAAACGACAAAATTGAATAACTAGTAGTTAGTTATTCTGAATTCTTGTTGGAATACCCGATGGTTAAAATACGATGAATCTGGCGTGGTTGCACAAAGATAGCACACCAGTATTGCATGATGATTGTTTAATTATTGATCCTTACGTAAAAGGCACTTTACTCAATAATTGTTACGATAATTACTATTCAATATTTTATTTTATTGATTCAATAATTGCTGCGTTGATATTTTATATTATTGTTGTTTCAATAATTGTCACTGCACAGTATTTTCCATTATCAGATCAATAATTCATATTATTTGGAAAAATATTATTAGATAGCATTATTGGAAATGTCTAGAAAGTTACATCAAGGAGAGGTTTGGTCACCTAATTGCGCCGCCAAGATGAGGAGAAATCCTTATCTGAAAGCCCCTCTTTCCTGAACGGCTTTGGTTGTCATAATTGTGATTCTCGTAATATTATTTGTGAATAATTAATTATTGATTTATATGATAAGGAAATATTTATTTGATGTGGATATAAATGATGGATTTATTTATGTGGTTATAAATGAAAGAATTAATATTGAGGTATTTTATCGATATTTTGTCGGATTGGAGGTATTAAAAGATCAAATCGGTTATTCTTACGACTTTATTGTGTGAGTTATAATTTTTAATCCGGCCGTTGGATCGTTGTAATTTTTGGATATGTTATACATATATAAGTTGAGTATATGTCCACAAATTTTGAACCGTTAAAAATGAGCGTATAATTTGTTATGAATTTTAAGAGGTGACTGATTCGGAAATTAGGTTATAAATGATTTTGGTGGAAAATTCTAGAATTGGTGGGCCCCACTTTTGGTTGGTGAGAAATGTTCTCAATTGAATTTTCAAATGTTGTGGGTGGGAATAGTAGCGAGTAAAAAGCCATCAAGTTGCGAGTTAAGTGCATTTAAGCGTCTTAACATTTTCCTATAAATAGAGGGCTAAGTTAGAATTGAAAATCACACCAGAATTCATAAGTTTTCTCTCTTTCTCTCTCTAGATTATCGAGTATATTTTGTGAGTATTTAGATACTTGGTGAGTTGCTATTCTTCAGTGCAAGTTTCCTTCAGCGTCATATCCGATATCCAGTCAGAAGTGCTGCTATTTTGAGGTAAGGGATAGTAAGGAATTTTAAGGGTTGTTATGATTTTAAGTTTCGTAATTTTTCTGTCCTTCAAAAATTCTGGAAAAATTTGAAATGATAATTTGATGAGTTTTCTAGATTGTGTCCAAAAATGGCGATTTTTGGATGTATAGATTATGAGTTATGAATTTTATGGGAAAAGACTATTTTATAAGAAAACCCTTATAACTCCTTGTGGTTAACTCCAAAATTGATAAAATTTTTATTGGGAGTACATGTATATGATAGAAGTATACTCTGTAAATTTCGGAATTTTTGGATAAAAGTACAATTTATGATAAATGTCTAAATATTCGGCAGTTTTGGCCATATGAAAAATAGTAAATATATTATAAAAATTCCGAAAAAAATATATGTTCAATATGGGACTATATTCTGCTACATCTCAGAAAAGAAATATTTTTGGAACTGATTTGGTATTTTTCATGAAAATGGTCTAGTTATATATAAAGGAATTAAATATGTTATGTGAAGGAAGAAAATTGCGAAATATGATTTTATGGCTTGAGAATCATATATGTGGTATATCTGATTTTTTGATGAGGGTTTTGGTTATTGGTGATGAAATCTTATGAGTTTGGCATTTTAGAATGATTAAATGCATTATTTTAGTAAAGTGTAAACAATTAAAATGAATTGTAAATAAGTTTAAGAAATGTTATTCTTTCAATATCATTATACTTAAAATATTGGTATGGATTTTATTGTAGAATTTCTACATTTTTGTGTCAGGGTTACTATTCATGAGTTACTATTCATGAGTTACTATTCACGAATTACTATTCACGACAAAATTGGTTTCTTTTTCTAACCAAATTATAGTTGATTTATGAATATTACTCTGAAATTAAAACTATATATATTGTTTTATTATCATATATAACATTTTTATAGCCCTGGTGTTGAAATTCTCTTTGACTTGAGTGTGCAGATGGGTAGATTATTGGTATGATCATGACTATGGGTTCTCTTTGGCCAGTAGTGCAAAGTTGAATCGTTGACTGGTATGATCATGACCATTGAATTTACAATTGAATATTTTTATCTTAAGTGTAAAGGTGAATTGATCAAGCATGGTTATAATTATGGTTTACATAAATTCGAAATAATTATGTATTTCTTTGAGATATTAATATCTTTGGCACATAGTGCGAGATGAATTATTGATGAATATCTTTGGCCCAGTAGTGCAAAGATGACACATTTTTTTAAATATCTTTGGCTGTAGTGCAAAGATGACCAATTATTAAATATCTTTTTGCACCAGGGCAAAGATGAAATGATAATTAATATCTTTAAATTTGTAGTGCAAAGATGAATTATTGATGAATATCTCGGCTCGTAATGCAAAGATGACTTGTTGTTGAATATCTTTGGCATGTAGTGCAAAGATGATTTGTTGATGAATATCTTTGGCTCGTAATGCAAAGATGACATGTTATTGAATATCTTTGGCTGTAGTGGTGCAAAGATGACTTGTTGATGAATATATTTGGCCCGTAGTACAAAGATAAATTTATTAGTATGATTATGAACATGAATCGTGATTTGGTATAACCATGATCTTTGATGTTTCGGTGATGAAAATTATCTTTGTCCCTGGATGAAAAAGGAATTTAGAACTACAATTACGATTATGAGTTATACATATAATTGTGGACAAGAATTATTGATTGATGTTACGGGATAAAACATTGTTGGTGGACTTTTAACATGGAGAAGATAATAGATTTTATGGTCTATTTGACTCTTCTAATGGATTGCTTCGTTCATTGCGCAACTATGGTTGAAAAGTTTTATCATCTACCATATGTTCTAAATCTACGATTTATTCTTGATGACTGACTATTGATAATTTAATTATCTTTTTGTCATGATATTCTTTATTGAAGCTAGTTGTGCTCACCCTTTTGCTTCACAATTCCTTTTCGTAATAAAAGTGTAGTCGGGTCGAAATGGGGATAAATGAGGGAATAGAATAGAGCGGTGGTCATATAGTTGTTGAGGGTGAGGTGAACTCAACTTTGAAAGGGTGTTTTGCCACTATCGTCTGAGATGTCTAATGAAATACAACCTCGTGTCATCATAAGACAGGGTTGTGCTCATCCACTTACTGAGTATATCTACAAGCACTACCTATATAATCTTGGTGTTTGTTTGAAGTATAATTCTCAATTAGAGACAATGGAGATAATGATATGTCAAGAGAAGACTTACCATTGGGAAGAATATGATAGTAATCTTCTCATTTTTCTTTGGGGTCTATTGGGTCAACCAAGGATAATTCTGTGGCCATATGATATCTATCATAACCTAGAAGCATGGCTTCCCATGTACGAAGGTTTCCTTGAGCACTTCCCAAAGATTCTAATTTCTAAAATAGTTTTTGACTATACCTTTATGTAAGGTATCACTGTGAGGCGCTGTCCACGGTTGGGACATGTGTCACAGTTGGTATATATTTGTATCCAAACTCACAGCATATGTGTTGTGGTATTTTGCACAACAATTGTTGTAATAAAGTTGTAGTTGTTTTCTGTACCATGTAATTGGCGACTCAGAATAGGTTGGATGGAATGGACTTATTTTGGGGGCGTCGCATTTGGTATCAGAGCTTAGGGATATGATCTCTGGCGGAGATCCCGGATTAGAACTAAGAAGGGAGAGACGAGAAATATCCTTCGCTAGTGTGTGTCCTACCTAAGCTGAATTTTCTTACTTAAGTTGACAAATTGTGATATGTCAATTAACCTTTGTTTTGAAGCTGTATTGTAGAATGATATCTGAAATACAGGAGATGAGCAATGGAGAAATCATGATGACGGGGAAGATGGAATCGAAATGGAAGCAAGGTATACTCAACTCTTTGAAATACCGAATGCGTAAATTTTGGGGGACTAAATTTCATAAGGAGGGAGATTGTAAGACCGAATTTTATGAAATAAAAGTATTCAATTTTTCTATTCAGTAAATGGTTAAATTGATAAAAGTTAAAGTTAAAGGTGATATATGAAAAAAAATTTCAAAATACGCAAGTGGTTATAAAGTATTCATTATTGTCGGGGAATATTCGTTTGGTCGTGGAATATTCTTTTACGTCAGAATATTAAATGCGACGGTAGCAGCTATTTGTGGGCCCCATAACGGATAAGCTGTCGGAAGAAAAAAACGACAAAATTGAATAACAGGCGTAGTTATTCATCAATTCTTCGTTGGAATACCCTGGTTAAAATACGATGTCTGGCGCGTGGTTGCACAAAGTAGCACCTGCGGTATTACAAATGATTGTTGAATTATTGATCCTTACGTGAAGAAGGCACTTTACTCGATAATTATTACGATAATTACTATTCAATATTTTATTTTATTGATTCAATAATTCTTTGCGTTGATATTTTATATTATTGTTGTTCAATAATTGTCACTTTGCATGATATTTTCCATTATCGGATCAATAATTCATATTATTTGGAAAAATATTATTAGATAGCATTATTGGCAATGTCTAGAAAGTTACATCAAGGAGATGTTTGGTCACCTAATTGCGGCGCCGAAGAAGGAGAAATCCTTATCGGAAAGCCCCTCTTTCTGAGGAGCGGCATTGTCATAATTGTGATTACGTAATATTATTTGTGAATAATTAATTATTGATTTATATGATAAGGAAATATTTATTTGATGTGGATATAATGATGGATTTATTTATGTGGTTATAAATGAAAGAATTAATATTGAGGTATTTTATCAGTATTTTGTCGGATTGGAGGTATTAAAAGATTAAATCATTGTTCTTACGACTTTATTGTGTGAGTTATAATTTTTAATCGATAGTTGGATCGTTGTAATTTTTGGATATGTTATACATATATAAGTTGAGTATATGTCCACAAATTTTGAACCGTTAAAAATGAGCGTATAATTTGTTATGAATTTTAAGAGGTGACTGATTCGGAAATTAGGTTATAAATAATTTTGGTGAAAAGTTCTAGAATTGGTGGGCCCCACTTTTAGTTGGTGAGAAATGTTCTCAATTGAATTTTAAAATGTGGTGGGTGGGAATAGTAGCAGGTAAAATCATCAGGTTGCAGGTTAAGTCTGTTTTGGCGTGCTAATATTTTCCTATAAATAGAGGGCTAAGTTAGAATTTAAAATCACACCAGAATTCATAAGTTTTCTCTCTTTCTCTCTCTAGATTATCGAGTATATTTTGTGAGTATTTAAATACTTGGTGAGTTGCAATTCTTCAGTGCAAGTTTCTTTCAGCGTCATATCCGATATCCAGTCAGAAGTGCTGCTTTTTGAGGTAAGGGTTGTTATGGTTTTAAGTTTCGTAATTTTTCTCTCCTTCAAAAATTCTGGAAAAATTTGAAATGATAATTTGATGAGTTTTCTAGATTGTGTCCAAAAATGGCGATTTTTGGATTTATAGATTATGAGTTATGAATTTTATGGGAAAAGACTATTTTAAAAGAAAACCCTTATAACTCCTTGTGGTTAACTCCAAAATTGATGAAATTTTTATTGGGAGTACATGTATATGATAGAAGTATACTCTGTAAATTTTGGAATTTTTTAATAAAAGTACAATTTATGATAAATGTCTAAATATTCGACAGTTTTGGCTATATAAAAAATAGTAAATATATTATAAAAATTTTGAAAAAAATATATGTTCAATATGGGACTATATTCTGCTAAATCCCAGAAAAGAAATATTTTTGGAACTGATTTGGTATTTTTCATGAAAATGGTCTAGTTATGAATAAAGGAATTAAATATGTTATGTGAAGGAAGAAAATTGTAAAATATGATTTTCTGGCTTGAGAATCATATATGTGGTATATGCAGATTTTTGATGAAGGTTTTGATTATTGGTGATGAAATCTTATGAGTTTGACATTTTAGAATGATTAAATGCATTATTTTAGTAAAGTGTAAACAATTAAAATAAATTATAAATTTGTTTAAGAAATGTTATTCTTTCAATATCATTATACCGAAATATTGGTATGGATTTTATTGTAGAATTTCTACCTTTTTATGTCAGGATTACTATTCATGAGTTACTATTCACGACAAAATTGGTTTCTTTTTCTAACCAAATTATAGTTGATTTATGAATATTACTCTGGAGATTAAAACTATATATATTGTTTTTATTATCATATATAACATTTTTATAGCCCTGGTGTTGAAATTCTCTTTGACTTGAGTGTGAAGATGGGTAGATTATTGGTATGATCATGATTATTGGTTTTCTTTGGCCAGTAGTGCAAAGTTGAATCGTTGACTGGTATGATCATGACCATTGAATTTACAATTGAATATTTTTAGCTTAAGTGCAAAGGTGAATTAATCAACATGGTTATAATTATGGTTTATATAAATTCTGAAATAATTATGTATTTCTTTGAGATATTAATATCTTTGGCCTGTAGTGCAAAGATGAATTATTGATGAATATCTTTGGCCCGTAGTGCAAAGATGACCTGTTATTGAATATCCTTGGCCTGTAGTGCAAAGATGACCTGTTGTTGAATATCTTTTGCCTGTAGTACAAAGATGAAATGATAATGAATATCTTTAGCCTGTAGTGCAAAGATGAATTATTGATGAATATCTCTGGCTCATAATGCAAAGATGACTTGTTGTTGAATATCTTTGGCATGTATTGCAAAGATGATTTGTTGATGAATATCTTTGGCTCGTAATGCAAAGATGACCTGTTGTTGAATATCTTTGGCCTATAGTGCAAAGATGACTTGTTGATGAATATCTTTGGCCCGTAGTACAAAGATAAATTTATTAGTATGATTATGAACATGAACTGTGATTTGGTATAACCATGATCTTTGATGTTTTAGGTGATGAAAATTATCTTTGTCCTGGATGAGAAAAGGATTTAGAACAACAATTACGATTATGAGTTATACATGTGATTGTGGACAAGAATTATTGATTGATGTTACAGGGATAAAACATTGTTGGTGGACTTTTAACATGGAGAAGATAATAGATTTTATGGTCTATTTGACTCTTCTAATGGATTGCTCGTTCCGCTGCAACTATGGTTAAAAAGTTTTATCATCTACCATATGTTCTAAATCTCTGATTTATTACTGATGAAGGCTATTGATAATTTAATTATCTTTAGTCATGATATTCTTTACTGAGCTAGTTGTGCTCACCCTTTTGCTTCACAATTCCTTTTCAGGTAATAAAAGTGTAGCTGGGTCGAGCGGGGGATAACAGGGGAATAGAATTGTGGTCTATAGCTGTTGAGGGTGAGGTGAACTCAACTTTGGAAGGGTGTTTTGCCACTATCGTACAAGATATCTAATGACATACAACCTCGTGTCATCATAAGACAGGGTTGTGCTCATCCATTTGTTGAGTATATCTACGAGCACTACCTATATAATCTTGGTTTTTGTTTGAAGTATAATTCTCAATTAGAGACAGTGGAGATAATGATATGTCAAGAGAAGGCTTACCATTGGGAAGAATATGATAGTAATCTTTTCGTTTTTCTTTGGGGTCTATTGGGTCAACCAAGGATAAATCTGTGGCCATATGATATCTATCATAACCTAGAAGCATGGCCTCCCATGTACGAAGGTTTCCTTGAGCACTTCCCAAAGATTCTAATTTCTAAAATAGTTTTTGACTATACCTTTATGTAAGGTATCATTTGTAGTATACATCCCACGATTGGGACACGTGTCACAGTTGGTATATATTTGTATCCAAACTCACAGCATATGTGTTGTGGTATTTTGCACAAAAATTGTTGTAATAAAGTTGTAGTTGTTTTCTGTACCATGTAATTGGCGACTCAGAATAGGTTGGATGGAATGGACCTATTTTGGGGGCGTCACATGAGGTATGTTTAATAATATAGTAAATATATTAAAACGTATTTGCTATATGTAAATAAATTGATGGAAACAATTTATGATAATAGAAAATAAACTTATTATCTATTTTCTATGTATAATATATGTACATGTGTCGTACATATAGTTAATTGATATTATATTAAGAATAATATCTTGAGACAATAAGTAAATTAATTTCTAATTGTAAATATCTTTATTCGGAGAAAACATAATATTTATGTTTGACAAAATACATAATTTCTAATGTATTTTCAAGGGAGTTAATTAATGAAAGAAAACTAAGTAACTTAAGTTATTATTTTCTCGTGGATGTTATCATTTAAATAATTAATAGAGTAAATATTAATTATTCTAAGTGTAAAGGTTATTAATATTACAAGTGTAAGGAAGCTAAATAAATTAGCAATGAGGTAAAGTATGTCACACAAACTTAATACTAAATAATGTCTAATATGGGAAAAGCATGTGAGTAGTAGTATATAATGCATATGGCTTAAGATTAGATGAAGTGTGACATTTAATTGGGACTAATGTTATACATATGGTAAAAGTGATTAAATCATAAAGTTGATTTAAATAAGTTTTGTTATCTCATCCTAGGTGATGAGACAAGTATATGTGTACCCTAAAATATGGGAGTAAATAAATATGTGTTATTAAAATATTTATTTCAATACCAATGTGTAAGTAAATAGAAAAAGAAATATTAAGTTATTAGTGAGCAATTAAATTAAGTCCACACATATTTTAAAGATTTAAAATATGTGAACTAATGTATATGGACTATATGAGGTGAGTACATAAATAATCCCTAACTTTAATTGGTGTAGTAACATTTACACATTAAAATTATATTTTGGGAATTTAAAGAACCAAGCCAAGCCTTAGAATAACAAGTTGCTGAGTTATTTGGCTTGTCCCAAAACTAGTGTCCCAATTGCTCTTCCTTTTCTCATTCACGTGAACTCTAGAGACTAGCCTACTCTTCCCTCATTTTCTTCAAAGTGTAGCAAATAATTTCAAGGGGAGTGGGCAACATGATGGGATTCACCAACCACTCACCAACTCTTCCTTAACCATAATACAATTCTCATTCCCGTTGGTTTGAATTAGGGAGCAAAGCTATGGACTATGTTTTGGGTTTTCTATATATAGAGCCTTCTCCTTCTCATTTCATGCTCTATAAGTTATCTGAGAAGTGAACTATAAAGAGTTTGGAGAATTGAGAGCAATGGAAAGATTGAGGAGTTACAGTTAGCAACTTCAAGCAATCAAGAGGTAATAACTTTAACTTAAATGCTCTTGATTTCCTAAGTTTGCAATTTCTTAGAAATATCATGAAAAAGTAGCTTTTGAGTCACAAAATTGATGGCTAAGGGTTGTTATAATCCATGAATTGTTGTTAGATATTGTTAATATAATCAAATACGCAGTTAAGTTGTAGTTCATAAACTACGAATCAGGCAAGTCTTTCAGTTCCTATTTGTTATATGAATTTGATAACTGTTAGTTGAGATATATTATGCGATGTAAATGTTGATGTATATATATGAAATATATATGAGATATGTATGAAATGTGAAAGTTGATCTTTGATGATATGCTTGTGATATAAACCTCTATGCTTGTTATGTGAGAAGTAACATGCGTAGTAAATATTAATTGATTATGAATGCATGAACCATATATGCTATTATATGTTATGTGCTGCATGAAAACCGTTAGAATTGTTTGGTCATTGTCGAGCTCACCATTGCAAATAACCACTTTTGCAGGTTAAGGACTCACGGTAAAGATTTCGTGCTTCTTGGTTGACAAAGTAGATAGTTTCGCAACGAAGGATACTATTTAGATTATTACTTGAACCATGTTTAGGTTCTAGGAGTGTACTTGATATATACTTACGATGTTTAATACTTGTTGTATTGTAAGGATGTATTAGTTAATACATAGAGGATATCGAACCAAGATGTAAAATCTTATACAGTAATTCCAATAGACTGAACCATATTATATAGTTGATTCAAGAATTGTAATTGGTTCAAAGTTATGAAATCAATAAAAGATTTTATTCAAGAGATTGAAAAAGTTTAAATTATTCTGCATTTTTATAATATCGAATGTAATGTAATACATGAATAGTAAATGACCAAGATTAGAAACTTATAAAAGTTTGGGGTCATTGTGCAGATCCTGGAAATGGAATGAATTTATATTCTAAATTTTAATAAGTAAAGTTTTATTCATTAAGTTATGAATGAAAAATATAAATAGTTTGACGATAGTAGTATCGTGGCGGACCGGATCCGAGGTTTGAAGGAACCATGATTTGGGGGCGTCACAGCCACTCATGTGGGGGCCACAAACTCCGCCATGGATTTCATCCATAAGCCTTTGGGCTTGATCTTTGTCTAAACATCTGAGGAGACCTAGTCCTGCATCTCTTTTGTAGAGCGCATCTCCACTCAGGTAGAATTTCATAGCAAGTCGATGGATCCGCCTTTTTTCAATCGGGCTCGCCTCAGCGGGTGTAGATCCATCTCGCGGATATTCCTCGATATGCTGATACCACGGATGTTGGATGGGAGGTAGCTCATCTGATACTTCTCCAATGTAATTCCCATAAAAATTTGGGCCTTGTGCGTGGAAATTGTGACGCTTTAGCAAGTGTTCCTTATCCGATATCATGCGAATCAAGGAGGCCAAAGTTGCTAATCGTCCCGCAAGTCATTCCTATTACGAGGAACGATAGAAAGGAGATTTCTTCGAACTCCAAAGCCATCTTCAAAACCTGCTGATGGTAAGGCAACAAATGTAGTTCCTTGGTTTGATAGATTCCGGTAGATTGTCTAATTACCAACTCTAAATCTCCAAGGACAGTTAATCGTCTGATGCCCATTGAACGGGCAAGTTTTAGCCCCATGTGACAGCCTTCATACTCAGCCGTATTATTGGTGCTGACAAACTGCAATTTGATTTACGCTGACGGATACTGCTTCCTCCGTGTCGAGATACTAGAACCGCCCCACTCCGTAACCTTTCATATTAATAGCTCCATCAAAATACATCTTCCATGATTGGCGCGTATCGTGCTGATGGTGTTGTTGTACTGTCATTACTCCTTCGTCGGGGAAATATGTTTCCAAGGGTTTGAAATCCCCTGAAGGTGTGGCGGCCAGTTGATCCGCAATTCCTTGACCTTTGATGGACTTTTGAGTCACATATACGATGTCAAATTGTTGTAGGATCAATCGCCATCCGGACAAACGCGCATTTAACATGGGTTTGTTAAAACGTATTTGAGAGGATCCACGCGGGATATGAGATGGGTTGTGTGACCATGGAGGTAATGTTGTAACTTCATGGAAGCTCATGCTAAAGCACAACACGTCTTTTCGATCAGAGTGTACTTGTGTTCACTTGCAAATTGAACCTTTTCTTTGAGAGGTAATAGATAGCTTCGTTCTTGGCCTCTATCGTCCTTCTCGTCTCAAAGATGTAGCCCATGGCATTGTCACTTATGGACAGGTACATAAATAGGGGAACATCATCCCTAGGTGGTACCAACACGGGAGCTTTGACTAGATGTTCCTTGATTGTAAGGAAGGCCTTTTAACACTCATCATTCCATTTCATGGAGGAGTTCTTCCTTAATAAGCTTGAATATTGGCTCACGAAGTTCTTTGTGAGTTGGAGATAAACTCGCTAATGAAGTTAATTCTTCCCAAAATCCCGTATTTCCTTCTCTCGCATTCGAGGAATGGGCATTTCGTGATGGCTTGGATTTTGGCAGGATCCATCTCAATCCCCTTGTGGCTGACTAGAAATCCTAGCAACTTGCCTGATTTAACACCAAAGGCACATTTAGCTGGATTCAACTTCAAGTTGTACTTACGCAACCTGTTGAAAAACTTTCTGAGATGGTCTATATGGTCATCCTCCTTCCGGGACTTAACAATGATGTCATCCACGTAGATCTCAATCTCTTTATGCAGTAAGTCATGGAAAAGAGCCATCATAGCTCGTTGATAGGTGGGTCCGACATTGATGAGGCCGAATGACAACCGTCTATAGCAAAAGGTTCCCCAAGGCGTGATGAAAGCGGTTTTCTCACGATCTTCCTCAAAGAACCATGATCTCGATGGTACCTGCGAAGCAATCAAAGAAAGGAGTACATGTCGTATTACGCGATGATTGTCAACGAGAATGTGGATAAATGGCACGGAAAAATTCATCTTTTAAGCAAGCTTTGTTCAAGTCCCCCATAATCCACGCAAACTCGCACCTTCCCTCCGTGTTTAGGTGCAGACACGATGTTGGATATCCACTCGGGATATGTAGATACCATGATGATGCCACTTGAAATTATTTCACAATTTCTTCTTTCACCTTTAAACTCCACTCAGGTTTCAATCGCCTGAGCTTTTGCTTGACTGGCTTAAATCCCTCTTTAATGGGAAGGCAATGAAGGACAATTTCAGTGGAAAAACCCACCATGTCTTCATGAGACCATGCAAACACATCCTGGAACTAGGTTAATAGCGTAACTATGTCATTCCGTTGGTCTGGGGTAAGGTCTGAACCAATCTGGATTAACTTAGGGCTTTCTAAGGTTCCGAGATTGAAAGAAGTGGTTTGATCAAGGTTGGGTTTGGGTTTGTCTTTGACCCATTCTTGAATTTCTGGAGGCACCTCAATGTCATCCTGTATATCCACCAAGGCTAAATTCATCTCTACATCAAAGGTACAATCCTTGGGAGAAGAGGCATTATGTCGCAAATCCGCACATCTAAATTTAGAGTCCTGAAACAAAATATGCTTTCACTTAGTATATATGAAATGAGTTGATCATACACGGTGTTAGCATATCTTGGCAAAATAAAACCGCTAATACATCATGAAAAAGTGCAGTTATTATATCTACAGGGCAGAAAGAGTTCTGCCCGTTTTACCCTTGTCGACCAATGCAAGGAATGTTGTTCCAATTGGCAAGGGCAAAGTCTGGGTAGACCACAGTGATGGAGGGATTGTCATCATCCTCCCTGTCCCGAATGATGTTCGTTATGAACGATGATGCGTATGTCTGACATCATCCGAATAACATCTTGCTTGACTCCTCGTTCCTCCTCCTCCACTGCGGGATTTGGAACAAAGACTTCTTTCTCCTTTACCGGTACCAGCTTAGGAAATAACATAGCCATTACATTGGCTGGCACCTTTACAGGAGGTTGTGCGGACTCAGAGCTTGAAGGCGAAGATGAACGCCGCATAGTTGAAGCTGAAAGAATCTGCTGATGCTTATGAGGATTCCTATGACTAGAACTGGCAGAATAGTCTAGCCCAGCTGTTCCAGTCTGCCTGGCTAATTGAATTGGGTATTTGATACCCTGGTGATCTTTACCCAGCCCTTGTCCCGGCTTATGACCCAATGACATCATTTCTTGAGTAGTCGACATTACCTCGGCGGAAACTTGGGTTCGGGCAATGGCGTTCCAATAGCATGGTATTGGGTATTGCTTACTTCCAAAGCATGAAAACTGACTGGTTTCACATCTGCATTGGCATTGATGAATGGTATGTCTCCGTGCTGAGGAATCTCCAGTTCAGCGTTGACTGTGACCAGGCTATTGTTGATAATGTATTTCAACTGTTGGTGAAGAGTGGAGGGGACTTCCCCAGCCATATGAATCCATGGCCGTCCCAAGAGCAGGTTGTATCCCGAATCTATCTTGAGCACATGGAAAGATACGCATAATGTGTGAGGACCAATTTCGATTGACAGCTCATTTACTCCGACCGAATTACGGTGGGCTCCATCAAAAGCTTTGATGATAGTATGGTTACTCCGAATTCGGTTGAGATTGATATTCATCTTCACCAAGGTAACGTATGGACAGATATTCAGAGAGGAACCTCCATCTATTAAGACTCCAGCTACCATATATCCGGAGGACAAAACCGTAATGTGCAACAGCTTTCAATGACCGGTCCCTTCGGGCGGCATGTCATCATCAGTGAAGGATATCACATTGTTGTTGAAAATGTGATCAACCAGATGTTGAAATTTTTCCGTATCAACTAATGTTGGTAAATAGGCTTCTTCTAAAACCTTCAACAAGACCTTCCGGTGATCCTCGGAAGTTAGGACCAAGTCCAAAAATTGATATTTGTTGTGGAGCTTCTTTCAAGCTTAAAACCACCGTGGCTTCGTTATGACCCATAGTGCGGAGGAATTTTTCAATCCTCTCCATGGGTATTTTCCCCTTTGATTTGATGGTAGACTTCATCACCTGTTGGGGAAGATACAGTGGATTTTCCTTCGACACTGTAGCAGTTGTATGTGAGGTGGCTCCTTCACCTTCTCCATATTTCCACGGAACTGTGCGCAAGCTAACAATAGGATATTATGCTCTGCACGGCAAGTTGATTGGCTCGGGAGCGGCCACTTTCAAAGGATTGTTGCTCCCCTTGAGTTGAATTATTGGTATTGTAAGTGATTTGTTAACCCCATCAGTTTCAGCGGATATAACTGCTACCACACTGTTCCACTTAGTAGGCCTGAATCTTCACTTGCACGTAAGCACAAGATCGTTTCTTTACGCTAAGCGCAGATACCACCGGTCAATTAGATTTTGGATAAGGTGGCGGAGTGCCCAAAGATTCTTCCTCTTGTGACCGCGAGACTGGGAGTGATATTGACATACTCCATCAGAGTTGTACCGCTCGAAACGAGGGTTGATTGAAGGTAGAAGGGAACTGATCCTTCCTTCATTGATTAACATATGAAGAATTTCCTCCATAGGTTGGCCCAAATAGGTGAATTCTCTTTTGTTGGAAAAATCCCGATGGGCTTTAGCATTTGCTCTCTTCGTCACTTTGTCTTCCATCATTTCATTCTCTGAAAGTGACGAGGGAATATTCATGACAAGAGGTAGAAGACTGGCATGCTCCTGGCTGATTAATTGACGTGTCACTTGATGCTGATAAGTCACCAGTTCTACTAATTGTTCAATTTGTTTGCATAGAGCTTTCATCTTTCGTTCCATTGTGAACTGGAACTTGGCATAATCCCATTTGTCATCACCGTCTTTGAGGGTTTGGGAGGATTCACAGCTGAAATGGGAATTCTGTCCATTACTCCAATTTATCATGTTGACCTCTTTTTCTTTGTGCTGAGGAAGAGGGTTGTCTTGAACGTGAGGATGATCTGGTTTGGTGACCATGATCTCCCCGTTGTCTATCAGGTCCTAGATCTTGTGTTTCAAGGCCCAACAATCCTGAGTATCATGTCCAGGTGCCCCGGCATGATAAGTACATTCCGGCGAAGATTGAAACCCCGTCCATTAGAAATTTGGTGGTGCAAAAGAAGATGCGTAATTTTCCTCTGTGTTGTCAGAAGAGTTAGAATGTTCTCAAGGGTATCCCCTAAGGGTGTAAACACTCGAGGGCGTTTGACTTCTCCACCTGTTGGTATTGGAGGGTTCACAGGTTTGTGCTTGAAAGGGAGTGTAGTTTCTCCTTTGAATAGGCGTATTACGATTGCCTTTTTACCCCAATCGTATCAGGAAACATCTTCCTCTTTCTTTTGTGGACCCTCAAGAGTTGTTCCCATAATTTCCGGATTGGATGTGATCGACAATGACTTTGAGTGCGACTAGGTCATGAATTTTTCCGACGTCAATCCCATCTCACCATCTCCCCATGTTTGACCATTTCAGAAAATGGTTTGCGATCTTGGCTAAAACTCTTTCATAGAAAGGCGTTTCTTGTATGTCATGAAATTCATGACCATCTCGATTACATCATGGAAGGATCGACTTAGGCGACCAGGCGTCTCCACCTTTGAGCATACTCTCTGAATGACTCATTAGACATTTCTTGATCTTGGTAATTTGATACCGATCGAGGAGCCATTTGAGTTTGAAAGTCAGATTGAGTGAGGAAAGCATGTGCTAGCTCTTCCCAGCTATGGACCTTTGAATTGTCTAATCTTGTGTACCACGACCGGGCTTCTTCAGTTAGACTTTTCAGGAATAATTGCATTCTAAGCTTTTCGTCCTCTGCATAAGATCCGAGTTCTCCAATAAACACCTTTAAATGTGTGTAAGGATCTCCTAACCCGTCATATTTTTCAAAGTCAGGAGTTTTAAACTTTTCTGGATAATGAACACCAGGAAAAATACATAGATCATCATATGAAACACTCCCGTGTGTTCCAATTCCTTTAATAGCACGAAGGGTCTCTTCCATGTGGAGGACTTTCTTTTTGATGTCACCAGTGTCTGGATATCCAGTGGGATGGAAAGCATCATGAGTTTTGTTGGTCGTATCCAACTGCAGTTCAGGTATTGTAATGACCTGGGTTCCTCCTTGTGTGGAGGATTCACATGTCTGGTATTTTCGACCACCTGTGTGATGGTTTAATTCTTTGAGTAGAAACGACCAAATCAGTAATTTGTTTGCTTAATCCATCGAATTCTTTGCGAGAAACTGGATTAAGTTCAGTCTGGTCGGATGACGACATGATTGACTGTAGGCCTGTTGCCTTTTTGGACTTTAACCGGGTAGTAGGTCCGATTGATTCCCTGCGAAAGACTTGCATAGTTTATTCTTTAGGGAATGTGTATAATAACATGCTATGTGATGTGTCCATTTTAGGAATTTTATCCTGCAAAACGGATGTCAGTTGTTTGTAGTATGTATGCGTATGCATTTCTTCATATTTCTCATTACATGGAGATAAATATGGAATGAAATTACAAGTAATTGTGTTTACGCGTAATTTGAAAATGAGAGCATGAAGAGACTTTCCTCCGTTTTGGGTTTATCAGAGGCTAACCTATCTTAGGTTACTCTCGCGGCTTTTTGGCATGAAGGTTCCCAAATCATCGCAATCTACTTGATGGAAAATTAATCCGGTCTTTCAACTGGAGCGAATTTGGGTGGTGCCTTTCCTGAGCCTCGGAGAATTAGCCTTCTCACGAGTCCGGTAATCAAACAAGCGACGGATAGCCTCCGGTGGAGGGACCACACAACATACATTCACATACATCGCGTCTCTCACCGTATGAAAAATGATGACATGTGCTGTAAGCACTAATATCACTGGCGGTGTAAGGTACAAAGCAATAATATCACAAGCGATATGGTGCGAAGCACTAATATCACAAGATTATGGTGCGAAGCACTAAGTGCAATAAGAAAATGCATTCGTACATTTAAATCAAATGTAAATGCAACATCCACACACAAAAAAAAAGATTCATTAGGGTCCGGGGACTTGGTTATCACGGAGGAAAGTGTGTTAGGCACCCCAGATTACTACTACAAAACAAAGAAATAGATAACACAAAAAAAGCGATTTCAAAAAACGTCAGAATTAAGCACAACACTACACAACGCTTTTTAAAGCGTTGTAATTAAGAAAAACGTTTTTAGTTGTAGATTCGTTTTTCAAAAATCAATATATGGATAAAAACGTTGTAGAAGATATAATTCCACAATGTTTTTTTGAATAAAAACGTTGTAAAAAGTATGATTCCACAACGTTTTTAAAATGTTGTAGATTAAAAAGAAAAAATAAAAAAAATATTGTGATTCACCTACAATACCAATGCACCTGTAATATGCTAATGCCATAATATATAGCTAAAAGGTCTAAATTCTCAATTAAATTTAAATTCAAAATATATCCACCATTCAAAATACATCCCAATAAATACCATTCATTTACAGTTTCACATTACTACATCCACAAAATATTACATTGTATTTTATCAGTTAGACTGCCTGATTAAAGTAAAATGGACATGTACTATGAAACAAAAAAGGAATTGGAGCTTTTACGTTACAGCATGACCAACTGTGATCAATGACATCAAGAATCTATGTTTTACTAGAAAATCAATTCAACCAAGTGGTTTGTTATATCATACACAATAATTGCAGCTGCAGCTCCTCTATAGTATATTGGAGCTAAGCTATGATATCTCTCTTGACCAGCAGTATCCCATATTTCAAATTTTACAGTTGCATCATTTACAGCCACTGTTTGTGAGAAAAAGGCAGCACCTATAACAAAACGAGTCAGAAACACAAGCATTAACAGTCAAAAACTAAATTCTATAAAATTTCAAGATATAACTTTTATCACCAATAAGGAAACTATTCAAAAAGAATAAATTAACAATTAGCAGACCATATATAAATCTTAACATTTCCAGATGATCAAATGCATACAAACCATATATAAATCTAAACTTTAATCCATAAATACCCAATTCAAATACTGAACATTGCCATATTGATCAACCCTGAAAGTTGCAGGATCAAAGCCAGCATTCCTAAAATTTCCAGCAGTGAAAATGAGTTAGAACTTAAAGGAATCTCAGGTGACGTTGCTAAACTAAAACCAATTTCGGGAAAGTTCCTTGGACATAATGACTAGCAATCCCAAAGCACCAATAAGAATATACTGCAATAGATGGGAAATAAAATCATATACACAACGTTTAAATATAGATAGATGTTCAGCACACATGTTGACAACTTTTAAGTCTGGGAGTTCCAACTAATAACTTTATTAAATTAAGAAAGCTACATATTTACTTATTTGTGAAGTATAGTAAACTGCACAATGATGAGGAATAAGTGGAAGGTAAACAGCCCAGCCCAAGGATTTTACAAGGAAAAAATTAAGCTGTTACATCATACGAAAGATATAACTATCTTTCCAACCCCAGTGCCCGCCCCCACAAATAATAACAACAACAACAACATAGTCTTTAATTCCAATAAGGAGTGCAGCAGTGTGCAAATACGACTTGCACTATTTGATAGAATCTAAGGAATAGTTATCTACCAACATGACAGAGGAGTATTCACTCCCAAATGCCTGTGGTCTAAAAAAAAGTTTGACAGTACCAGATCATTAGAGTAATGAGGATCAGAGGTAAGCAACAAAAGCCTATCAGCTGCTATCGAGTAGCTTACCTTTGAAGAGCAGTTACTATTTCCTCCTGTTAGCAGTGTACCAAAAAATGCTGCAAAATAGCAAGTGTTAATCAGAAAATGAAAATTATTACTCAAGAAGCATGCCTCTTAAAACTCTTGCATATCTTACTTGATGCTTTTGCTTTCTTTTTGGTGACAGGCGCATTATTTAGCTTCTTTATAAGACCAAAAACTTCTCGGGAACTCTCATCCTCAGCTGGTGACACTAAGGTTGCCTGATCTCCCTAAAAGTTTATGAAGTACAACAATTGTCTAAGTGAAAATTAAGGAATCTACAACTATTAAGTACCAAAATTTAGGGAGTTCAGAACTAAAGATAGACTTCCATGATAAACAGCATATTCTGATCAGGCATACTAGCAGAGATAAACAATAGTCATATATAACAGCACAAATCCAATAAAAGTTGAAAACACTCGCAGCTTTGTCAAGCACTCGCTGTTTAACAATCCTCTTTTCTGTTTCCTCGTCATCAGATGACAAGAAAGCATATAACCCCCTGCCCTGTCATCTTTGTTATTGTTATCTCCTGAGAAAGGAAGCACAATCAGAAAATTGAGCAAAAAGAACAAACTAGTAACCTCAAGTTCGCTAGCCAGATTAGTGTGTTTGCTTCTAAGAGCTTCCATTATATCCTTTGCAGCATCAAAAGCACTGGCAGCAGAAGCAACCAAACCCAGCGCACCTGTACGCCTTAAAGCATTCTGGCCACCATCACTAACAGTTGAAGAACTCTGTTGCAAAGGTTGGTCATTCCCACTACCTTCAACAGCTGAAGACCTTTCAGATTCTTGCACCTGAGAGTTTACCCCATCATGTGACCCAAGAGCACCACTTGATTGACTTCTTTGGTGAACCTGATTGTCAGAGGCTAATGAACCCCCGCCATTACTTGCTACTCTTGCATTTGCATCAGCCAATCCAACAGTACCAGAACCTGGTATAGAAGCATTTTGCTGCATTCTTTGTTGAGCCATTGCCATTCGACCAAATTCAGATTTATTTGCAACAATTCAATATATAGAAACTTTAATTTTTCAGTTTGACAGTGTCTGTAGCATTGAAACACATAATAATGCATCTGAAACTCAATTAACCAATTACCAAAGATAGAAGATACAAGTAAGATAAACTAGATAGCAATAGTGGGTAATCACAACAAGCCCAAAGATTTAAGTACTTAATAGTATCTGAAAGACCAGGTAGAAACTTCTGCTGCTGAGATTTAAGTACTTACAGTGTATCAAGATTGATAATTCTCCCCAACTCAACAGGTATGCCTCCCTTAAATTCATTAGAAGAAAATGCAACAGTTTATAAGAATTGCAGCTCATAATTCGAGTAAAACTTAAACAAAAAAGTAAAGAAAACTCAAAAGAAACAGCAAGTTGCAATAACATACACAACAAAAATTAAGCTTACAGTTTCAGCCTGGGCTTGCATTGCCTTAAACTCTGCTGCTTATATCATTAGTTAGTTTGGTTAGAACCAAATAAAATTCAGTCAACATAATTTCAACTTAAAACCCATAATTACCCCAAATGAATCAAAAAGCACAATTAATTAAATCCATACAGTGAAATAAATGTTTAGCAAGGGTGCCATTGGGCATGTACCCAGCAACAAGCAGCCTCTTGTCACCATCACAGCAATACCCAATCAAATTGGCTAACCTCTTGTATCTCAGCTTCCCAACACCCCAAGCTTCATCCTTCAAAAACCCTAATTTTAAAAACCCATTTACCACAATAAACCCTAAGGCTTCAATTCAATTCCATCAATAAACAAGTAGTTAAAAATTATTACTACAAACTGTTTAGGATCAGGCCAGGCCATTTTGCTAAATTTCTTAATAGCAATCCACCTCCGATTCTGCAGCCGACCCTTGTATACCACATTTGGGGTTTTTTCGCCACTCTCAGAAACAATAAACTCCGGACTGAAATTGTTGGTGGCAGCTTTAAGTCGACGAGATTATGAATCGGAGTCTCCGAAGCCACGTCCCAGTACTTGACAACGGCATCGTCGGCGCCGGAGAGGAGGTGAAGCTTATCGAGGCGAGGGTATTTAACTACATGAACGGGGCGGGAGTGACACGGAGTTTCCAGAGGGGTAACCGGGACTTGGCATCGAAGACTTGAACCAGATCTGAGTGGGATCCGGCGGCGAGGAGGCGTTCGTCCGAGCGGAAAGAGGCGGATGTGGCTGTATCTTTGAAGGCGGAGATGGTGGCTATGGGTGTTAGGCTTGGAGACGGTTGCGGAGTGAGTGGCGGCGAAGTGGTTAGGAAAAGTTGGCGAGAACGAGAGAGAAGTGGATGGAGAAAAGTACAGAGATAGAGATAGGAGAGAGAAGAAATTCTGTATTTTTCAATTTTGAGCTCCGTGTTTTTTAGATACTTAACATTTTTTTTAAAAAACGTTATCTAGTTAAAATAAAAAAAATATATTTTTAAATAGATAACGTTTTTGCATATATATCTACAATATTTTATTTAAAAACGTTGTGAAAAAAAATACCACAACGTTTTTATAAAAAAATATTGTCTTTTAAGCGTTGTCTACTTAGTATTTTATAGTAGTAGACATCCAGTTATTACCATGATGACCGTCTCTTTTGAAACTATTATCCTAATGTGTGTGTGGAATCGATGTCTTTGTTTATTTGGAAGTAGTCACGAGGCCTCGTTTAGCACTTATATATACATGAGGTTTGAATTTATGTAAAATTCGGTTTAAGCCTGAAATCTTCGCAATTTGTATGAAAGCGATGAAATGTATATAAAATCCCAACTTTTGAATAAAGATGAATTTTCTATAAATATTATTTTTGAATATTATAGAGTGAAATTGATATAATGTTATAGTTGTGGAAAATATTTATAAATTTTACAAAATACATGAGTTGTTATATAATATTCGATTGGTGGGAGAATATTTGTACAACCAAGACAATCATTAGTGGACCCCACAACGGAATTATTATCGGATTGAGAAAATGACAAAAATATTTTATGAAAATAACTACGGAAGTTTCACAGTTAATGTTGAAACACCGGTGTTAAAAAGAAATGCGATGTACGTGTGGTTGCATAAGAGCACTTCGGTATTAATTATTGATCTTTACGTGATAAATCACCGGTTTTGTTGGTATTATTAATGTAATAAGACGTAAAATCTTTTTATATAAAATGTAATACTTTTATAAAATTATTCTATAAATAGAATATATTATATTCTATTATGCATAGTATTGCATAATGTATGCGCATAGTATTTTGCATAGTAAAATCTTTTTATATAAAAATGAATACTTTTATAAAGTTATACATTTTATTAGACAATAATTAGAATATATTATATTTTATTATGCATAGTGTTTTACATAATGCTCTGCATAGTATTTGCATAGTAAAATTTTTTATAAAGTTATTCGTTTTATTAGATTATAAATAGAATATATTATATTTTATTTAAAAGATTTTGCTTTAAATATGAACCGTCAGATTAAAGTAAATCAATATGGACCGTTCATGAGTTAATTACTATGCAGTCCATTTTTCTATAAATAGAAGCTCATTCCTTCATTATTTTCTTACGAATTCACTGAAACTCTATAGAGATAAACTATAGAGAGAAAGAAGAAAGTATTCTTGTAAGACCTCAACTTTTTATAAATAAAATTGAATATTCCTCTAATTATTATTTTGAAATAATAAGGTGTTAATTTGATATAATATTTTGGTTATGGATGAAATGTGATAATTTTGCAAAATAAACAAGTGGTTATAAAATATTCATTGTTGTTTGGAATATTAAATGCGGCCAGTAGCAGACCATTTGTGGGCCCCATATAATGAATAATAACTGTCGGATGAAAAAAAGCGACAAAGTATGAGTTTTTATAAATAACAACGTAATTATTACCAATTAACAACATTTGGATTACACGGTGGTTAAAATACGATGTCTGGCGTGGTTGCATTGAAGAAGCACCGATTTTGCACGATATTTTTGAATTATTGATTCTTACGTGAAAGGCACTACTCAATAATTATTACGATAATTCTTTATTCAATATTTTATTTTATTGATTCAATAATTCTTTGCGTTGATATTTTATATTATTGTTGTTTTAATAATTGTCAACGCACAAAGATATTTTCCATTATCATATCAATAATTCATATTATTTGAATAATATTATTAGATAGCATTATTGACAATGTCTAGAAAGTTCTGTCAAGGAGAGGTTTGGTCACCTAATTGCACGCCAGTAAGGAGAAATCCTTATTGGAAAGCCCTCTCTTTCCTGGGAATGGCCTGGTTATCATAAATATGATTCTGTAATATTATTTATGAATAATTAATTATTGATTCATATGATAAGAAAATATTTATTTTATGTGGATATAAATGTTGGATATATTTATTGTGGCTAAAAATGAAGGAGTTAATGTTGAGGTGTTTTATCAGTATTTTTGTCTGAATTGAGGTATTAAAAATTAAACCAAGTGTTTTTTTAGATATATTAAATGAGTTATAATTTTTAATCCGGCCATTGGATCATTGTAATTTTTGGATATGTTATACATATATAAGTTGAGTATATGTCCACAAATTTTGAACCGTTAAAAATGAACGTATGATTTGTTATGAATTTTAAGAGGTGACTAATTCGAAAATTAGGTTTATAAATAATTTTGGTGGAAAATTCTAGAATTGAGTGGGCCCCACTTGTGGTTGGTGAAAAAATGTGTTGAATTTTATTTTAAATATGGTGGGTGGCAATAGTAGCAGGTAAAGCCATCAGGTTGCAGGTCAAGTCTGCTTCGGCGTGCTAACATTTTCCTATAAATAGAGGGCTAAGTTAGAATTAAAAATCACACTAGAAACATAAGCTTTCTCTCTTTCTCTCTATATATTATCGAGCGTATTCTTGTGAGTATTTTGATACTTTGAGTGTTGCTATATGGTGCAAGTTCCTTCAGCACTATATCCAGTATTCCAGTCAGAAGTACTGTCTTTTTAAGGTAAGGGATGTTATTTTCTTCATATATGATATTATTCTTCAATATCATTATGCCGAAGTATTGATCTGAACTTTTTATCAAATTTGGAACTTTTTGTGTCAGGGTTACTATTCACGTATACGTCACTATTCACGTATACAGCACTATTCACGAATACGGCACTATTTACCGAAAAATGAAATTTTCTCCTTTTTGTCCAAGATGTCTATTATGGTTACTATCTTTGATTGTATCCATGTTTTGATCTTTATTCTTGAATTTTGCTTCAAAATTGGTTATTATGGAGTATTATTGATCTTGGATAAATTGTAATACGAATCTCTAATATTTGTTATTTTGTTTCACTAGATTCGTTTTCTTTAATATATTTTTCATCATCCTCAGTCCTAAATGATGATATTACTGAATATCTTTGGCCTATAGTGCAAAGATGAATGATTAACTGATGAATATCTTTGGCCTGTAGTACAAAGATGAATGATTACCTAATGAATATCTTTGGCTCGTAGTGCAAAGATGAACAGGTGTTGAGATGAACATGACCAACTGGTGATACAAATGAATATCTTTGGCCTGTAGTGCAAAGATGAATATTTGATTAAAGATGTATATTGATTGTTGTTATAGGGATAAAATATTGATGATGGACTTTTAAATCTTAGAAGATAATGGAATTCTTTCTCTACTTGACTCTTCTAATGGATTCTTTGCTTTCATTGCAGATTGTTGATCTAAAACTTGTTGTCTATTATATTTTATCAAATTTTTCCCTATTGAAGACTAATGATAATTTGTTGTATATTATCTTAGTCATAATATTCTTTACTGGGCTAGTTGAGGTCACCCTTTTCCTTTTTGTTCCATTTTTCTTCTCGGAGAGGTGAGAACATAGCAGGATCTAATCGGGTATGGAGTGATGGTTCTAGAAAGATGTTTTAGCAGTCCTCACTATTTCTGTAAAATAGTGTTTGAATAATTGTAATGAGGACTTATTTGAGTGTGGATATTGTCTAGAAGATAATATTTGTAATTAAACTCACAGTATGTGTTGTCGTATTTTGCATGACAATTGTATTATTGAAGTTGTAGTTTGCTTTCTATACCATGTATTTAGCTTCTCGGAATGGGTGTTTTATACCTATTTTGGGGGCGTCACAGTTGGTATCAGAGCTTAGGGATATGATCCCTGACTGAGGTGTGAGACAAGAACTAGGAGGGGAGAGACGGGGAATTCCTTCACTAGTATGACCTACCTAAGTTTATTTGGTATTTAATTGGTCTGTCAGAGTATAGGGATAATATGTGATATGTCAATTAACCCTTGTTTTGTGGTAGTGTTTGAAAATGGCATCTGAAAATGTTGTGATAAGCAATGAAGCATATGAGACCGTTGAGTCACTAACGATCAATACCCAGGATAATGTGCATCAGGATGGAAATAATCCTCAGGTAAACAATAACACCGATCAAATGATGAACGATGGGATATTCAAAGGCTTTATGCAATTTATGCAATTTATGCAACATCAGGCGAGAGGGATTCCTGTTCAAAATACAGGTGGAAACACTGACAACTCTCGGATAGTCACCGCTAAGCAGTTCAAGGAGCTGGGACCACCAGAATTTTTGGGAAAGCCAGAACCACTTATGACAGAGACGTGGATAAAGCAGATCACCAAGATATTTGATGTTTTGGGATGTTCCGAGGAGCAAAAGGTTCCCTTTGCCACCTTCATGTTGCGAGGAGAGACAGATTACTAGCGGGAATTTGTAAAGCGTACTCAATCTGCCGCACTGAAGATGTCTTGGGAGAAGTTCTAAGAATTGTTCAATGATAAGTACTTTCCCGAAAGTATTCGTCACATGAAGGAGGTAGAGTTCATCAAGTTGGAGCAAAACAATATGAACGTGTCGCAGTACGAAGCTAAGTTTGCCAAGTTCTCCCAATTTGCATCCCATTTGGTTGATAATGAGGAGAGAATGACGCGAATGTTTCTGCGAGGTTTGAAACTCGAAATACGTCAATACCTCATTTCTCACAAACTTTGTTTATATTCAGATGTAGTGAATAAGGCTCAGTTATTGGAACGCGATAATGAGCCAGCCCAACCGAAGGATAACGAGCAACAACACGATAATAATCGTACCGGTGGCAACGGTCATCGGAACAATGATAACCATCGTGGAGGAAATTATCATGCCGTAAATGGTAACCACTTCCTATGTGGTAATCATGGCCAAGATAATAGAAGAAATGATTCAAGTGGAAATTTCAAGAAGAAAGGTTTAACGATGACGGAAGACATCTAAGAATAAAGACCAAAGACCAAAGAACAAATTCTAGGGAGGAGAACAACCGCCGCTAGAAGCTCTGAGATCACGGAGAGAGAGGGACATATAAGTCCAAACTGTTCACAGATTTCTAAGATATGTTTTAGTTGTGGAAAAGAGCGGTCACATAGCTCGATTTTGTCACAGAATAAAATCAAGTCCAGTTGGGACGGTGGCACCAAAGGTGGATACGGACAAAACAAAGTTGGTGGTTTCAGGAAGAATGTTTTTCGTGACTTCTCAAAGAGCGAGTAACCCGAACGAAGTTAGCACGGGTTAGTTATTTATAAATTCTTGCGAAGTCTATACCTTATTAGATACCGGTTCTACCCACTCTTTTATTTCTCCTGTTTGTGCTCAACGATTAAACTTGACTCCAGAGAAATTAGACTTTGACTTATCTGTGGAGACTCCGTTAGGAGAAACTGTTATCATATCCACGATTTATAAATCTTGTTTGATCCAAATGGGCACAATCATATTACCCGTTGATCTTATCTCTTTAAAGATACTTGCATTTGACGTAATCTTAGGAATTGATTGGTTAACTACTCATCATGCAAAAATTGATTATTTTCGTAAGGTTGTTAGTTTTCATATTCCTAACCAACCTGTTATGCGAATTCAAGAAATCAAATCATTGAAGTCAAAAAGTCATTCGTTTATTGAAAAATGGATGTCAAGCTTTCTTAGCCCATTTCATGGATTTAAACAAAAATACGTCAGATTTGAATGATATTTCTGTTGTTAGTGAATTTCCTAATGTATTTCCTGAAGAATTTCCTGGCATACCCCCAGAGCGTGATATTGAATTTTGTATCGACTTTGAACCCGGTACAAAACCCATTTCTAAACTCTCTTATCGAATGGTACCTATTGAACTTCAGGAGTTAAAAACCCAACTACAAGAGTTGGTACTCAAGCCTCTATTTGGTAACTTCCTTTGTGGAATGCACCAAAGCCAGACTCTCCGTAGGGGACACTATATTTGTTTGGTGGTAAAACAATAGGTGCTATTGTGACGTGCTATCCAAGATTGGGATATGAGTCACAGTTGAGAGCAACTTAAGTCAGTAATCGAAATACGTAGCTTCAAACACTATGCAGGCACTATGCAAATACTATGCATAATAAAATATAATATATTCTAATTATTGTCTAATAAAACAAATAACTTTATAAAAGTATTTTGTTTTATATAAAAAGATTTTACTATGCAAAACACTATGCATAATAAAATATAATATATTCTATTTATAGAATAACTTTATAAAAGTATTCTATTTTATATAAAAAGATTTTACTATGCAAAATACTATGCAGACACTATGCAACACTATGCATAATAGAATATAATATATTCTATTTATAGAATAACTTTATAAAAGTATTCTGTTTTATTACATTAATAATACCAATAACATAAAAATGAGTGACTTATCACGTAAGCATCAATAATCAATACCGTATTGTTACTATATGCAACCACGCCAGACATCGTATTTTACTACCGAGTAGTTCAACAGTATTAACGGTAAAACTTTCGTTGTTATTCTCATAAAATTATTTTTGTCGTTTTCTCAATCGAATAATTACATTTACGGGGTCCACCAATGATCGTGTATTATCGCATCTAATATTTCTGATAAAACAAATATTCCCCGACCAATCGAATATAATATGACAACTTGCATACTTTGCAAAATTTATAAATACTACCCACAACTATAACATTATATCAAATCCACACCATAATATTCAAAAATATATTTCGAGAAAATAAAATCTTTATTCATAAAATATGGGGTCTCACAATCTCCCCTCCTTATAAAATTTCGCCCTCGAAATTTACGTACGTACCTGGTATGCCGAAGAGGTGAGGATACCTCGACTTCATTTCAAATTCTAACTCTTGAGGTATAACCTTTGAGTGTTGAATACGATTCTTCTTATCCAAGATTTTAACACGTATCTCCTCAAACGTTAAATCATCCGCTATCTCGTCTAGTTCTAAATTAATAATGTGGTTCGGGCCGTCCACATATTTACGTAACATTGATACGTTAAAAATGTTATGAATACGCGACATACTTGGCGGTAAAACGAGTCTATAGGCCACAGTTCCTACTTCATCGAGGATTTCAAATGGGCCAATTAAATCGATGGTTGAGATTTCCTCTCTTAATCAATTTTTGTTTCTAGAATAACGCCCTCTTGAACCTTCTTCTTCACATTCATCAGCTCTGAGTATGTAGCTTGCACGGCTTTAACTTTATCGATTAAAGTCGATTCTACTCGTATATTCTTTATCTTCACGTGGGTCCCTAGAGTCTTTAACTCTATCTTCATCACTTGTAAGTTATACGAAATGAGTCTTTGTGTTAACAACATCGTACTCGTAAACGCATCTGATCTTCTACTCAACACATCAGCTACCACATTCTCTTTTCCACAATGGTATTGAATGGTACGATTGTAATCATCAACAGCTCGAGTCAACGTCTTTGGCACGTTATACGTTCGTTTTAGTTGAAGAAATATTTGAGGGTTTTAGAAATGGGTTTTGTCTTTCAGGTCAATACAAAATTCGATTTCACGCTCTAGGGGTAGGCTAAGAAGTTTTCAAGAATACTTCAGAAAATTTATTAACAATAGAAATATCATTCAAAACGGTGACCCTCATCCAAGACTTGGATAACACATGTAATGAAGGTTTTTCCTAACAGAGTTTCAACCGATAAGTCAAAGTCTAACTTCGCCGAAGTCAAATTTAAACGTTGAGCGCAAGCAAGAGAGATAAAAGAATGGGTAGAACCAGTATCTAATAAGATATAGACTTCGTAAGAATTTATAATTAACTAACCCGTGCTAACTTCGTTTGGGTCACTCGCTTTTTGAGAAGTCACGAAAAACGCTCTTCTTGAAACCACCGACTTTTTTTTGTCCGTATCCGCCTTTGGTACCACCGTCCCAGCTGGACTTGACTTCGATAAAATCGAGCTAGGTGACCTTCTCTTCTAGAAATTCCCACTTCTATTATCTTGGCCATGATTACCACCGGAGTGGTTACCATTCTTGGCATGATAATTTCCCCTACGATGGTTATCATTGTTTCGATGGCCGTTGCCACCGGTATGATTATTATCGTGTTGTTGGTTTTTAGTTGAGCTAACTCATTATCGCGCTCCAATAACTGAGCCCTATTCACAATATCTGAATATAAACAAAGTTTGTGAGAAATGAGGTATTGACGTATTTCGGGTTTTAAACGTCGCAGAAATATTCGCATCATTCTATCCTTATTATCGACCAAATGGGATACAAATCGGGATAACTCCGCAAACTTAGCCTCGTAATGCGACACGTTCATATTATTTTTCTCCATTGCACATCTCAAAATTTTTAGATGTCATTCTCAAATACTGCCACAAAACAAGGGTTAATTAACATATCACATATTATCCCTATACTATGACCGACCAATTAAATACCAAATAAACTTAGGTAGGTCATACTAGTGAAGGAATTCCCCGTCTCTCCCCTCCTAGTTCTATTCTCACATCCTAGCTAAGGATCATATCCCTAAGCTCTGATACCAACTGTAACGCCCCCAAAATAGGTATACATCACCCATCTTGAGTGGTCAAATACATGGTACAGAATTCAAATACAAACTTAAATATACAACATGAGCTGTGAGTTTTAATACAAATATTGTCATCTAGACAATATCCACAATCAATGGAGTCCTCATTACATTTATTATTACACTATTTCACAGAATAGTGAGGACTACTAATACACCATCTAGGACCATCACTTTGTTTCCCGACTAGTCCCAGCTACGTTCTCATTTTTTGAAGAGAACAATGAAAGAAAGGGTGAGCTAAACTAGCCCAGTAAAAAATATTATGACTAAGATAATGCAGAATAAATTATCGTTAGCCTTCAACAGTGTTAAACTGATACAATATAACAAACATCAAGTTTAACTGCAGCGGAATAAGCAATCCATTAGAAGAGTCGAGTAGAGAATAAAATCTATTATTTCATTATCGCTGAGACTCAGCTTAATAAATAATCCACATCATTAAATCATTCCTGCACTACAGGCCAAGGATATTCTTTAGTATCACGACCACGAATTATCCATGCACTACGGGCCAAAGATAATCGTGTTTTCATCAATGGTCCTTATCATGCCATAAAATAATTCATCTTTGCACTACGGCCAAAGAGAATCCATAGCCATAATCATACCAAAAACTGTCCATCAATGCACTACGGGCCAATGAGGACTTTTTTCACATCATTTGTAACATTACGATCATGATTACAAGAATAATCCTCGTCATAATCATACCAAGTCCATCTATGAACTACAGGCCCACGAGATGACTTTCAAAAATTTAAATATGAGGAGATGAAAATGGATATAAGAATTCAATAAAACAAGTTCAAGAATTAATTTATTCAGGAACTAATAACGTCCAAATTGTCAACATGATACTTCTTTGTAGAGTAAAATTCAAGAATGCTCAGAAGAATATTTTCATGAAAAGATACTTGATGAAGCGCAAATATCAAGGATATTCCACTAATTTCATGGAGTATAGAAGTAAAAATTTAACCAATTGAGTATAATAAAGAATGGAATAACAAAAGAAATCACCATGCATGCGGTACTTTGCATAGACAGTTTATTCCAACAGAATAATAATAACGGAACTAGGTCGAATTTAAATTACATGCCGGCGGTGATGTTCCAATAGAATAATAAAGAATGTAATAACAACAAATCACCATGCATGCGGTGCTTAGATAGACAAGTTTATTCTAACGTAATAATAAAGATGGAACCAGTCCCACGTAAAACGCATGCAGACGGGATATTCCAACGTAATAATAAAGATTTTAACTAGGTCCCGCTTTAAAACGCATGCATGAACGAGGATATTCCAATGTAATAATAAAGAATGGAATAATAATAGAATTTCACCATGTATGCGGTACTTTGTATAGACAGGTTATTCCAACATAATAATAAAGATTGGAATAACAAAAGAATTTCACCAAGTATAGGGTATCCCGCGTATACAAGTTATTCCAACAGAATAATAAAGAATGGAATAACAAAAGAATTTCACCAATAAGAAAGAAGGAATACCCCTAACGAGTACAACAAATAATATTCCCTACCTTAAGAAGATGAGTACTGGATATATAAGTAGTGAAGTAGCAGAATACTTTCTTCTTTCTCTCTATAGTTTCTCTCTCTAGAGTTGCAGTGAATTCGTAAGAAATAATGAATGAATGAGCTTCTATTTATAGAAAAATGGATTGCATAGTAACTAACTCATGAATGGTCCAGATTGATTAACTTTAATCTGACGGTCCATATTTAAAGCAAAATCTTTTAAATAAAATATAATATATTCTATTTGTAATCTAATAAAATGAATAACTTTATAAAAGATTTTACTATGCAAACACTATGCAGGCACTATATAAATACTATGCATAATAAAATATAATATATTCTAATTATTGTCTAATAAAACAAATAACTTTATAAAAGTATTTTGTTTTATATAAAAAGATTTTACTATGCAAAACACTATGCATAATAAAATATAATATATTCTATTTATAGAATAACTTTATAAAAGTATTCTGTTTTATATAAAAAGATTTTACTATGCAAAATACTATGCAGACACTATGCAACACTATGCATAATAGAATATAATATATTCTATTTATAGAATAACTTTATAAAAGTATTCTGTTTTATTACATTAATAATATCAATAACACAAAAATGAGTGACTTATCACGTAAGCATCAATAATCAATACCGTGTGCTACTATGCAACCACGCGTATTACTGTACTTTTACTACCGAGTAGTTCAACAGTATTAACGGTAAAACTTCCGTCGTTATTCTCATCAAAATATTTTTGTCATTTTCTCAAATAATTTCGTTGCGGGGTCCACCAATGATTGTGCCATTGCACGAATATTCCTTGATAAAACAAATATTCCCCGACCAATCGAATATAATATGACAACTTGTATACTTTGCAAAATTTATAAATACTACCCACAACTATAACATTATATCAAATCCACACCATAATATTCAAAAAAAAATTTCGAGAAAATAAAATCTTTATTCATAAAATCTGGGGTCTCACAGTCCAACCATTGGGTCTTTGTGAAAACCTTTTCAAAATCAGTTGAGTTAGTACAACCATTTCAAATCTACCAACTGACGACTCTAAAAGTCAAATCGTTGACATTCATATGTCGGCCTTTTCAAACTTGTCTTTTCAGACAAAACTCACCAAATGAAAATACAAAAAGACAAGCAAAGAAAGGGACACAAATCTTCCTGACGTCGACAAAGAGTTCATGGTCAATTACAATGTCCCCTAGCTCATCATCATTGGCACAATCATAATAATCACTATTTGGGGTTGATAATACAACTGACCACCTAGCATCTAAATGATCTTCAACATAAAATACTTGTTTAACTAGGTTAGCCATAACAAATTGATCAATTTTAAAACTTATCCTATATAGATTGGCCAAATTAAATCCAAGTTCATCTACCTTAATACCATTATTGTTCTCAACCCAATCTCCCTTAAAGATAGGTACTCTAAACTTATGATAATCTAGCTCCTATATTTCCTGAATGACCCCATAGAAAATCATGTCTCCCACAATAGGATTTTTATCCTTTGCACTAGAAACTTGCATTGTCTTTTCCACTAGGTGCACTCCACTATTTTTGAACAGCTCACACAACATCACGTGACTTGGTGTTAAAGTGCACCCCCAATAACAATGTAGCTTTTATACTTTAGTATTTCTATACACAGTCCGTCTGAAAGACACCATAAATTCATTATTATGTCATTAGATGCTTGGGTAAGTTCATGTGAAACCTGAATCCAAATAATATAAATCAACAAACAAACAAGAGCAACCAACAAACATTTACAAAGATAAATACAATTTGGCCCTTTTGTGAAACCAACCAATGAATGTGCGATTGTGCTTATCTTGAAGTGTTGGTTGAAAAACCGATCACTAAACACGCACAAGTATACGCAGTCTAACAAGTAATACAGTGATAAGAAAAGTGTCGAACCCACGAGGAACTATCACTAATATTTACCAAATACCGACTTTGTATCGCTAAAGTCTTATTCGAACAATAGACTAATAGGATTGTGGTTAATCTAGATATAACTAATTAACAAAGCAAGTAAATGGATAACGAATGGCAATCGAAGGCACTACAAGCTAAGGTCACAACTTCACCCCATACAGGCATTCTGTCAAACACCTGGCGTGCTATGCTTCATCAAACTTCTTACCCTTCTCTCTTTGGACTTAATGGTCACGACAGTTTGTCGACCGAGAAAACACATAAGCTCATACACCTTTGTCGAGGTATGCATAAACATATCCTCTCTAGATCCACCCGATAGAGAATAGAACAGAAAAGAACGTCCAAGCTAGGTGATAATCCTACACATGTCTATGCGAATTAGCTTAACAAGGATTTAAGCCTAAGTTCTCAATAGGTCACACGTGGCGCACATATATATGTCTATTCTATGCACAACTTATGTAGTCAAAACCCATAATTACATACCAATATATTTAGGTGTAAATCTATAATCCTTATTTCAATATCATATAGATTACCAAAATCATCACTAATGTCTTAGCGAGAATCATTAAGCATGAATATATTAAACCAAATCATATGGTGCCAACCAAAGAGATTAGACAATCAATTTAAATATAACCTTAGAGTCAATACTTAGTTCATAGCTATTGAACAAATATAAGTAGCAATAAAGACAACATTTATGGATTAAAAAATCAGAGGAAATAAATGGATAAGAATAAACTCTGTCGAGGCTCTTCAGTCTCCAAGCATTCTGCTCCTTTCAAGCTCTCCAATTTGTGTAGCTCACTGCTCTTGTTGCTCCAAGGAAATCCCAAACTTTTCCCTAATCTACCTAATCTATATTTACAGACATTATCTAAGAATTAAAGAGAGCAAATACAAAAGAGGTGAGAGAACTATATTATCATAAGCTAAACTATCATAATCTATCTGAATATATTTAGATGGAGAGGCTGGCTTGATATATATCTCTGTTTCCTTCTTTAGCTAGGTCAAAATCAAGTCTTCTCTGCATGGGCACCGGAGGTCGCGCTGCGGTGCGAGCAATAGACTTATGGGTGGCGTTTGTGATGCCCCTTAATTCAGACCGCCACTTGTTCACTCGGATTCGGTTCATCACGTTCTCATGGTAACACCATAATAACTAAAATCATACATTCACAATGAAAGATCTAATTTAAAATAATATACAATATTTTATTATAATTATTCCCCCAAGTCTCGCAACCTACAGTGCTTAATAGATTACATAATTATATTGAATAAAGACTTATTACATAAATCTACATAAGATTAAGCATAGTTTGAAAATAGTCTTAATACAACATAATAAATTTAAACATAAAAGGGACAAGCTAGTCGGTAGCCTTTACCTTGCCCTTGTCTTTCCCAGAGACACCTCCATGTTTCGCCTTAACTAAAAGGTTTTAAATAAGCAAGAATGAGCACAAATTGCCCAGCAAGTAATATACAACAAGGGTAAGGAGTTTTATAACACAAGTTTGAGATATCAGAGTATCATCTCTAAGATAGTTCAGAGTTTCAGAATAATGTCATGAATAATGAATATCAACAATTCTTTGAATAAGAACAATAATTCAATATAAATCAACGGATATATATGAATTCAAAGACTATCAAGGTATCCGACTGATAACAATTTATACTGAGCAGTCACTGAGGACTATTAAACATCTACTACAATTACCAATATTAAACTGATAACCCAAAAGAATCAAGTATTATAGATGATCAGTCTAAATACTTTAAGTTACGCATAACACCACAATAATAATATACTCATATGTTGGGGTTTCCAACAACATACATTCCCCTTACCTTAAGGGTTGTCCAACAACATACATTTCCGCACCAATCAATTGGTTTGGATAGTTTTATAAACATGCATATAATCTAGCCAAATCAAATGGCATAGATAATTTAACAATATTCATAAACAATATTAAGTTCAAATGAATAGTAATTTTCCTCAAGAGTTTAACATAATAGCTCATTCAATGAGATAAGCTTACGATATTCGTCGAATAAGTAATGCAAGAGTTAGAATACTTACATAATGTAAAGTAGGGTTCGGATACTTGCCTTAAACGTAGTTTATCCACGTTAAAAAATCAACACTTTCGAATCCTATTTATAGCATATTATATGTTCAAGATGTACATTAGCTAACACATATAGGTAAGTTCAACGTACACATAAACATCTAACTTAGTTATCACTTCATACACATTACGTATCCTATATTCTCATAGCACAATTCAGTTTGTAAGTCATCACAAATACAACAACGTCTTGATTGCTTTATTACTTGAAAATATTCTTTGGACTTAACATTTGGAAATTATGATCAACCTTTGTCTCTATCACATAACATGCTTCTTAACACATTACCTAGCATATTTGTCATATTTTAAAAGTTAAAGTAATCATCTAGGCATGCTTCAAACATCAGTTCAAAAATAGAAACTATTTAGAATCGCTAGACTTGCAGTAAGGCCACATATTAGCTAAGCTAGAGATGTATACAAAATCGCGTCAGTCCCCTGGTTAAGCCTTCAGACTCACCGTTGCCTTGTGGTTTCTACATAAAGCTTGACCAAAACAATCACACATGTTATATTTGTTATGTTAAAGGTCTTTTCATGCTTCTTAAGTCAACCTAGGTTCCTTCTTTCATAATAAAATTCTAAATTGATTATTTCAACAATTTAAGGCCATTCAAGGTCATGAAACCACAAAGTCTATCATGCTTGCTCTCTAAACATACAAGATAGTTATAAAACTCCTTTTAGGCATGCTTGTCAGTATTCATAACACATGTGTGCAATTAGCACCGCTTTGGTTAAAAATATGCTTCGTTTATGTTTTTCTTAAAATGTGATACACAAGCATGGTATATATACGTTTATACTACATGAGTGAGTATAAGAGTAACATCAAATGCGATCACAATGTCAGATTCTATTCCTCAAGGTAGCTTGCTCGAAATTCATAATTTCATTCGTAAAGCTTACTAATAAGTTCAACTTGTTCATGCTTTCTTGCTAATCACATACACAGAAGCTAAAGGTTTATTCATGCATTTCTAAGTCATGCCAACATGCTTTCTAGGTCAGTACATAAATAAGTCATTCATACTTGTCAAGTTCGTTTCTAAAGTTCTCAAATTCATTTTAAGTTACACCTTTCCGTTAATCATGCGAATCTAGTAAAACATGCTCACATTAAGTTAATATACTTGTATTGTAACATTCCAGAATTTTAAATGTAATATTAAATATTTATTAATTTATATAAATATTTAATGGATGTGATTATCGTTGAATAAATATTTGTTTAATTGATTTAATTTTATTTGGAGAATTATTTGTTAAATAAATAATTGATGAATTAAGGAAATGACTATTATGTTGATATTTCAATTTAATGGTTAATTATTTGTATTGTGTTTTGTGATTAAAGGATTTATTTAATTAGTTGTGATTTGAATTAATTAGAATAAACATGAAAGCTTGATTAATATAGTGCGACAAATAACTATATTATAAGGAGTTATTAAAATAAATTAAAGTAGTTTAATTTAGTTTTTGCCAAACAAGGGATTAATATATTAATTCTTTAACATTTAAAGGGTTTTTTCCAAACAAGCCTTATGGCTTTTGAGATTTCTAGTTTTTGAAATTAAATAAACTAAATAATATAAATAAAACAAATAAAATAATAAATATAATATAATTATAACTTATATGTTATTTTTATAACTGATATCCTAATAAGTATACGTATTAGTATTATATCAATTTTATTTTTACGCATACTTGTTAGTTGTCTAGTCTAAGCCTAAGAGAAGAAAGCTAAGAAGTTCAGAGAAGCTTGAGAGAATTGAGAGAAAGCGTGAGAGAAATTGAGAAGAATTGTCTGCAATTGCAAGAAATTATCACACTAATTGAAGGTAATTCTCCATAATCTCCATTATATATATATATATATATATATATATATATATATATATGTATGGATGAGTATTACAGCAAACTTTTATGTATTCTGTGAAATCAAAATTTATGAATTGTGGATAGATGCTTGGTAATTGAGATGATACATGCTTATGATGCTAGAGTTATGTTTAAAACAAGAAATTTGTATGGTAATTTCATTTTTGACAACAGATTTCATTAATACAACTCGGTTCAAGTTAATCATCCTTCCTCACGGCTTACTAACATTCTTACGTTATTAATCGAAACTCGATCGTCAATGGTTAAGCACACTTATTGCATACGCGTTTACGTAATATTCATCAACATTTAGTTGGAACTCGCAATGTTATTGCCATCATCGAAAAATGCTATGTTAAGTTAATTAATTCATTATCAAATAACTATCTTTCCTTTCGTATTCTTAATCGTACTTACTTCAACCTTAAGTGATCATAATTAAGGTTTAATCATGGCTTAACAATGTTATAATTAAGCTTTAGTTCTTCTTCAATTAGTTACCCTTCATACTCTACTTGTAAACTTTCTTCAATTTCAAAACCCTAAGGTTGGCGCTGCGGCGCCAACATCCCTTCTCTGTACTGCGCTGCGGTGCCACATGCTAGGGTTAAAAGACCGGACTCGGTGATGTGGCGCGAGTCCCTTCGTTACGGGTCGCGCTACGGTGCAACTCTCCAGTAGGTCCAATAGTTAATTAAACTATTGAAGAAATTAATGTAATTGTTATGAAAAAGAAATTAACTGAGTAATATTAGTTAATTTGATTAAGTTAAAATTATATTATGAGAGAGTATACAGTAATTATTATTGTGACGATGGAAATTATTATGAATTAAGTTTCGTAAATTATGTGGATGATTCACTTAATTAAAATAGTGAAATAACGTAAATATATTTGTTTTAATAAAATAAGAAGATAATGTGAATGTAATATGATTGTGAATTTCGTATATAGTTAAAATATTTATGGAATAAAATAAATATTTTATGGGAATTGTTATGGGATAATTTATTTAAAATGTGATAGTATTGATAGAATGAGAAATATTCTAATTTAATTAAATAATTAAATTAGAAGATTAATGATTTATTAACTAAAATTAGAGTTATATTGGTTAAGTAATTTAATCAAATAAAGGGTGACATTTGTGAACCATATGATAAGGGGGATTATTAAAATAAATTAAAAAGAAAATTGGGTTCTAGCCAAACATGGCCTAGAGACCCTTTATATTTTGTAACTGTTATTTTAAGTGTGCGTATAATGGATTGGCCATCAGTTTTTTTTACGTATTGTAATAGTTAACCTATATTGACACTAAGAGGAAGAAAGTTGCAGTGAATTTAGAGAGGAGATAGATTCTCTGAGAAATTGAGAGAGTTTTGAGAATCTAAGGAGGAAGAAGAAGGAGATTAATATCATCTAATTGAGCTTAGAAGAATCAAAGGCAAGTTCTAAAGTTTTTTTTTGTTTATTTTCTAAAGTATACTTCTCTAAAAATGAATTTCTATGGTTAATCTATAAAGGAATTTGTTATATATGTTCTTGAGTATGTATAATATGTTCTATATTGTTTATTGTTGAGTTTTCGGTAAACAAATTCATATTGTTGATGATAAATAAGAAGAGTTTGATTTTGGCTTAAAATATGTATTTTGGGCCTGTTTTGAGACTAAAATTAGTTAGGATTTTATGTTATAATTGTAATATCCCGAGTGCTTATGATAACGATCCTTAGAGAAGGAAATGAATGGGTTAAAGAATACATTATACTCAATATATAATTGAGTTAAAGTGAAAGTTATGAAATAAAACTTAGAACTTGTTGAGGTAATGAATGTAATAGGAAATATAAAACCTATATTAAAGTAATATGTTGAAGATATTCAACGATAAATTTTGAAAAGAGATTTGGTGAAAACTGAGTAAGGGAGGTTTCGTTGATTCCGCGGACGGAATCCTTATTATGGGGGAAGGATGTAACAATCCGAATTTTTATAAGTTATTAAAATAGGAATTTAATAATTCAAATTCTTATTATGAGATATTTTGAGTTTGAGTATGTATATATACGTGCTATATATTTTTAAGTATGTGATCTGGTGTGAAGAGAAATATATATTCATATATTGGGAAAGTGATGTTCAATAGTTAAGTTAACTATTGAAAAAATGAAATGAATTTGGTAATTAATTTAAAATATTTATTGAATTAAATAAATATTTTAAATAATATATTTATTGAGAAAAATAAATAATTTATAAAATTGTGGTATAATAATTTAGTTACGTGTATGATAATTAAATTAAAACAAATGTAAATTTTATTCTTTGAAGATTTAATTTAATGAATTAATTAAATTAAATGAGTTGTTTAATATTAAAGAAAATAAGTAAATTAAATAAAGCATTGTTTAAATCTAATTTATTAATTAAATTAGATATATGATTATTTATTAATCATCAGAAGAATTATAATAAAAATTATAATTATTATTGTAAGTTATGTAAAATGGTTACAGGTGTGACAAATAAAAACTATGTAATATAATCTTATCAAAATAAATTGGAATGAGGGGAATTGTGTGTAGCCAAACAAGGCCTTATGGCCTTTGGCTTATTGTAACTGACGCAGACGTAAAAGCTATATCAATTTATTTCTACGTATATTATTTCTTTCCCTAAGTTAGATATCAGTGAAGAACAGAGTATAGAGAGAGCTTGGTAGGAAGAGAGAAATTCTCTGTAGGTTTTGCTAGGGAGTTGGAATATCAATGGAAAACAATCATCTTCCCAATAAACAAAGATTCAAGGTATAATCTACTCTAATCTTAACTTCTATCTTTGAAATTATTATTGATAATTATGTGGGATTGATACAAATACTTGTATATAGAGTTTATAATCTATTAATCATCATATATGAGTGATTGTTTCAGTATCAAACACGTGAAATGGGATTGTAGGAAGAAATAGGGATAATAGTGGTTATGTATGACAAATGGCTTTAGAAAGTAAAAAATTTCATGTTTAATATGTGTGATAATCTGTAAATTGACGTTGGATTATGTTAGTATGTTAAGAAACGAAAGCGGCGTAGTTTGAATCATGTCAATTGATTAAGAAACGAAGTCGTGGCGATCGAATTCGCTAAATTATCAAAACATGAACAATTAGTATGAACATGAGTTGTAAATTCATATTTGGGTTAGTTAATGTTTATGTTAGTTGATGGGTATTATAATATGTTGTAGTTCTATGAATTACGAATCCATAGAATCGAAAACGGACTAATTTGGACATGTATAACTCAAATTATGACGGTTAGAAAGTAGTTTGGCTTGTTAGCTCGTAGCACGATATGAAATTTCCCACTTACAGTAGCTAGGCCCGCCCCTGCGGGCTATTTATAGGGCAAGACCCCCGCCCCGGCGGGGAATGGTCTGACTTGCAACTGCTGAGAAAATCTAACAGAACATGGTTTTCTAAAATGGACATAAACTTTTCATACGAACTATGATTGAGGTGATTCAAGATGATCCGGAACAAGGACGAATAGACCTACAACTTTTGTTCTTTAAGTGTTTCAATTTGAGATTGTTAGGAAGGGTAAAAATAGTCATCTTTGTGACTGTTACGTATTCAGAGGCGATAAGAGGGCGTCGAGCAAGCACATACGCAAGTATAGTGCTCCCGATGATGGAATATGTTATTCTAAGTGATGTAACATGAAAATGCATGATATTATACATGACATGTAAGATTTCCTTGCTCATAATAGAAATCATTAGCATGACATAGTATGTGTTTTGAAAATAAACTTAAACATTTTGAAAATATTATTCATGAGCATTGTGTTGTCTAAACTTCTGAACTTGTAGGATGACATACTAGTAACTTTTGGGTCTTTAAACATGGCCTATATGTGTAAACATGATAGGACTTTTATGTCTCTAGGCATGATGGGTACGTGCACACTACTAGATAGACATACTATGAACAATACATGTCTTAAAGTAAGATTTCAAGTCATAAACCATGCAAGTCACATGATTACATGTAAGCATGTATATTGAAAGTTGTTTAACCTCGTTGGTGGTCGTATAGTTAGGCCCTTGTTGTATGAACTTAATTAGCTGTGAAATAAATGGCAATACAGCTATAAAGTGTAAAACAACTTAAGGTAAATACAAGAGGCACCAAACTTGGGCTAAGACCTCATAACATGTGGGTAAGATATGTGTTAACATTTATGCATGCTAAAAACCACGATGAAACCAGAAAATACTCAACTTTAGTGCTGCCGGGAGATCTGCCAGTGCTGCGCCCATCCTGTGCCTAATTCTAGCGCAATTGCTGCCACTGTGGTAGTGATGCCTGATTATTTTAACTTTGATCTGAACCTTAAAGCATATGTGTAATGAATGTCTAAAGCTATAATACTTGACATAGATGATGTTTAAGCATGAGATCATGTAATGGTTATATAAAACATAGAGTTGTTAAATTTTATTAAAGTTTGTAAAATGTAAGAACGATGTAGATCGCGTATCTATGAACTTTAAATATGTGTCGAACACATAGTGAGTCAAGTGTGTGAATGATATATATGAATGCTGATGTCAAGTATGAGTGGTTAAGGTATACGTATACATACCTAGCTATTCTAAGAGTATGATGAGAAATTGAAAGGTATATTTTACAAACGTAGTTATAAAACAATGTAACGTTACTATTATATTAAGAATGTATGAAATATATGACTAATGGATGTGAATCCATGATTATATAAATGTGTAGGAATACACAAAGTGCAGATAAGCGTTAAGCAGTTAAGTCGTAGTTCATAAACTACAAATCAGGCAAGTCTTTCAGTTCCTATTTGTTATGTGAACTTGATGATTAACTATTTTAATCTTTATTGCAAATAACATGATGTGTTATATTTATGTTGAAAGTATGAAACGTTAAAGTCAACTTATGACTACGTTGATTGAGTAAAACATGCTGATTGAGGAAGGAACTCAATCTTTATACTTGTTATATGAACTGTAGCCTGTATGTTATGATAGTCCAATGTTTAAGAGATGTATGTTGAACATGTTATTATATGCTACGTGATGCATGAAAACTATTAGATTTTGCTGGGCTGTCGAGCTCAACCTTGCAAATAACCATTTTTGCAGGTCAATATTTCAAGGTAAAGTTATGTGTTACCTGAAAGACATGAATCCGATGTGGTACTTGAGGATTTATACACTTTGGTTGTCTTATTATTATTTGAACCATGTTTAAGGTTCTAAATGATGTATTAATGTTGAATTGTAATATCGTTTTGCAATGAAAACTATGGTAGTATTAAATTGATTCTGAGATGTTTAGATGTAAAGGTTGAAGGTTTTGGGAACGATAATAGTTTGTAATAGAAAATTTTAATTATTTTGCAAATTTCATTGGTTGTATTATCATTAATGATGTAAAATTAGAGGTTGAATGTATTGTTAACGACCGAAGTCGATAATTGAATTGTATGAATTTTTGGGGTCGTTACAATTGGTATCAAAGATGTAGGTTATAAACCTTAGGTAGGAGTACCATAGGCTATAACCTTAGAGAAGAGATGTGAAGATAATGAAAGAATAAGCTCAGATAGAGTTTGAACAATAATAAGTAATTTAAGAAACGTATAAAGAAGGGATTAAAACATGCGTGAGAGGATTCAAAGAAGAATCTCGCAGAGTTATGGAGTTACCCAACTCCAATAATAAGAATGTAATGTGATAATAAATAGACAATGTCTATAAGAAGAGAATGGTAAGGAATTTAAGAATGAAAGTTATAGTTAAGTATGGTACAGTTGTACTCTTTAGTAGTTGATGTATGGTATCTGGGCTAAACGATTCCTTCATAGAGCGGAGGTATATACGAACTAGCAACTCGGAACCTAGTTTGTTGGTTGTTTATGGGAAACCACTCAGCATACCATATTGAAACTCGTAGAGACTCGATGTGTACCAAGTCTAGAAAATGGATACGTATGATGAAAATGTGAAACTCGAATGAAATGTTGAGCAATATAAATGAAGTTGGAAATTCTTAAAGCAGGAATTGTTATATAAACAAGAAGATTCAAAGAAGAATCTTGAAGAGATATGTAGATAAGAAATGGGAGTTACCTGACTCCAATAGCCAAGATAACGAATAATGTCGTAAATGAAAGGAAAGAAAGGGGATCGTAAAACAAAGCGATCACGAGTTAAGAGAAGAATTTTTAAGGGAGATGATTATAGAATAAGATCACGACGTGATCTGTTTAAGTTATAGAAGAAAGATGGTCTGTAATGTTTGAATAATTATAGCTTAATGCCATGAAGATGGTGTACTATGAAATAGTACGAGATAACTCACGAGGAGTTATAGATGATGTGATACGAGGAATTCATATCAGGAAAAGAGCAAGTTAAGAGTAAGATAGAGTTAGGTGAGATTTCAATTGAGGACTCACGTGATGGCTGAGTTGTACAAATCTTTGTATGTGCGAGGGTTTTGTGCTTGCACTCAGTTTATCATATTGATAATCATTGGAATGTTGGTGTCGCGCTATCAATGTATATGTGGCGAAAAGGTGATTCTTTTCTCATGGGTATGTTTGATAGTTAGAAACTATTAAGATTAGTAAGATTATATTAGGATTAGGCGCGATTCTTAAAACTAATGCATATGGTAAGTTTGTGACTCATAATAATATGGTATGTTTTGAACCCTCAGCGAATGGACGCCTATGGTCTGACTAGGATAAGTTCTTAAACTCATATTATTGTGGCAAGTTCCTGAACTTCCAATGTGCAGTAAGTTTGATGAACTGGGGTATAATTAAGTTATGAATGAATAATTGAGGATTAGGGGAATAGATAGAATTATTAAGCAATGGATTAGTATAGAAAGTGGAGACATACATTTTTCCAAATCTTCTAGCTATGCTAGACTTCAAAATTTTTGACATCAAGCTAAATTCGCACTATGTGCCTTTTTAAAATGAATTTTTACTCTCAACGCATGGTGACAAATGTGACACCTCCAAATCCCGGTACTTCATTACCTCAAGATTTGGTGTTCACGTAATCAAAACATTCATTTATAACTACCCAATCATAAATAAAGTTGAATAATAAGCACCCCATAAAGGAATTTCATAAAATAAAATCTCCTAGGTTATCTAACCTTTAACAAACATTCATTCATGCGGAATTTTTAAAATAAACTCCATTACAATCTTTAAATCAAAGTCTCGATAATAAAACTATCAAAACTATTACAAGCCTTGATACTTGTTCATCTTTTCCTTTCCTTTATTGGTGCTAGATAAATCGTCACCCTTTCCATCTTTAGTTGTAAGGATTTTACGAGGCAAGAGTGAGCAAACAAGGCTCACTTGAAATATCAATGAATAAAACTTTCACATTCTTTTTGCCCATTCGAGGGCTCAATAGAAGCCCGAACAATAAGTTCTATTAACTTCTCATCGCTCCTTGCCTATTCGGAGGCTTAAAAGAAGCTGAAACATTTCTTGCCCATTCGAGGGCTCAATAGAATTGAACAATAAATTCTATTAACATCTTAAACATTCAACTGAGGGTCTAATGACCACGAACCTTGTCCACAGTTATAAGTAATCTTTCAACTTTAACTTTTACAGTCATACGACTATAATGACTTGAGGTACTTAGGGGATCAACCCTTACGTACATGTATTGTATACAAACATTTCAAATATAAAGTACAAAACTAAGCGTAACCCCTATAAATAGGGTTGTTCATCTCAGTATTTTGAGTACAAGTCCGCCCCAAAGATAGTTTGGTTTGGATACACTTCAAGGTAATTTGGAATTCAACGGACATCAACTAAGGATTAGTTGAATAAAGATAATAACAACATGTTATTGAATAATCTGTTGAATAAACATTTAGATTACGAGTTCATGCTTTAGGAATAATTCTAATAGCATAACAATTGAATAATCTATCATATCTTGCTTTGAACAATATTAAGCTAAGGTTATATCTTAAAATTTATTATCAAGCATGCACAACAAATAATAACTTGAACAATAAACTGATTCAACGGAATAACGATACTTGCATGTTAATATAACAAGTTTAGAGTTAGGAAAAACTTGCATAATCATAATAATTATCTCAACGAAAGTGTGGGGATGGGAAGCTTGTATCATCATGAATAACTGGATACAATTAAGTTGCTTAATGGAAATACTTTACTAAATAAAGTATAGCATATGAAATTTGCATAACGAAGCTTTAGGATTAGAAAACTTGTATAAACACAACTAACTCAACGAGAGTATGGAGTTAGAGAACTTGCCTTATAGCGTAGATTAAACCGTTATAATCCAAATCACAATTATCCTATATACATATGTTAACATGACATAATCGATCAATAATAACATCTTATATCTCTACATCACGTATGCTTTGATTATAAATTGTATAATCAAATTCTATCCATTAAAACTAATAACAATATTTGTTAATTAGTAATTCCAAGTTCACTCATAGTATTAATATACTATAATATCAAAATACATACTCAACATTTATCATATATCATTTCTTTTAAAAAAATCAGACTTTTGTGCAAGACAAAAGTCGTTTACAAACTTTCACATTAAGTGGCGCGCTATTTCTACGATTTAATGTGGGCGTATTTATTGTGTGATGAATATTTTCCGTGTGAGATTTATATAGGACTCTCGTCATGCGGTGCGATGAAGTCCCACATTGACTTACTGACTTCAATATTGTATGTATGAAGTCTGGTGAAGCCGATTTTTTTTGGCTAAAGCGCGAAACTTTATATTTGGAGCGTGAATTTTGTGTTTAAGCGTGAATTTTGACGTTTGGTAGCTCCACAGAACGAAAAAGAAGAACGAGCCAAAGCTCTTTGTCTTAAATTTGTAATAACAATTTGCCCCAAACAACACATATAACTAATATAAATTACACATACTTGTTAACAATCATCCATATACCAATTACCAACCACTAATTAACAATATCATAGACTAATTCTTTGAAACAACATTATTAAAACAAAAAAGCGCATTGTTGATAAATATAAATTATAGTGAATGGTATTCCATGCTTATAACCAAATTATTACCTTTGGAAAACTAGCATACCAACATATATTCCAATTAACATATACAAAGTTCAATTCGTGTATATTAGTTCACAATTTTTTGTTATCATGAAATCATATTTTTAAGATATATATATTTTCCAATTGTAAAACCAAGTTCTCTTTCTCAATGGTAATTTAGCATACAACACATACACACCTATATATATACATGCTAGCTATAACAATTACAATTACACATATTATCATCATAAATTATAAAACTCGATTTCTGAAAAATCTTGTAAAACTTATTCTCTTTGTGAAATTCAAAAACACGTAGAGATATACTAATTCACGAACTATATAATGTAACACATATATAGTTATATAGTAATAAGATTATAGGAAAAATACCTTTTTGTTGCTTAGAAGATACTTGTTAACAGAACTTGCTTTGGACAATCACACACTTGGTTTCCTTCCTCTCAAACTCTACGAACTTCCTTTCTTTTCTTCTCTCGATTAATCGATTAACTTTCAAAGCGTAAAATGATAAACACACGATATAGGTATACTAAAAAAACCAACGACAACGTCTTTTTCAATTATTTTAAAAAAACTGACGCTCACTAATGATTTGTATTAAATTATCATTTACATAACTTATATATATATATTTACGTATTATCATTTTATTTATTTAACAATTTAAATTAAAAAGAAATCCAAAAGCCATAGGCTTTGTTTGGCAACCGATTTGAAAGTTAAAGGATTAATATACTTACACCTTGTTTGGCAAAAACTAAATTAATATTACTTTAATTTATTTTAATAACTCTTATAATATAGTTATTTGTCACACTTTATTTAATAACAATTTATTAAATAAATTACTTAATCTCATAACTCAATCCACATAACACATTAATTATTTAACAAATAAATAATTAACTAATCACATTAATTATTTAGCAAATAAATAATTAACTAAATCAAAAATTAAAAATTACTTATTCAATAATAAACACATCCAATAAATATTTATATAAATCAATAAATATTTATAACTTACATTAAAAATCTGAAATGTTACATCATTCCCTCTCTTATAAGGATTACATCCCCGAATCATAACTCAAACAACACATTCGTTACATTCTTCCCTACTTTACAAAGATTACATCCCCGAATCGAAGACCTGATTAAACAAATAACTTCGAGTACTCTTTCATCATTTTCTCTTGAGTTCCCCGTTGCTTCTTGACATTGTGGTTTCTCCATATCACCTTCATGAAGGTATCACTTTATTCTGAGCACTTGTTCTTTCCTATAGACTATCTGGATAGGAATCTCTTCATAAGACAAATCCTTCTCGAATACAAGAGCGGTTCGTACTCGATCACGTGATTGTAATCGGTTTATATTGTCATAACATCGAAATATGAAAAACATTGTGAAAATTTTCCAATTACGGAGGTAGAGCTACCTCGTAAGCTACCTCTCCAACTCTTCGCAACACTTGAAGGGTCCAATAAACCTCGGGCTTAGTTTTCCCTTTTTTATCGAAAGCGAATTTTCCCCTTCCAGGAGAAACTTTTAGGAATCACGTAGCTTCTACGTCAAATGCACGATCTTGCTGTGTTGATCATCATACTTCTTACATCGGTCTTGAGTCTTTACTACCAATCTTTTCTGATGAGTTTGATAACCTCGGCGGTTTGTTACACTAGTTACGGTCCTAGTAGTTGGCGTTCACCAACTTCATCCCGGCCGAGTGGAGTTACGCACTTTCTGCGATATAATGCTTCGTGGGCGGCATGCCAATGCTCGTGATAACTATTATTGTAGGCGAATTCCACCAACGGTAATTGTTCTTCCCAACTTCCTTTAAAATCCATGACGTATGCTCTCAACATATCTTCCAATGTCTGGATCGTTCGTTCACTTTGGCCATCTGTTTGTGGATGATAAGCTGTACTCATTCGCAATTGAGTTCCCATACATTCTTGTAGTCTCTTCCAAAAGCTTGACGTGAATCGTGGGTCTCTATCGGACACCATTGACACTGGTACTCCATATCTCGAAATGATTTCTTTAATGTACAATCTTGCTAATTGATCAAGATTGAACCTAATCTTTATTGGTAAAAAGTGCGCTGATTTCGTCAGTCTGTCCACTATCACCCAAATTGCATTGCATCCTCTCTGAGTAGTTGGAAGACCCACCACAAAATCTATCGTGATGTGTTCCCACTTCCATTCCGGTATTTCTAATGGTTGAAGTAATCCGTTGGGTCTTTGATGTTTGGCTTTTACTCTTTGACATGCCAAACATTTTGCCACGCGTTACTCAGCGTCCTTTTTCATATTTGGCCACCAAAAATGTCGGCGCGAGATCTTGATACATCTTTGTTACTTCTGGATGAATCGAATATTTTGAGCTATGAGCTTGGTCAAGATTTTGTCTTTCGATTACGGTGTTCTTTGAACCCAGATTTTCCTCATCTAGTAGTAATCCTTGATTATCGACCTTGTATTTCATACCGCTTCCATCAACCATATTCTCTTTTATCTTCCCACATTCTTCATCTTGTAATCGAGTATTCTTCACCTTGTCCAATAAAGTTGGACACCTTCTAACCCAAATAGTCGTTCATCGATTCCTTGTGGAAATTTGATTTCCGATTCTAACTTTGTCATTCTTTGAAATGAGCTCCTCACGAGTTGTTATCGACATCAATTTCTCCCGACCTTTCTGCTTAAAGCATCTGCAACCACATTCACTTTGCTGGATGATAAAAGATCTCACAATCATAATCTTTTATCAATTCCATCCACCTTCTCGTAGCGTGTTTCGAGATCTTTCTAAGTGAAAATATACTTGAGACTTTTGTGGTGCATGTAGATCTCACATTTCTCTCCATACGAGATAGTGTCTCCATATCTTGAGAGCAAATCTCTCTGCAGCCCAATTCCAAATCATGAGTCGGATAACCTTTCTCATAATCCTTTAGTTTTCTTGATGCATAGGCAATAACTTTGCTGCTTTTTGCATAAGAACACAACCCAATCCTTTGTGTGAGGCATCACTATACACCACAAAATTTCTTGTATTATCCGGCGGGTTAACACACGAGTGCCACACTTAGCTTCTTCTTTCAAATCTTGGAAGCTCTCTTCACACTTCTCCGTCGAAACAAATTTCCACGACTTTTCCGTGTGTCAAATTTGTTAGCGAGTGGCTATCTTGGAAAAATCTTGTATAAATCTTCTATAATAACCGGCCATTGAAAAAACCTCACCTCAAGAAGGTGTCCTTGGTTGTTCCCAATTTATTACGACTTCCACTTTTGATGGATCCACTTTGAAATCCCATCTTTTCAATCACATGACCCAAAAATTGTACGATCGAGCCAAAATTCGCACTTAGAAATTTCGCGTCACAATTTTCCTTTTTAGTAGTGTTTCCAATGTCAAACGTAAATGTTCCATGTGTTCTTCTTGAGTTTTGGAATACACCAGAATGTCGTCGATAAACACCACTACGAACTTGTCTAAGAATGGTTTAAATACCCTGTTCATCAAATCCATGAACGCGGCAGGGGCATTTGTTAAACCAAAAGACATCACCAGAAACTCGTAATGTCCGTACCGAGTTCTAAATGTTGTTCTAGGTATATCCTCCTTTCTTACCTTCAATTGGTGATACCCACTTCTCAAATCTATTTTAGAAGTACTTAGCACCCTTCAACCGATCAAACAAGTCATCTATTCTAGGCAGCGGATACCTATTCTTAATGGTGACTTTGTTTAACTCTCTATAATCAATCAAAGGTGCATTGATCCATCCTTCTTTTTAATGAATAAAATGGGCGCTCCCCCACGGCGATACGCTTGGTTGAATATACTTCTTGTCCAGTGGTTTTGCGGTTGCACCATCGGTTCCTTCATTTCTCTAGGAGCCATTACATGCAGGGGCCTTCGATATCGGTGCGATTCTGGCGCTAAGTCGATTCTGAACTCAATCTCTCTCGTCGGTGAAAGTCACGGCAAATCTTCCTAAAATACATCTCTGAATTCTCTAACCACTTTGGTATCTCCTCCGGTTTCACACCCTTCTTACGATGTATCGACTATGTAAGCGAAATAACCCACACGACCTTTACTTAACAACTTCTTGCTTGCATAATCATCGGACATTTCATTTGTCTAGGCGACTTGCTACCATGGAAAACTACCTTTGGCCGGTCATAAGGTTTACACACTTTTGTGACAATCAATTCTTGCTCCATATTTGAACAACCAATCCATTCCCAAAATTACATCAAATTCCCCGAGTCTAATCGGAATTAAATCTACCATCATTATATTCCCTTTTATGTTCATCCTACAGCTCTTGTATACGAACCTAACAGGAATCACTTCCCTATTCGCAATTTCTATGTTCAGAGGGAAATTCAGTTCTTCTCTAGGCAATTCTAACCTCTTAGCAAATTCATCAGATATAAACGAGCAAGTAGCACCCGAATCAAATAATACATAAGCATTAATATCGTTGATTGGGATAATACCTGACACCACATCTTTTGATTGCACAGCATCTTGTATAGTCATGTTGAAAGTTCTGGCTGTGGGTTTGTTTGATGTTGTAGGTCCAGCAATGGCCCATGTTCCTCCACTGCTACCTCCCTTGCTTCTTATTGTTTCTCCGACCTTCTTCTGAGGGCATTCACGAGCAAAATGATCCTTGGATCCACACGTGAAACATACATTCTTCTTGGGTTGGGTGCAATTTGAGGCGATGTGACCCTCCTGGCCACAGTTGAAACATGCACGTTTCCCCATCAAGCACACACCCTTATGAAACCTCCGCATGTAGCACGTGCTTCAAACTTCCTAAACTTTGGTTACCTCTTTGGTTTCCGATACCCCATTTCCGTTCCATTTCTTCTTCAAGTTGTTGTTGTTGTTGTTGTTTCCATTGCCTCCACTTCCATTGCCTCACTTCCACCTCATTCTTCTTCTTCCACTTCTTTTCTTCTTCTTTCTTCTTCTTTGATTGAATTTTGTCACTGCCTCTCCTCCCCTTTGGTGAGAGCATTGCCTTCTCCATCATCGATGCAACGTCTTCAATCGGAGCAGAAACCCTCTTTGTCTGACCGGGGCTTGGTCCTGTTCAAATCTTTTTTCGCCTTACGCTCGTCTGCATGCATGACTTGACGATATATGCATGAAACCTCACCAACTCGTTGAATTTCACGGCATACTCATACACCGTCATCGCTCCCTGCTTCAGTTCCAAAAATTGAACCTCTAACTGACTCTTCGAACTCTCTGGGAAGTAGGTCTCGAAGAATAACTCCTTAAACCTATCCCAAGTCATCACTCCTGGTCCTTCCCGGGTTTTATTGGCTTGCCACCAATAACTAGCTTCTGCTTTCAACATAAATGTTGCAAAGCAGTCTTCTATTCATCCACTACCCTAGCGACTTCAAATACTTTCTCTATTTCCATAATCCAGGTTTGTGCCTCGACCGGATTCGTGGACCCACGGAATTCAGGTGGTCCAACCGCCTTGAAATCCTTAAACGTTGTTCTTTGGTTCTGAGGTTGATCTTTGCAGCTCACTGTTAGTAATGTCACTAGTTGTTGGGCGGAATTATCTTCAACATCATTATTATTAGTTCTCGTATTGGTTCTCTAACGGGGTGGTTCACGTCTGGGAGGCATTTTCCATTAAAAAAAAAACATCTATTAGACTATTACCCAACTTCTTTAAGTACTTTCTAATTAATCCTGCTTCCATAAAAGAAACAACCACATAACACTTTTGAATAAAATAATATCTTTTATTTATTCATCACCTTTTCGAAAACATAAAAAACAATAGCATCAACTGCTATTTACATTCCTTTCTGAACTACAAAAGTTACGGGACAACATCATCATTCTCATATCCCATGGTTACTTAACACTGAGGATTAACACATTATTTAACACTTATTACTTGCAAATGTAGACACATTTCCTACGATGATCTATTAAGATACTCGGTAGCCTTTTGGCGCTCTTCTTCCATAACACGGAACATGGTTGGCGATCTAACTGCGTATATGATGGCGAGTCTCGAATGAATTGGATAACCCATGACCCGATCTTGAGCTCGATTGATCACGGATTGAATACTTTATCCATCTCTTCCATCTTCATCCTCTTTTGCTTGTCGTCCCTTACTTGCGCTCTTCCGGTTTGTTGATAAGCTTCCTCGTGTCGTCTTGACTCTCGCCCTCTTGGTAGCTTCCTCCTTGACTTGTTCTTGATTCCCACGACCATCTTGATCGATTGTTCCTTCTCTCCTTGATGCGCATCGACTTCTCTTCATCATTAGTTAGACGTTCATCTCGATCCTGGATGTCGTCGTCCTTCAATGTCATTTTAGATCATTGTTCGACTACTATCTCTCCTGAACTCCTCAATTGTGTCCTGAAGTTCCACGTTACGGTCGTGACTTCATCATACATCTGACGACCATCGAGGTTAGTGGAGTCTCTTCCTCCTCATCCTCGTTATCCTCATCCTCATGTGGCAACTCCACAAGATCCTCCTCATCCGTCTCCACATCATCATCCTCATCTTCAACCACTGTGACCAACGGGGCTGACTCCCGTGGCAGTAGTTGTTCCCAAACAACCTGAATGTCGCGAGGCTCCTCCTCTATAGGCATTTGAGGTCCCTCCTCCACAGCTTTGAGGATTCTCGACATTAGTCATCCCGACAAAAAATTTTAAAGTTTTAGTTATTAATCATTCTACTCAACACTCGTGAGCACATAAGTTATAAACACATAAGCACATAAGTGTTTTATTACTTCTTCCTTAAAACTCGATAAGAGTTATCTCCACTATCTTTTCAAAGGTTACTTCCTAAGGCTTTTCCCCCCACCTAAGGTTCATAACCTAAAGCTTTGATACCAACTTGTGACACCCCCAAATCCCGGTACTTCATTACCTCAAGATTTGGTGTTCACGTAATCAAAACATTCATTTATAACTACCCAATCATAAATAAAATTGAATAATAAACCTGCCCATACAGGAATTTCATAAAATAAAATCTCCCAGGTTATCTAACCTTTACAAACAAACATTCATGCGGAAATTTTAAAATAAACTCCATTACAATCTTTAAATCAAAGTCTGATAATAAAACTATCAAAACTATTACAAGTCTTCAGTACTTGTTCATCTTTCCTTTCCTTTCTTTGGTGCTAGGTACGTCACCCTTTCCATCTTTAGTTGTAAGGATTTTACGAGGCAAGAGTGAGCAAACAAGGCTCACTTGAAATATCAATGAATAAAACTTTCACATTCTTTTGCCCATTCGAGGGCTCAATAGAAGCCCGAACAATAAGTTCTATTAACTTCTCATCTGCTCCTTGCCTATTTAGAGGCTTAAAAGAATCTGAAACATTTCTTGCCCATTCGAGGGCTCAATAGAATTGAACAATAAATTCTATTAACATCTTAAACATTCAACCGAGGGTCTAATGACCACGAACCTTGTCCACATTATAAGTAATCTTTCAACTTTAACTTTTATAGTCATACGACTATAATGACTTGAGGGTACTTAGGGGATCAACCCTTCATACATGTATTGTATACAAACATTTCAAATATGAAAAGTACAAAACTAAGCGTAACCCCTATAAATAGGGTTGTTCATCTCGATATTTTGAGTACAAGTTACGCCCCAAAGATAGTTTGGTTTGGATACACTTCAAGGTAATTTGGAATTCAACAGACATCAACTAAGGATTAGTTGAATAAAAGATAATAACACTATGTTATTGAATAATCTTGGTGAATAAACATTTAGATTACGAGTTCATGCTTTAGGAATAATTCTAATAGCATAACAATTGAATAATCTATCATACCTTGCTTTGAACAATATTAAGCTAAGGTTATATCTTAAAATTTATTATCAAGCATGCACAACAAATAATAACTTGAACAATAAACTGATTCAACGGAATAACGATACTTGCATGTTAATATAACAAGTTTAGAGTTAGGAAAAACTTGCATAATCATAATAATTATCTCAACGAAAGTGTGGGGATGGGAAGCTTGTATCATCATGAATAACTGGATACAATTAAGTTGCTTAATGGAAATACTTTACTAAATAAAGTATAGCATATGAAATTTGCATAACGAAGCTTTAGGATTAGAAAACTTGTATAAACACAACTAACTCAACGAGAGTATGGAGTTAGAGAACTTGCCTTGCGCGTAGATTAAACCGTTATAATCCAAATCACAATTATCCTATATACATATGTTAACATGACATAATCGATCGAATAACATACTATATCTCTACATCACGTATGCTTTGATTATAAATTGTATAATCAAATTCTATCCATTAAAACTAATAACAATATTTGTTAATTAGTAATTCCATGTTCACTCATAGTATTAATATACTATAATATCAAAATACATACTCAACATTTATCATATATCATTTCTTTTAAAAAATCGACTTTTGTGCAAGACAAAAGTCGTTTAAAACTTTCATTAAAGTGGTAAGCATTGCTACCACGATTTGAATCAATGGTGAGCGTGATTGCTATTGCCGATGTATGCGCCTCGTGTGAGAGATTTATATAGGGACTCGATCTTTGCGGTGTTGTGAGTCCGTATTCTCATTGTGACTTCAATATTTAATTGAGAAATCTGGCTGGGCGCGATTTTGGCGCTAAAGCCTTGAAACTTGACATTGGCGCGTGAATTTTGACGTTGAATGAATTTTGATTTGGCGCCAAAACTCACAGAACCAAAAAAGAAGAAGCGAGCCAAAGCTCTTGTCTTAAATTTGTAACAACAATTTGCCCCAAACAACCTGTATAACTAATATAAATTACACATACTTGTTAACAATCATCCATATACCAATTACCAACCACTAATTAACAATATCATAGACTAATTCTTTGAAACAACATTATTAAAACAAAAAGCGCATTGTTGATAAATATAAATTATAGTGAGCGGTATTCCATGCTTATAACCAAATTATTACCTTTGGAAAACTAGCATACCAACATATATTCCAATTAACATATACAAAGTTCAATTCGTATATAGTTCACAATTTTTGTTATCATGAAATCATATTTTAGTATATATATATTTTCCCTTTGTAAAAAAGTTCTCTTTCTCAATGGTAATTTAGCATACAACACATACACACCTATATATACATGCTAGCTATAACAATTACAATTACACATATTATCATCATAAATTATAAAACTTCGGTTCTGAAAAAATCTTGTAAAACTTATTCTCTTTGTGAAATTCAAAACACGAGAGATATACTAATTCACGAACTATATAATGTAACACATATATAGTTATATAGTAATAAGATTATAGGAAAAATACCTTTTTGTTGCTTAAGAAGATACTTGTTATGAAACTTGCTTTGGACAATCACACACTTGGTTTCCTTCCTCTCAAACTCTCTCAACTTCCTTTCTTTTTCTTCTCTCGGTTAATCGATTAACTCAAAGCGTAAAATGATAAACACTCCAATTCAGTATATTATAAAAAAAAAAAAAAACGTCGTCGTCTTTTCAATTATTTTAAAAAAAAGCGGCGCTCACTAATGATTTGTATTAAATTATCATTTACATAACTTATATATATATTCGTACGTATTATCATTTTATTTATTTAACAATTTAAATTAAAAAAGAAATCCAAAAGCCATAGGCTTTGTTTGGCAACCCGATTTAAAAGTTAAAGGATTAATATACTTACACCTTGTTTGGCAAAAACTAAATTAATATTACTTTAATTTATTTTAATAACTCTTATAATATAGTTATTTGTCACACTTTATTTAATAACAATTTATTAAATAAATTACTTAATCTCATAACTCAATCCACATAACACATTAATTATTTAACAAATAAATAATTAACTAATCACATTAATTATTTAGCAAATAAATAATTAACTAAATCAAAAATTAAAAAATTACTTATTCAATAATAAACACATCCAATAAATATTTATATAAATCAATAAATATTTATAACTTACATTAAAAATCGGAATGTTACATCATTCCCCTCTTATAAGGATTACATCCCCGAATCATAACTCAAACAACACATTCGTACATTCTTCCCTTACTTACAAAGATTCTGTCCCCAGAATCGAAGACACAGATTAAACAAATAACTCAGGGTACTCTTTCATCATTTTCTCTTCGAGTTCCCACGTTGCTTCTTCAGCATTGTGGTTTCTCCATATCACCTTCATAGAAGGTATCACTTTATTCCTGAGCACTTGTTCTTTCCTATAGACTATCTGGATAGGAATCTCTTCATAAGACAAATCCTTCTCGAACTGCAACGGTTCGTACTCGATCACGTGATTGTAATCAGGTTTATATTGTCATAACATCGAAATATGAAAAACATTGTGAAAATTTTCCAATTCTGGAGGTAGAGCTACCTCTCCAACTCTTCGCAACACTTCAAAGGGTCCAATAAACCTCGGGCTTAGTTTTCCCTTTTTATCGAAACGAATTTTCCCCTTCCAAGGAGAAACTTTTAGGAATACGTAGCTTCTTACGTCAAATGCACGATCTTGCCTGTGTTGATCATCATACTTCTTCTGTCGGTCTTGAGCTGCTACCAATCTTTTCCTGATGAGTTTGATAACCTCAGCAGTTTGTTACACTAGTTCTGGTCCTAGTAGTTGACGTTCACCAACTTCATCCCAGCACAGTGGAGTTCTGCACTTTCTGCAGTATAATGCTTCGTAAGGCGGCATGCCAATGCTCACGTGATAACTATTATTGTAGGCGAATTCCACCAACGGTAATTGTTCTTCCCAACTTCCTTTAAAATCCATGACGTATGCTCTCAACATATCTTCCAATGTCTGGATCGTTCGTTCACTTTGGCCATCTGTTTGTGGATGATAAGCTGTACTCATTCGCAATTGAGTTCCCATACATTCTTGTAGTCTCTTCCAAAAGCTTGACGTGAATCGTGGGTCTCTATCGGACACCATTGACACTGGTACTCCATATCTCGAAATGATTTCTTTAATGTACAATCTTGCTAATTGATCAAGATTGAACCTAATCTTTATTGGTAAAAAGTGCGCTGATTTCGTCAGTCTGTCCACTATCACCCAAATTGCATTGCATCCTCTCTGAGTAGTTGGAAGACCCACCACAAAATCTATCGTGATGTGTTCCCACTTCCATTCCGGTATTTCTAATGGTTGAAGTAATCCGTTGGGTCTTTGATGTTCGGCTTTTACTCTTTGACATGCCAAACATTTTGCCACGCATTCTGCAACGTCCTTTTTCATATTTGGCCACCAAAATTGTCGGTGCAGATCTTGATACATCTTCGTACTTCCTGGATGAATCGAATATTTTGAGCTATGAGCTTCGGTCAAGATTTTGTCTTTCGGGCCTCGGTGTTCTTTGGAACCGATTCTTCCTCATCATCTAGTAGTAATCCTTCGGTATCGACCTTATATTTCATACCGCTTCCATCAACCATATTCTCTTTTATCTTCCCACATTCTTCATCTTGTAACTGAGTATTCTTCACCTTGTCCAGTAAAGTTGGACCTGCTTCTAACTGAAATAGTCGTTCATTGGATTCCTGTGGAAATTTGATTTCCAGTTCTAACTTTGTCATTGCTGAAATGAGCTCCTCCTGAGTTGTTATCAGCATCAATTTCTCCTGACCTTTCCTGCTTAAAGCATCTGCAACCACATTCACTTTGCCTGGATGATAAAAGATCTCACAATCATAATCTTTTATCAATTCCATCCACCTTCTCTGACGCATGTTCAGATCTTTCTAAGTGAAAATATACTTCAGACTTTTGTGGTCTGTGTAGATCTCACATTTCTCTCCATACAGATAGTGTCTCCATATCTTGAGAGCAAATCCTACTGCAGCCAATTCCAAATCATGAGTCGGATAACCTTTCCCATAATCCTTTAGTTTTCTTGATGCATAGGCAATAACTTTGCCGTTTTGCATAAGAACACAACCCAATCCTTTGTGTGAGGCATCACTATACACCACAAAATTTCTTGTATTATTCGGCAGGGTTAACACAGGTGCCACACTTAGCTTCTTCTTCAAATCTTGGAAGCTCTCTTCACACTTCTCCGTCCAAACAAATTTCACAGCTTTCCGTGTCAAATTTGTTAACGGAGTGGCTATCTTGGAAAAATCTTGTATAAATCTTCTATAATAACCCCACCAAATTGAAGAAACTCCTCACCTCACCAAGGTGTCCTTGGTTGTTCCCAATTTATTACAGCTTCCACTTTTGATGGATCCACTGAAATCCCATCTTTTTCAATCACATGACCCAAAAATTGTACACGATCGAGCCAAAATTCGCACTTACAGAATTTCGCGTACAATTTTTCCTTTCTTAGTGTTTCCAATGTCAAACGTAAATGTTCCATGTGTTCTTCTTGAGTTTTGGAATACACCAGAATGTCGTCGATAAACACCACTACGAACTTGTCTAAGAATGGTTTAAATACCCTGTTCATCAAATCCATGAACGCGGCAGGGGCATTTGTTAAACCAAAAGACATCACCAGAAACTCGTAATGTCCGTACCGAGTTCTAAATGTTGTTCTAGGTATATCCTCCTTTCTTACCTTCAATTGGTGATACCCACTTCTCAAATCTATTTTCGAGAAGTACTTAGCACCCTTCAACTGATCAAACAAGTCATCTATTCTAGGCAACGGATACCTATTCTTAATGGTGACTTTGTTTAACTCTCTATAATCAATACAAAGGTGCATTGATCCATCCTTCTTTTTAATGAATAAAACTGGCGCTCCCCACGGCGATACGCTTGGTTGAATATACTTTTTGTCCAGTAGTTTTTGAAGTTGCACCATCAGTTCCTTCATTTCTACCGGAGCCATTCTGTACGGGGCCTTCGATATCGGTGCAGTTCCTGGCGCTAAGTCAATTACGAACTCAATCTCTCTATCAGGAGGAAGTCCTGGCAAATCTTCCGGAAATACATCTACGAATTCTATAACCACTGGTATCTCCTCCAGTTTCACACCCTTCTTCTGAGTATCGACTATGTAAGCCAAATAACCCACACAGCCTTTACTTAACAACTTCTTAGCCTGCATAATCATCAGACATTTCATTTGTCAAGGCGACTTGCTACCATGGAAAACTACCTTTGACGGAGTCATAAGGTTTACACACTTTTTGTGACAATCAATTACTGCTCCATATTTGAACAGCCAATCCATTCCCAAAATTACATCAAATTCCCCGAGTCTAATCGGAATTAAATCTACCATCATTATATTCCCTTTTATGTTCATCCTACAACTCTTGTATACGAACCTAACAGGAATCACTTCCCTATTCGCAATTTCTATGTTCAGAGGGAAATTCAGTTCTTCTCTAGGCAATTCTAACCTCTTAGCAAATTCATCAGATATAAACGAGCAAGTAGCACCCGAATCAAATAATACATAAGCATTAATATCGTTGATTGGGATAATACCTGACACCACATTTTTTGATTGCACAGCATCTTGTATAGTCATGTTGAAAGTTCTGGCTGTGGGTTTGTTTGATGTTGTAGGTCCAACAATGGCCCATGTTCCTCCACTGCTACCTCCCTTGCTTCTTATTGTTTCTTCGACCTTCTTCTGAGGGCATTCACGAGGAAAATGATCCTTGGATCCACACGTGAAACATACATTCTTCTTGGGTTGGGTGCAATTTGAGGCGATGTGACCCTCTTGGCCACAGTTGAAACATGCACGTTTCCCCATCAAGCACACACCCTTATGAAACCTCCCGTATGTAGCACGTGCTTCAAACTTCCTAAACTGTTGGTTACCCTGCTGGTTTCCAGTACCCCCATTTCCGTTCCATTTCTTCTTCAAGTTGTTGTTGTTGTTGCCACTTCCATTGCCTCCGCTACTATTCTTCACTTCCACCTCATTCTTCTTCTTCTTCTTCTTCTTCTTCTTCTTCTTCTTCTTCTTCTTCTTCTTCTTCTTCTTCTTCTTCTTCTTCTTCTTCTGCTCTTGATTGAATTTTGTCACTGCCTCTCCTCCCCCTTCAGCGAGCATTGCCTTCTCCATCACTGATGCAAACGTCTTCAATCGAACAGGAAACCCTCTTGCATGTGACCAGTGGCTTCATCCCTGTTCAAATCTTTTTCGCCTTATGCTCAAATGCATGTCTTGACTGATATGGCGCAAACCTCGCCAACTCGTTGAATTTCACGGCATACTCATACACCGTCATCGCTCCCTGCTTCAGTTCCAAAAACTGAACCTCTAACTGACTCTTCGAACTCTCTGGGAAGTAGGTCTCGAAGAATAACTCCTTAAACCTATCCCAAGTCATCACTCCTGGTCCTTCCCGGGTTTTATTGGGTTGCCACCAATAACTAGCTTCTGCTTTCAACATAAATGTTGCAAAGGCAGTCTTCTGTTCATCCACTACCCTAGCGACTTCAAATACTTTCTCTATTTCCATAATCCAGGTTTGTGCCTCGACCGGATTCGTGGACCCACGGAATTCAGGTGGTCCAACCGCCTTGAAATCCTTAAACGTTGTTCTTTGGTTCTGAGGTTGATGCTGCAACGCTCATGTTAGTAATGTCACTAGTTGTTGGACGGAATTATGTTCAACATCATTATGTTAGGTCTCGTATTGGTTCTCTAACGGGGTGGTTCACGTCTGGGAGGCATTTTCTGTTAAAAAAAACATCTATTAGACTATTACCCAACTTCTTTAAGTACTTTCTAATTAATCCTGCTTCCATAAAAGAAACAACCACATAACACTTTTGAATAAAATAATATCTTTTATTTATTCATCACCTTTTCGAAAACATAAAAACAATAGCATCACTGCTATTTACATTCCTTTCCTGAACTACAAAAGTTACAGGACAACATCATCATTCCCATATCCCATGGTTACTTAACACTAGGGATTAACACATTATTTAACACTTATTACTTGCAAAACAGACACATTTCCTACGATGATATATTAAGATACTCAGTAGCCTTTTGACGCTCTTCTTCCATAACACGGAACATGGTTCGGCGATCTAACACGTATGATGGTAGAGTCTCGAACTGAATTGGATAACCCATGACCCGATCTTGAGCTCGATTGATCACGGTATTGAATACTTTATCCATCTCTTCCATCTTCATCCTATTTGCTTGTGCGTCCCTTACTGCTCTTCCAGTTTGTTGATAAGCTTCCTCGTATGCGTCTTCAGCTCTCGCCCTCTTGGTATCTTCCTCCTTCAGTTTGTTCTTCAATTCCACGACCATCTTGATCAGTTGTTCCTTCTCTTTCAGTCTGCATCAGCTTCTCTTCATCATTAGTTAGACGTTCATCTCGATCCTGGATGTCGTCGTCCTTCTGTGTCATTTTAGTCTGTTGTTCAGCTACTATCTCCTACAACTCCTCAACTGTGTCCTGAAGTTCCACGTTACGGTCGTAGACTTCATTATACATACGAGCAGCCATCGAGGTTAGTGGAGTCTCTTCCTCCTCATCCTCGTTATCCTCATCCTCATGTGGCAACTCCACAGGATCCTCCTCATCCGTCTCCACATCATCATCCTCATCTTCAACCACTGTGACCAACCTGGCCGACTCCCGCGGGCGAGTTGTTCCCAAACAACCTGAATGTCGCGAGGCTCCTCCTCTATAGGCATTTGAGGTCCCTCCTCCCTGGCCTGACTAGATTCTCTGACATTAGTCATCCTGACAATAAAATTTTAAAGTCTTAGTTATTAATCATTCTACTCGACACTCGTGAGCACATAAGTTATAAACACATAAGCACATAAGTGTTTTATTACTTCTTCCTTAAAACTCGATAAGAGTTATCTCCACTATCTTTTCAAAGGTTACTTCCTAAGGCTTTTCTCCCCCACCTAAGGTTCATAACCTAATGCTTTGATACCAACTTATGACACCCCCAAATCCCGGTACTTCATTACCTCAAGATTTGGTGTTCACGTAATCAAAACATTCATTTATAACTACCCAATCATAAATAAAGTTGAATAATAAGCCTGCCCATAAAGGAATTTCATAAAATAAAATCTCCCAGGTTATCTAACCTTTACAAACAAACATTCATGCGGAAATTTTAAAATAAACTCCATTACAATCTTTAAATCAAAGTCTGATAATAAAACTATCAAAACTATTACAAGCCTTCAGTACTTGTTCATCTTTCCCTTTCCTTTACTGGTGCTAGGTACGTCACCCTTTCCATCTTTAGTTGTAAGGATTTTACAGGCAAGAGTGAGCAAACAAGGCTCACTTGAAATATCAATGAATAAAACTTTCACATTCTTTGCCCATTCAGGGGCTCAATAGAACTGAACAATAAGTTCTATTAACTTCTCATACGCTCCTTGCCTATTTAGAGGCTTAAAAGAACTGAAACATTTCTTGCCCATTCAGGGGCTCAATAGAATTGAACAATAAATTCTATTAACATCTTAAACATTCAACTGAGGGTCTAATGACCACGAACCTTGTCCACGCTATAAGTAATCTTTCAACTTTAACTTTTATAGTCATACGACTATAATGACTTCAGGGTACTTAGGGGGATCAACCCTTCGTACATGTATTGTATACAAACATTTCAAATAAGAAAGTACAAAACTAAGCGTAACCCCTATAAATAGGGTTGTTCATCTCAAGATTTTGAGTACAAGTTCGCCTCCAAAGATAGTTTGGTTTGGATACACTTCAAGGTAATTTGAATTCAATGGACATCAACTAAGGATTAGTTGAATAAAAGATAATAACACTATGTTATTGAATAATCATTTGAATAAACATTTCGCTCGAGTTCATGCTTTAGGAATAATTCTAATAGCATAACAATTGAATAATCTATCATATCTTGCTTTGAACAATATTAAGCTAAGGTTATATCTTAAAATTTATTATCAAGCATGCACAACAAATAATAACTTGAACAATAAACCCATTTCACGGAATAACGATACTTGCATGTTAATATAACAAGTTTAGAGTTAGGAAAAACTTGCATAATCATAATAATTATCTCAACGAAAGTGTGGGATGGGAAGCTTGTATCATCATGAATAACTGGATACAATTAAGTTGCTTAATGGAAATACTTTACTAAATAAAGTATAGCATATGAAATTTGCATAACGTAAGCTTTAGGATTAGAAAACTTGTATAAACACAACTAACTCAACGAGAGTATGGAGTTAGAGAACTTGCCTTCATGCTGTAGATTAAACCGTTATAATCCAAATCACAATTATCCTATATACATATGTTAACATGACATAATCAACAAGAAAAACATACTATATCTCTACATCACGATGCTTTGATTATAAATTGTATAATCAAATTCTATCCATTAAAACTAATAACAATATTTGTTAATTAGTAATTCCATGTTCACTCATAGTATTAATATACTATAATATCAAAATACATACTCAACATTTATCATATATCATTTCTTTTAAAAAAATCAGACTTTTGTGCAAGACAAAAAGTCGTTTCTTTCATTAATTGGTTAGCATGCGCTACGACAGATTTGAATCTAATGGTGGTACTGCCTTTATGGCTGATGTGGCGCCTCCCACGAGAGATTTATATAGGGACTCATTGTGATGCGAAGTCCCATTGCATGTATGTAATACCAAGTGTCTTGTCTGGTGGGCCGATTTTGGCGCTAAGGCGCGAAACTTGACGTTGGAGCGTGAATTTTGACGCTGGGGCGCCGAAACTCACAGAACCAAAAAGAAGAACAGAGCCAAAGCTACTGTCTTAAATTTGTAACAACAATTTGCCCCAAACGACCTATATAACTAATATAAATTACACATACTTGTTAACAATCATCCATATACCAATTACCAATCACTAATTAACAATATCGTAGACTAATTCTTTGAAACACTGTTATTAAAACAAAACTGCATTGTTGATAAATATAAATTATAGTGAACGGTATTCCATGCTAATAACCAAATTATTACCTTTGGAAAACTAGCATACCAACATATATTCCAATTAACATATACAAAGTTCAATTCGTGTATACAATTTTTTGTTATCATGAAATCATATTTTCGTATATATATATTTTCCACTGTAAAAACCGAGTTCTCTTTCTCAATGGTAATTTAGCATACAACACATACACACCTATATATACATGCTAGCTATAACAATTACAATTACACATATTATCATCATAAATTATAAAACTCAGTTTACAGAAAATCTTGTAAAACTTATTCTACTGTGAAATTCAAAAACACAGAGATATACTAATTCACGAACTATATAATGTAACACATATATAGTTATATAGTATTAAGATTATCGGAAAAATACCTTTTTGTTGCTTAAGAAGATACTTGTTAACAGAACTTGCTTTGGACAATCACACACTTGGCTTCCTTCCTCTCAAACTCTCTGAACTTCCTTTCTTATTCTTCTCTCAATTAATCAGTTAACTCAAAGCGTAAAATGATAAACACTCCAATTCACAGTATAGGTATACTAAAATAAAAAAACCAACGTACGTCATTTCAATTATTTTAAAAAAACTGACGCTCACTAATGATTTGTATTAAATTATCAGTTAGTTAACTTATATATATTTACGTATTATCATTTTATTTATTTAAAAATTTAAATTAAAAAGAAATCCAAAAGCCATAGGCTTTGTTTGGCAACCCATTTAAAAGTTAAAGGATTAATATACTTACACCTTATTTGGCAAAAACTAAATTAATATTACTTTAATTTATTTCAATAACTCTTATAATATAGTTATTTGTCACACTTTGTTTAATAACAATTTATTAAATAAATTACTTAATCGCATAACTCAATCCACATAACACATTAATTATTTAACAAATTAATAATTAACTAATCACATTAATTATTTAGCAAATAAATAATTAACTAAATCAACTCAATCAAATTAAAAAATTACTTATTCAATAATAAACACATCCAATAAATATTTATATAAATCAATAAATATTTATAACTTACATTTAAAAATCTGGAATGTTACAACAAATGTGTATGTGTGGACTTCGGGACACTGACACATCATTACATGTTGAGATATGATATCACTAAAACTGATTTTCAAAGATTTTTGAACTGTTTAAAGAATAGTCTATACTAATTGTGACGCCCCCAAAATAAGGTATACATTGTGATTTCTTTTGTTATTCCATTCTTTATTATACTCAGTTGGTTAAAGTTTTGACTTCTATACTCCATGAAATTAGTAGAATATCCTTGATATTTGCGCTTCATCCAGTATCTTTTCATGAAAATATTCTTCTGATCATTCTTGAATTTTACTCTACAAAGCATTATCATGTTGACAATTTGGACATTAGTAGTTCTTGGACAAATTAATTCTTGAACTTGTTTTATTGAATTCTTATATCATTGTCATCATCCTCATGTTTATATTATGTTGAAAGTCATCTGTGGCATGTAGTGCATAGATGAACTTGGTATGATTATGACCAAGGATTATTCTAAGATAATCATGGTACCGTAATGTTACAAATGATGTGGTAAAAGTCCTCGTTGGCCCGTAGTGCATTGATGGACAGTTGTTGGCATGATCATGACCATTAATGAATACATAAATATTCTTGGCCCGTAGTGCATGGATAATTGTGGTCGTTATACTAAAGAATATCCTTGGCCGTAGTGCAGGGGTGATTCGATGATGTGGAATATTTATTAAGCTGAGTCTTAGCGATAACAGTGATGAAAAACCTTTTTAATCATAAAAGATAGTAGATATTATTTTCTACTTGACTCTTTTAATGGATTGCTTGTTCCACTGCAGTTAAACTTGATATCTATTATATTTTATCAGTTTAACATTGTTGGAGACTAATGATAATTTATTCTGCATTATCTTAGTCATAATATTTCTTACTGGGCTAGTTGAGCTCACCCTTCCTTTCACCGTTTCTTCTTGAAATGAGAATATAGTTTGGGACGAGTAGCCTGAGAACGGAGTGATGGTCCAGAGGATAGCATTAGTAGTCCACACTATTCTGTAAAATAGTGTGATAATAATTGTAATGAGGACTCTTTTTGAGTTTGTATAATCTCTAGTAGATAATATTTGTATTCAAACTCACAGTTTATGTTTTGTCGTATTGTACACGACAGTTGTATTAGTAAGTTGTATTTGAATTCTGTACCATGTATTTAGTGACCTAAGATGGGTGATGTATACCTAATTTTGGGGGCGTCACAGTTGGTATCAAAGCTTAGGGATATGATCCCTGGCTAAGATGTGAGACTAGAACTAGGAGGGGAGAGACGGGGAATTCCTTCGCTAGTATGACCTATTTAAATTTATTTTGTATTTAAATTGGTTGGTCAGAGTTTAGAGATATTATGTTACATGTCAATTAACCTTTGTTTTGTGGTAGTATCTGAAAATGACATCCGAAAATATTGAGAATAGCAATGGAGCACAAGAGACCGTTGAGTCTCCACATATCAATAATCAGGAGAATGTGCATCAGGAAGGCGACAATCCTCATGCAAATAATAACACTGACCAAATGATGAATGATGAATTGTTCAGAGGCTTTATCCAATTCATGCAACCATGAAAGAGGAGCCTGCTCTCAAAAAATGTAGGTGGAAACATGGAAACTCTCAAAGCGATCACCGCTAAATGTTCAAGGAGCTGGGACCACCGGAGTTTAAGGGAGAGCCAAAACCACTTATGGAGGAAGCATGGATAAAGAAGATTACCAAGATATTTGATGTCTTGGGATGCTCCGAGGAGCAAAAGGTTCCCTTTGCTGCCTTTATGTTGCGCGGAGAAGCAGATTACTGGTGGGAATCGGTAAAACGTACTCAACCTACCATACTGAAGATGTCTTGGGAGAAGTTTCAAGAGCTGTTCAACGACAAATACTTTCCCAAAAGTATTCATCACATGAAGGAGGTGGAGTTTATCAAATTGGAGCAAAACAATATTACCGTGTCGCAATACGAGGCAAAATTTGCAGAGTTATCCCGGTTTGCGTCCCACTTGGTGGATAATGAAGAGAGAATGGCGTGAATGTTTTTAAGAGGTTTGAAGCAGGAGATACATCAACATCTTATTTCTCATAAACTGTGTTTGTATTCAGATGTTGTAAATAGGGCTCAGTTGGTGGAGCGCGATAACGAGTCAACGCAACCAAAAGAGAGCGGTAAGCAAAAAATGATAATACCAAAGGAGAGCGATCCATCGAAGCGTTGACAACAAGCGTGGAGGGAATCAACGGGCGAAAATGGTAACCACTTTGGTGGTAATCGTACAAAAAACAATAAGAATGGACATTTCAAGAAGAGGAGATTCAACAATGATGGAAAGACGTCAAAGACCAAAGACCCGTTGTTAAGGAAGGAGAAAGACCACCTATCATATGCTTCAAATGCGGAGGGGAGGGACACATCAGTCCGAATTGCGCGATGCCCTCCAAGGCATGTTATAATTGTGGAAGAGAAGTTGACTTAGCCCGATTTTGTCATTCACCGAAGACAAATTCAGCTAGGATGGAGGTACCAAAGGCTGTCCCAGAAAAGTCAAAGCCGGTAGTGCAAGGGAGAGAATTTGTTGTGACTTCCCAGAAAGCAAGGAACCCGAATGAGGTCATCACGGGTAAGATTATCATAAACTCTAGCGAAGTCTACACTTTATTTGATACCGGTTCTACCCATTCTTTTATTTCTCCTACTTGCGCTCAACGATTAAATTTGACTCCGGAGAAATTAGACTTTGACTTATTTGTGGAAACTCCATTGGGAGAAACCTTCATTACATCCACTGTTTATAAGTCTTGTTTGGTTCAAGTTGGTACCCACACATTACTTGTCGATCTTATTGCATTAAAAATACTTGCATTTGATGTAATTCTAGGGATTGATTCGTTAACTACTCATCATGCAAAAATTGATTATTTTCGTAAGGTTGTTAGCTTTCATATTCCTAATCGACCTATTATGCGAATTCAAGCAACCAAACCATTAAAATCAATCACTATCATCTCAAGTCATAAAGCTATTCGTTTATTAAAAAATGGATGTCAAGCTTTCTTAGCTCATGTCACAGATCTAAATAAAAATACGTCAGTTTTGAATAATATTTCTATTGTTAATGAATTTCCTGACGTATTCCCTGAAGAACTTCCTGGCCTACCCCAGAGCGTGAAATTGAATTTTGTATCAACCTTGAACCCAAAGACAAAACCAATTTCTAAATCCCCATATCGAATGGCTCTATTGAACTTGTGAGTTAAAAACTCAATCTAGGGAATTGTTAGACATTGGCTTTATTCATCCTAGTACTTCTCCTTGGGGTGCTCCTATTCTATTTGTGAAGAAGAAAGATGGGAGCATGCGACTTTGTATTGATTATCGGGAGTTGAATCATGTCACCATCAAAAATAGGTACCCATTGACACGTATTGATGACCTGTTTAACCAGTTGCAAGGAGCCAAATTCTTTTCAAAGATTGATCTTCATTCCGGATATCATCAATTGAATATTAGAACCGATGACATTCCAAAGACGACTTTCAGAACTCGGTACGGGCATTATGAATTCCTAGTGATGTCCTTTGGATTGACTAATGCTCCTGCTGCCTTCATGGATATGATGAACCGAGTATTCAAGGAATATTTGGATCACTTTGTGGTCGTCTTTATTGATGACATCCTCATATATTCCAAAACCCGTGAAGATCATGAGCAACACTTGAGGCTGATACTCCAAAAGCTTCGTGAATATAAGCTTTATGCCAAGTTGAAGAAATGCGAGTTCTGGCTTGAGGAAGTAGCATTCCTTGGGCACATGGTATCAAGTCATGGAATATCTGTTGACCCAGCAAAGATTAAAGCTATTCAAAGCTGGGAGCAACCTAAATTGGTGATCGAAGTACGTAGCTTTCTCGGTTTAGCTGGTTATTATCGGAGATTTGTAGAAGGGTTTTCTCAAATTGCTACTCCATTAACTCAGCTAACTCGGAAAGATACAAAGTTCAGTTGGAGAGAGGAATGTGAGAAGAGTTTTCAAGAACTTAAGAGGAGACTCATTTCAAGACTGCTTACGACAATACCATCCGGTTCGGAGGGATTTGTCATCTACAGTGATGCTTCGGGCAAAGGGTTAGGATGTGTTCTCATGCAACATGGGAAAGTCATAGCCTATGCCTCACGAAACTCAAAGAATATGAGAGGAATTATCCTACTCATGATCTAGAGTTGGCAGCTGTTGTCTTCGCACTAAAGATTTGGAGGCATTACTTGTATGGGGGAGAAAGTGGAGATCTTTACGTATCATAAAAGCCTCAAATATTTCTTCACTCAAAAGGAACTCAACATGCGACAAAGATGTTGGCTTGAACTATTGAAAGATTATGATCATACTATCCAATACCATCTTGGAAAAGCGAACGTGGTGGCTGACGCATTGAGTAGAAGATCATATGCGGGTACGAGTGCAATATTGTCAACTCAAAGGCCCATTTTGTATAACTTGCAAAGGATGGAGATAGAGATAAAGACTCCAGGGACCCACGTGATGATGGAAAATATACGAGTAGAACTGACTTTAATTGATAAAATTAAAGCTTCTCAAGTTACAGATCCGGAGCTGATGCGTATGAGGAAGAAAGTGCAAGAAGGTGCGATGCCAGAAGCAAGAATCGATGAAGAATGAATACTTCGAGTCAACTCCAGACTTTGTGTTCCTAACAACCCTGACTTAAAGTATAAAATCATGATGGAGGTGCACAACACACCGTTTGCAATCCATCCTGGGAGTACCAAAATGTATCATGATCTTCGACATATATTTTGGTGGGGCAATATGAAGAGAGAGATATCGTTGTTTATCTCAAGGTGTCTAACGTGTCAACGAGTCAAGGCGGAGCATCAAGTACCAAAAGGTCCATTGCAACCACTTGAAATTCCAGAATGGAAGTGGGAGCACATTACCATGGATTTTGTTACCGGTCTTCCCAAAGTTTCTCAAGGCATAGATGCAATTTGGGTCATTGTTGATAGATTGACCAAGTCTGCTCATTTCTTACCGATACGAGAAACTTATACACTTGAACATCTTGCTCGTATATACATAAACGAGGTTGTAAGATTGCATGGTATGCCAGTATCCATAGTTTCTGATCGAGACCCAAGATTCACTTCGCGATTTTGGGTTAGTTTGCAAAAAGCTATTGGCACAGACTTATGATTTAGCTCGGCATATCATCCTCAAACGGAAAAATAGTTGGAGAGGACTATTCAAACTCTTGAAGATCTATTAAGACTCTGTGTCCTTGATTTCAAGGGAAGTTGGGACAAGTTCTTACCATTGGTGGAGTTTTCCTATAACAACAGTTATCAAACAAGTATTGGCATGGCTCCATTCAAAGCGTTGTATGGAAGAAAGTGTCGTTCTCCAGTATGCTGGGATGACGTGGGTGAAGCAACGTTGTTGGGACCAGAGTTGGTACGTATGACTATGGAAAAGATTCAAACGATCCGGAAACGTATAAAAACCTCACAAGATCGACAAAAGAGTTATGTTGATCTTCATCGAAAGGACGTGGAATTCGATATAGGAGATCATGTGTTGTTATGTGTTGCTCCATGGAAAGGAGTTACGAGATTTGGAAAGAGAGGAAAGCTCAATCCTCGATTCATCGGCCCATTTTTAATCCTTGAACGAGTAGGAACTGTGGCCTATAGACTCGCTTTACCGCCAAGTATGTCTCGTGTTCATAAAATTTTTTACATATCTATGTTACGTAAATATGTGGAAGACCCGAACCACATTATTGAGTTAGAATCGGACGAAATAGCGGAAGATTTGACGTATGGAGAGGTTCCTGTTCAAATCTTGGATAAGAAGGAACATATTCTACGCACCAAGGTTATTCCTCAAGTCAAAGTTTTGTGGAGAAACCACGATGTTGAGGAAATGACTTGAGAGTTAGAATCTGAAATGAAATCAAGGTATCCTTACCTCTTCGACATACCAGGTACGTACCCTAATTTCGAGGGCGAAATTTCATAAGAAGGGGAGATTGTAAAACCCCAACTTTTGAATAAAGATGAATTTTCTATAAATATTATTTTTGAATATTATGGAGTTAAATTTATATAATAGTTGTGGGTAATATTTATAAATTTTGCAAAGTACGCAAGTTGTTATATAATATTCAATTGGTCGGGAAATATTCGTTTTAACAGGGAATATTAGTACAACGACACAATCATTGGCGTACCCCACAACGGAATTATTATCGGATTGAGAAAACGAAAAAAATACTTTATGAAAATAACGGCGGAAGTTTTACTGTTAATCGTTGAAACACCCTTGTTAAAAGTGCGAGAATATCGTGGTTGCATAGTAGCACACTTCAGTATTACTTATTGATGCTTAAGTGATAAGTCACTCAGCTTTGTTGGTATTATTATTAATGTAATAATACGTAAAATCTTTTATATAAAATGAGAATACTTTTATAAAGTTATTCTATAAATAGAATATATTATATTCTATTATGCATAGTGTTGCATAATGTCTGCATAGTGTTTTGCATAGTAAAATCTTTTTATATAAAATAGAATACTTTTATAAAGTTATCTGTTTTATTAGACAATTATTAGAATATATTATATTTTATTATGCATAGTGTTTGCATAGTGCCTGCATAGTGTTTGCATAGTAAAATCTTTTATAAAGTTATTCGTTTTATTAGATTATAAATAGAATATATTATATTTTATTTAAAAGATTTTGCTTTAAATATGGACCGTCAAATTAAAGTAAATCAATCTCGACCGTTCATGAGTTAGTTACTATGCATTCCATTTTTCTATAAATAGAAGCTCATTCATTCATTATTTTCTTACGAAGTCACTGAAACTCTAGAGAGATAAACTATAGAGAGAAAGAAGAAAGTATTCTGCTACTTCACTACTTATATATCCAGTACTCTTCTTCTTAAGGTAAGGAATATTATTTGTTGTACTCGTAATGGGTGTTATTCTTTCTTATTCATGAAGAGAACTATTGTTACTCCATTGCTTATTATTCTGTTGGAATAACCTGTATACGCAGTCTACCCTATACTTGGTGACATTCTTCTATTATTCCGTCTTTATTATTCTGTTGGAATATCATGTCTATGCGTTTTGCGCCGGACCTGATTCCGTCTTTATTATTCTGTTGGAATATCCTGTACATGCATTTTACGCGGACCGATTCCGTCTTTATTATTGTTCTCGCTGGAATATCCTCGTCATGCGCGTTTCTGTGGGACTGATTCTCGCCCTTATTAGTATTCTCATTGGAATAACTTTGTCTGCGCGGCACCGCATGCATGGTGATTTCGTTGTTATTCCATTCTTTATTATTACATTTGGAACATCCTCGCTTGGTCGCGAATTTCACCTGACCTGGTTCCGTTATTTAGTATTTTGTTGGAATAACCTGTCTATGCGAAGTACCGCATGCATGGTGATTTCTTTTATTATTCCATTCTTTATTATACTCAGTTGGTTAATGTTTTGACTTCTATACTCCATGAAATTAGTAGAATATCCTTGATATTTGCGCTTTATCCAGTATCTTTTCATGGAAATATTCTTCTGATCATTCTTGAATTTTACTCTACAAAGTAGTATCATGTTGACAATTTGGACATTAGTAGTTCTTGGACAAATTAATTCTTGAACTTGTTTTATTGAATTCTTATATCATTGTCATCATCCTCATGTTTATATTATGTTGAAAGTCATCTGTGGCCTGTAGTGCATAGATGGACTTGGTATTATTATGACCAGGGATTATTCGGTATAATTATGACCGTAATGTTACAAATGATGTAGTAAAAGTCCTCGTTGGCCCGTAGTGCATTGATGGATAGTTGTTGGCATGATCATGACCATTAATGAATACATAAATATTCTTGGCCCGTAGTGCATGGATAATTGTGGTCGTGATACTAAAGAATATCCTTGGCGATGAGCAAAGGGTGATTCGATGATGTGGAATATTTATTAAGTTTAGTCTCTCCGATAATAATGATGAAAAACCTTTTAATCATAAAAGATAGTATATTTTATTTTCTACTTGACTCTTTTAATGGATTGCTTGTTCAAACCGCAGCTTAAACTTGATGTCTATTATATTTTATCGCTTTTAACATTGTTGGAGACTAATGATAATTTATTCTCGCATTATCTTAGTCATAATATTTCTTCTTCGGGCTAGTTGAGCTCACCCTTCCTTTCACTTTATTCTCTTGAGAAATGAGAATATAGTCGGACGAGAGTCGGGAACGGAGTGATGGTCCAGAGGATAGCATTAGTAGTCCTCTCACTATTCAGTAAAATAGTGTGATAATAATCGTAATGAGGACTCCTTTTGAGTTTGTATAATCTCTAGTAGATAATATTTGTATTCAAACTCACAGTTTATGTTTTGTCGTATTGTACACGACAGTTGTATTTGAATTCTGTACCATGTATTTGGCGGCCCAAGATGGGTGATGTATACCTAATTTTGGGGGCGTCACAACGTGCCCAAGGAATGCTACTATCTCAAGCCAGAACTCGCATATCTTCAACTTGGCATAAAGCTTATATTCACGAAGCTTTTGGAGTATCAGCCTCAAGTGTTGCTCATGATCTTCACGGGTTTTGGAATATATGAGGATGTCATCAATAAAGACGACCACAAAGTGATCCAAATATTCCTTGAATACTCGGTTCATCATATCCATGAAGGCAGCAGGAGCATTAGTCAATCCAAAGGACATCACTAGGAATTCATAATGCCCGTATCGAGTTCTGAAAGTCGTCTTTGGAATGTCATCGGTTCTAATCTTCAATTGATGATATCTGGAATGAAGATCAATCTTTGAAAAGAATTTGGCTCCTTGCAACTGGTCAAACATGTCATCAATACGTGGCAATGGGTACCTATTTTTGATGGTGACATGATTCAACTCCCGATAATCAATACAAAGTCGCATACTCCCATCTTTCTTCTTCACGAATAGAACAGGAGCACCACAAGGAGAAGTACTAGGATGAATAAAGCCAATGTCTAACAATTCCTGCAGTTGAGTTTTTAACTCCTGAAGTTCAATAGGAGCCATTCGATATGGGGATTTAGAAATGGGTTTTGTACCGGGTTCAAGGTCGATACAAAATTCAATTTCACGCCTGAGGGTAGGCCAGAAGTTCTTCGAGGAATACGTCGGAAATTCATTAATAATAGAAATATTATTCTAAACTGGCGTATTTTTGTTTAGATCTGTGATATGAGCTAAGAAAGCTTGACATCCATTTTTCAATAAACGAATAGCTTTATGGCTTGAGATGATAGTGATTGATTTTAATGGTTTGGTTGCTTGAATTCGCATAATAGGTCGATTAGGAATATGAAAGCTAACAACCTTACGAAAATAATCAATTTTTGCATGATGAGTATTTAACCAATCAATCCTTGAAGTACATCAAATGCAAGTATTTTTAATGCAATAAGATCGACGGTGTAATGTGTGGGTACCAACTTGAACCAAACAAGACTTATAAATCGTGGATGTAATGAAGGTTTCTCCCAACGGAGTTTCCACAGATAAGTCAAAGTCTAATTTCTCCGGAGTCAAATTTAATCGTTGAGCGCAAGTAGGAGAAATAAAAGAATGGGTAGAACCGGTATCAAATAAAGTGTAGACTTATTAGAGTTTATGATAAGCTTACCCGTGATGACCTCATTCGGGTTCCTTGCTTTCGGGAGGTCACAACAAACGCCTCCTTTGCACTACTAAGCGTTGACTTTTCCGGGACAGCCTTTGGTGCCTCCATCCTAGCTGAATTTGTCTTCGATGAACGACAAAATCGGGCAAAGTGACCTTCTCTTCCATAATTATAACATGCCTTAGACGGCATCGCGCAATTTGGACTGGTGTGTCCCTCCCTTCCGTATTTGAAGCATATGATAGGTGGTCTTTCTCCTTCCTTAACAACGGTGTTGTTGGTGACGTCTTTCCATCATTGTTGAATCTCCTCTTCTTGAAATGTCCATTCTTATTGTTTTGGCCTGATTACCACCAAGTGGTTACCATTTCGCCTATTGATTCCTCCACGCTTGTTGTCACCGCTCGATGATCGCTTAATCGGTATTATCATTTTGCTTACCGCTCTTCTTTTGGTTGCGTTAACACGTTATCGCTCCACCAATCGAGCCCTATTTACAACATCTCAATACAAACACAAAGGTTATGAGAAATAAGATGTTGACGATCTCCGCTTCAAACCTCTTAAAAATATTCGCCCCATTCTCTCTCTCTTCATTATCCACCAAGTGGGGCGTAAACCGGATAACTCGCAAATTTTGCCTCGTATTGCGACACGGTCCATATTGTTTTGCTCCAATTTGATAAACTCCACCTCCTTCATGTGACGAATACTTTCGGAAAGTATTTATCGTTGAACAGCTCTTAAAACTTCTCCCAAGACATCTTCATCTGACGGCGAGTTGAGTATGTTTTACCGATTCTCACCATGTCCTGCTCCGCTCAAGCAACATAAAAGCAAAGAAAGGAACCTTTTGCTCCTCGGAGCATCCCAAGACATCAAATATCTTGGTGATCTGCTTTATCCATGCTTCCGCCATAAGTGGTTTTGGCTCTCCCTTACACTCCGGTGGTCCCAGCTCCTTGAACTGTTTAGCGGTGACCGCCCGAGAGTTTCCAGTGTTTCCACCTACATTTTGGACAGGAGCCGCTCTCGCTTGGTGTTGCATGAATTGGATAAAGCCTCTGAACAATCCATCATTCATCATTTGGTCAGTGTTGTTGTTTGCATGAGGATTGTCGCCTTCCTGATGCACATTCTCCTGATTATTGATATGTGGAGACTCAACGGTCTCTTGTGCTCCATTGCTATTCTCAATATTTTTGGATGTCATTTTCAGATACTGCCACAAAACAAAGGTTAATTGACATGTAACATAATATCTCTAAACTCTGACCAACCAATTTAAATACAAAATAAATTTAAATAGGTCATACTAGCGAAGGAATTCTCCGTCTCTCCCCTCCTAGTTCTAGTCTCACATCTTAGCCAGGGATCATATCCCTAAGCTTTGATACCAACTATGACGCCCCCAAAATTAGGTATACATCACCCATCTTGGGTCTCCAAATACATGGTACAGAATTCAAATACAACTTACTAATACAATTATCGTGTACAATACGACAAAACATAAACTGTGAGTTTGAATACAAATATTATCTACTAGAGATTATACAAACTCAAAAGGAGTCCTCATTACAATTATTATCACACTATTTTAAAGAATAGTGAGGACTACTAATGCTATCCTCTGGACCATCACTCCGTTCCCCGACTCGTCCCAGCTATATTCTCATTTCACAAGAGAATAAAGAAAGGAAGGGTGAGCTCAACTAGCCCAGTAAGAAATATTATGACTAAGATAATGTAGAATAAATTATCATTAGTCTCCAACAATGTTAAATTGATAAAATATAATAGACATCAAGTTTAACTGCAGTGGAACAAGCAATCCATTAAAAGAGTCAAGTAGAAAATAAAATCTACTATCTTTTATGATTAAAAAGGTTTTTCATCATCAAGTTATCATTTGAGACTCGACTTTTAATAAATATTCCACATCATCGAATCACCCCCGCACTACTACCAAAGATATTACAGTAGTATCACGACCACAATTATCCATGCACTCATGAATGAAGAATATTTGTGTATTCAATAATGGTCATGATCATGCCAACAACTATCCATCAATGCACTACGGACCAACGAGCACTTTTACCACATCATTTGTAACATTACTACCATGATTATACCGAATAATCCTCGGTCATAATCATACCAAGTCCATCTATGCACTACAGTGCCACGAGATGACTTTCAACATATAATATAAACATGAGGATGATGACAATGATATAAGAATTCAATAAAACAAGTTCAAGAATTAATTTGTCCAAGAACTACTAATGTCCAAATTGTCAACATGATACTACTTTGTAGAGTAAAATTCAAGAATGATCAGAAGAATATTTCCATGAAAAGATACTGGATGAAGCGTAAATATCAAGGATATTCTACTAATTTCATGGAGTATAGAAGTCAAAACTTTAACCAACTAAGTATAATAAAGAATGGAATAACAAAAGAAATCACCATGCATGCGGTACTTCGCATAGACAGGTTATTCCAATAGAATACTAAATAACGGAACCAGTCAAAGTAAATTATGCAAGACGGGATGTTCCAAATGAATAATAAAGAATGGAATAACAACAAAATCACCATGCATGCGGTATTTTGATAGACAAAGTTATTCCAATGTAATACTAATAAGGATGAATCAGTCCCACGGCGAAAAGCATGCATAAGACAAGATATTTCCAATAGAACAATAATAAAGACGGAATCGGTCCCACGTAAAATGCATGTATGGATATTCCAACAGAATAATAAAGACGGAATTAGGTCCAACGCAAAACGCAGAGACAGGATATTCCAACAGAATAATAAAGACGGAATAATAAAAGAATGTCACCAAGTATAGGGTAGACCGCGTATACAGGTTATTCCAACAGAATAATTAGCAATGGAATAACACCGCGATTCTTCATGAATAAGAAAGAATAACACCCCTTACGAGTACAACAAATAATATTCCTTACCTTAAGAAGAAGAGTACTTGGATATATAAGTAGTGAAGTAGCGAATACTTTCTTCTTTCTCTCTATAGTTTATCTCTCTGAGTTTCAAAGAATTAAATGAAGAAAATAATGAATGAATGAGCTTCTATTTATAGAAAAATGGAATGCATAGTAACTAACTCATGAAATTCGAGATTGATTTACTTTAATCTGACGGTCCATATTTAAAGCAAAATCTTTTAAATAAAATATAATATATTCTATTTATAATCTAATAAAACGAATAACTTTATAAAAGATTTTACTATGCAAAACACTATGCAGCACTATGCAAACACTATACATAATAAAATATAATATATTCTAATTATTGTCTAATAAAACAAATAACTTTATAAAAGTATTCTACATTTTATATAAAAAAGATTTTACTATGCAAAACACTATGCGAGACACTATGCAACACTATGCATAATAGAATATAATATATTCTATTTATAGAATAACTTTATAAAAGTATTACATTTTATATAAAAGATTTTTTCAGTATTATTACATTAATAATACCAACAAAACCGAGTGACTTATCACTTAAGCATCAATAATTAATACCGGTATTACTTACTATGCAACCACGCCAGACATCGCATTTCTTTAACACCGGTGTTTCAACAGTTAACGGTAAAACTTCCGCCGTTATTTTCATAAAGTATTTTTTTTCGTTTTCTCAATCCGACAATAATTTCGTTGTGGGGTCCACCAATAATTGTGTCGTTGTACTAATATTCCCTGTTAAAACGAATATTCCCCGACCAATCGAATATTATATAACAACTTACATACTTTGCAAAATTTATAAATATTACCCACAACTATTATATAAATTTCACTCCATAATATTCAAAAATAATATTTATAGAGAATTCATCTTTATTCAAAAAGTTGGGGTTTTACACTAATTATTTCGGCTAGACGAAAATGATTTGAAAATATCAAAATGTATTTTATATCATTAATGCATCATGGAACCTGGTGCAAAGATGATAAAAACGATGGAGTTATCAATGCAGAATTTCTTAGTGTTGGATGTGATCTAAGGATCCTCAGCCCACTATGGTATGATGCAGTATGCCAAAGTCAGAAAATGACGGAATCCTCAAACGGACTATAAATACAGTGCGGTATCATGACGTCATAAAAAGATTTTTGAGATTTTTTTTAGATATGGGAATATATATATATATATATATATATATTTTATTGATGTCCGAATTGTTGTAGAAGTCTATGTTATTTGATTCAGCTAGACGATTATTGAAGATGTTCATGAAATTCAAACGTTCATTGAAAAGTTATGCCAAACCAAATTGTTTTGGTGCGGATTCAGATGTTGAAAAGCTGAGGTGAACAACCCTATAAGGGGACATGTTTTCGGGGACAATGGTTCCGAGCGTAACGCATATAGTCGTTACAAAACACTACTTTATTGTTAACTTAGTGGTACAATAATAGGTCGCCACCTAGTGTACGTGAGGAGGGTGTTTTTAGTCTTTGTGATTGATAAACACTCTGGTTTGTAGTGTGAAGGATTGAGTTGAAGCAATAGTAAATCGAGAATAGAGTTCACGGTCTTGTGACCCCTCAGCATGATTTGGAATCTTTTAAATTCCTGTTATTCATATCGCTTCCCAATTATTGAGCAATTGTGGAAGATTATTGTTATTCAAGAAAGAAATGAAATTCCAGAAAAGAAGAGAAATGTGAAACTCTTAGATGATGAAGAGGTGAAGATTATGATGATCTTAGAAAGATCCTTAGAGAAAGAATTTGGTTGTAGAACATAATGAAGGAATAAAGTATTAACATAAAATCTACTTTGATAGATTGAATGAATAAAGATTAATAAAATTTTGAGGACGAAATTCTTAGAAGAATGGGTGAATGTAATATCCTGAGTGTTTATGATAACGATCCTTAGAGAAGGAAATGAATGAGTTAAAGAATATATTATACTCAATATATAATTGAGTTCAAGTGAAAGTTATGAAATAAAACATAGAACTTGTTGAGATAATGAATGTATAGGAAATATAAAACCTATATTAAAGTAATGTGTTGAAGATATTCAACGATAAATTTTGAAAAGAGATTTAGTGAAAACTGAGTAACGGAGGTTTCGTTGATTCCGCAGACGGAATCCTTATAAGGGGGGAAGAATGTGACAACCCGAATTTTTATAAGTTATTAAAATAGGAATTAAATAATTAAAATTCTTATTATGAGATGTTTTGAGTTTGAGTATATACATGCTATATATTTTTAAGTATGTGATCTGGTGTGAAGAGAAATATATATTCATATATTAGGAAAGTGAGGTTCAATAGTTAAGTTAACTATTGAAGAAATTAAATGAATTTGATAATTAATTTTAAATATTTATTGAATTAAATAAATATTTTAAATAATGTATTTAATGAGAAAATTAAATAATTTATGAAATTGTGGTATAATAATTTAGTTACGTGTGTATGATAATTAAATTAAAGCAAATGTAAATTTTATTCTTTGAAGATTTAATTTAATGAATTAATTAAATTAAATGAGTTGTTTAATATTAAAGAAAATAAGTAAATTAATTAAAGCGTTGTTTAAATCGAATTTATTAATTAAATTAGATATATGATTATTTATTAATCATCAGAAGAATTATAATAAAAATTATAATTATTATTGTAAGTTATGTAAAATGGTTATAGGTGTGACAAATAAAAATATGTAATATAATCTTATCAAAATAAATTGGAATGAGGGGAATTGTGTGTAGCCAAACAAGGCCTTTTGGCCTTTGGCTTATTGTAACTGACGCAGACGTAAAAACTATATCAGTTTATTTCTACGTATATTATTTCTTTCCCTAAAGTTAGATATCAGTGAAGAACATAGTATAGAGAGAGCTTGGTAGGAAGAGAGAAATTCTATGCAGGTTTTGCTAGGGAGTTGGAATATCAAGGAAAAACAATCCTCTTCCCAACAAACAAAGATTCAAGGTATAATCTACTCTAATCTTAACTTCTATCTTTGAAATTTTTATTGATAATTATGTGGGATTGATACAAATACTTGTATATAGAGTTTATAATCTATTAATCATCATATATGAGTGATTGTTTGAGTATCAAACACGTGAAATTGGGATTGTAGGAAGAAATTGGGATAACAGTGGTTATGTATGAAAAATGGCTTTAGAAAGTACAAAATTTCATGTTTAATATGTTGTGAAGGTTAACACTTGTAATTTCTAATATTTGCATGGTATCTCAAGACTTGTGCTAAAATAATAAGTCTAACTAGAAATGTGTGTTATGTTGGAACGTGAATGTTAGTATATCTAATAGATAATGGTTCTAAACCTATATGTAGGTGAACATGAGTTTAATATTATAGCTTACGCTCGAGGCAAATTTCTAAACCTATCTTTTTAAATTTAGCAAGTTCTTTAACTCTACTCTTATAATGATTGAGCATGTTTAATCTGAAGTTATTGTAATTCTAATCATTGTTGGCTTACTCTAACTTGTTATAGTTAAACTAGTTTCTCTAGTTCATTCTTTTACAATGAATGTTTCTTGAACCTTAATTCCTTGTGTTGAATGGTTCAATCACTTTGTATATTTTATTACCATGTGGAGTAAGTATTGTTTCCAGCTTGCTATCAATTAATGCATGTTTGGTAACTAAAATTCTAATTTGACAAGATCACAGACCTAGATTATTATTGTTCAAGCCAAGGTTTATCATTTCTTTATTTTGATCAATACTTATGCTCTCTAGTTATTTCAAGCATGAGTCTAGAATATAGTCAGTTCACCTATGATTCTCAAATGTTCTAAGTTATGTTGTTATTAAACAACTATTGTGTTATCAAGCATTGTTAATTCAACTAGTTCCCTAGTTGATGATCGTTAAACTTCAAATTACCCTTGAAAGCTTATCCAAACCAAATTTCTTTGGTGCGAACTTGTACTCTAAATACTGAGATGAACAACCCTATTTTTAGGGGTTTACGCTTAGCGTTGAAATGTTTGTGCACAATACATTGTACGAAGGGCTGATCCCCCTAAGTACGTGGAGTCCTTATAATCATATGACTGTTAAAGTTAAAGTTGAAAGATTACTTATAAATGTGGACATGGTTCGTCATCATTAGACCCTTAGTAGTATATTTTAGAATGTTAATAGAACATATCATTCAGTTCTATTGAGCCTATTATTTGGCGAATGTTGTAAAGTTTATTCATTCTTATTTCAAGTGAGCTTTGTTTGCTCACTGTTGCTTATATAACTATTACAGCTAAGGATGAGAAGGTAGATGTACCTAGCACTAGTAAGGGAAAAGGGAAGATGAATAAGTATTGAAGACTTGTAATATGTTGACAGTTATTTATCCGATTTTAAATTTAATTGATGTAATAAAGTATTTATTTAATTTCCGCATTTGAATGATTGTAATTAAATGTTAGATAACCTGGGAGATATTTTTATTAATGTAATCCTGTATGGGCAGGGTTTTTATTCAATTGTATTATGATTGGGTAGTTAAATATGAATATTTTGATTAAGTGAACACCAAATCTTGAGGTAATGAAGTACCTGAATTTGGGGGTGTCACAAGTTGGTATCAAATCTTTAGGTTATGAACCTTAGGTGGGAAAAAGCCTTAGGAAGTAACCTTTGAAAAGATAGTGGTGATTAACTCTTATCGAGTTTTGAGGAAAAAGTAATAAAACACTAATGCGCTTATGTGTTTATAACTTATGTGCTCGTGAGTGTCGAGTAGTAATGATTAATAATTAAAACTTAAACTTTTGTTGTCAGGATGACTAATGTCGGAGAATCCAGTCAGGCTAGGGAGGAGGGACCTCAGATGCCTATAGAGGAGGAGCCTCGCGACATTCAGGTTGATTGGGAATGACTACTGCCACGGGAGTCGACCCCGTTTGTCATAGTGGTTGAAAAGGAGGATGATGATGTGGAAACGGATGAGGAGGATCCTGTTAAGTTGCCACAGGAGGATGAGGATGATGAGGACGAGGAGGAAGAGACTCCACTAACCTCGATAGCCGCTCGTATGTACGATGAAGTCTACGAACGTAACGTGGAACTTCAGGATACAGTCGAGGAATTACAAGAGATAGTAGCTGAACAACAGACTGCAATGACACAGAAAGACGACGAGATCCAGGATCATGATGAACGACTGACTAATGTCGAGGAGAAGCTAGTACACACTAAAGGAGAGAAAGAACAACTAATCGAGGTGATCGCAGAATTGAAGAACAAGCTGAAGGAAGAAGCTACTAAGGGCAAGAGCTGAAGACGCATACGAAGAAGCTCATCAACGAACCAGGATAGCAGTAAGAGACACACAATCAAAGAGGTTGAAGATGGAGGAGATGGATAAAGTATTCAATACCGTGATCAATCGAGCTCAAGATCGTGTCATGAGTTATCCAATTCAGTTCGAAACTCTTCCGTCGTACGTGTTAGATCGCCGAACAATGTTCCGAATCATAGAGGAAGAAAGTAGTAAGGCTAATCAGTATCTTAGTAGAACATCGTAGTTGTTATGCGATGAATAAAATGTTAAATAAATTATAAATTTCAAGTGTTATGTAACCTATGGGATATGATGATGATGTTGTCCTGAAACTTTAATAGTTCAGGAAAGTAATGTAAATAACAGTGATGCTATTGTTTTATATTTTCAAAGGGGTTAAATGCTTTTGAAGTCACTCTACTATAGGTCAACTTACAAATGGGTCATTGAACTTTTTTTTCTTACAAGTGGGCATTGAACTCTTATTTACTTACAAACCGTTAAAAAATCCGTTAACTTTAACCGATTTGCCACATAAGCAGCTGACTTGTGAAAAAAAGAAGCTTATGTGGCAAGAATTACCCCATGTGGCCTTGATGTAGATTTGGAAAAATTTATGGAGTAAATAAAAGAATTATTTTAAAATAAAATATAAATTAAAAAAAGAAAATAAATAAAAAATATTTTTAATTATTTTTGTAATTAATATCAAATTAATTTATGTTTAATTATTTACAAATATAATAATATAAATTAGAAAAATTAGCCAAAAAATAAGAAAATAAATGAAAAATATATTTAATTATTTTTGTAATTAATATCAAATTAATTTTTGTTTAATTATTTACAAATATAATAATATAAATTAGAAAAAATTAGTCAAAAAAATAAAAAAATTAAAATTAAATAAATGTTATTATAATTAAATAATTATTTTTAATTAATTAAATAGTTTCTTTGTTTAATTTTTAAATAATAATATTTAATTAAAAATAATATTTGTTTAATTAAAAAATTATTTAATTATAATAATAGTAAATAAAATATTTGGTTAACGTAGAACTAATCAGTAAATAATAAAATAAAATAATTATAATAATGTGTATGTTATTTTCTTACTCTCACATATCTTATTCATACAAATACATAAATATTTAATATTAACATTAATTTATCATCGTATCTATCTTAACAATTTAGAATAAATGATATTCTCAAATCCCACCTTTTCAAAATTGATATTGTAATAAATGTTATTAATTATAACATTTATTATTTCATAAAATTAATGCATAACAATAATATTGAGTTGAGAAATTTAAAATTTACTTTAAAAAATTAATGAATAAATTCATAATTTAGAATAAATGATAGTACTCCCTAGAATAAATGAATTTACTTTAAAAAATTCATAATAAATTCATAATTTCTGTTTTTCTATTAAAATTCGGAAAAAAATTATGCGAACATAACTATTATTTAAAGACAAATATGTCCTTAGACATTACTGCAATCGTATTGGCCAAAAGAATCACACTAACTAAAATTAATTCCTAAAAGTAGATTTATTCAAATAAAAATAATTGTTATTTTTCGTCACGCTAATAACATCTCCCTATAAATAAAAAAATCAAATATTATTATAATTAAATAATTATTTTTTAATTAAAAAAATATTATTTTTAATTAAATATTATTATTTAAAAATTAAACAAAGAAACTATTTAATTAATTAAAAATAATTATTTAATTATAATAATATTTAATTTTTTATTTTTGACTAATTTTTCTAATTTATATGATTATATTTGTAAATAATTTAACAAAAACTAATTTGATATTAATTACAAAAATAATTAAATATATTTTTCATTTATTTTCTTATTTTTTGGCTAATTTTTCTAATTTATATTATTATATTATTAAATAATTAAACAAAAATTAATTTGATAATAATTACAAAAATAATTAAATATATTTTTCATTTATTTTCTTTTTTTAATTTATATTTTACTTTAAAATAAATCTTTTATTTACTCCATAAATTTTTGCAAATCTACATCAAGGCCACATGGGATAATTCTTGCCACATAAACTTCTTTTTTTCACAAGTCAGCTGCTTATGTGGTAAATCGGTTAAAGTTAACGGATTTTTTAACGGTTTGTAAGTAAATAAGAGTTCAATGACCCATTTTTAAGAAAAAAAAAGTTCAATGACCCATTTGTAAGTTGACCTATAGTATAGTGACTTCAAAAGCATTTAACCCATTTTCAAAGAGATTATGAATAAATAAAAGTTGTTATTTTATTCAAAGTGTTACGTGATTATGTAGTTATTTCTTTTGTGGAGGCAAGTTAAGTAGAAATTACTTAAAAGAGTTGAATAATAATCTAATGAGTTTATTTTTAAACAGAAAATGCCTCTCAGACGTCAACCACCACGACAAAGAACCAATGAGGGAACTAACAATAACGACAATGTTGAAGCTAACCCCGTTCAACAGCTAGTAACTTTATTAACAGGAGCGTTGCAGAATCAACCTCAAAATCAAGGAACAACGTTTAAGGATTTCTAGGCGGTTGGACCGCCTGAATTCTGTGGGTCCATGAATCCAGTCGAGGCACAGACCTGAATTATGGAAATAGAAAAGGTGTTTGATGTCGCTAGTGTAGGGGATGATCAGAAGACTACTTTTGCAACATTCATGTTGAAAGCAGAAGCTAGTTATTGGTGACAGACCAATAAAACTCGTGAAGGGCCAGGGGTGATGACCTGGGATAGATTTAAGGAGATATTCTTTGAGACCTATTTCCCAGAGAGTTCGAAGAGTCAGCTAGAAGTGCAATTTTTGGAACTGAAGCAAGGAACGATGACGATATCTCGAGTATCTTAAATTCAACGAGTTGGCGAGGTTTGCTCCATTATCAAGTCAAGACGGATGAATGCAAGGCGAAGAGGTTTGAACAGGGATCAAGCCACGGTTGTCAATGAGTTTCCTGTCCAGATTGAAGACTTTTGCGTGGCGGTGATGGAGAAAGCAATACTCATTTGAAGGTGGAGGCGAAAGCGTGACAAAGTTCAATCAGGAACAGAAAAAGAAGAAGAAGAATGAGGTGGAGATTAAGAATGGAGGTGGTAGTAGTGGAAACGACAACAATAACAACCTGAAGAGGAAGTGGAATGGAAACGTGGGTACTGGAAACTAGCAGGGTAACTAGCAAAACAAGAAGTTTGAAGCATGTGTTATATGCGGGAAGTTTCATAAGGGTGTGTGCTTAATGGGGAAACGAGTGTACTTCAGTTGTGGATAGGATGCACATCGCCCCAAATTGCACTCAACTCAAGAAGAACGTGTGCTTCACATGCGGATCCAAGGATCACTTTGCTCGTGAATGCCCTAAGAAGAAGGCTGGAGAGACAACTAGAAGAAATAGAGGTAACAGTGGAGGTACATGGGCTATTGCTGGACATACATCATCAAACAAACCCACAGCCAGAACCCTCAACATGACTGTGCATTCAAAAGATGTGGGTCAGGTATTATCCTAATCAATGATTTAAATGCTTATGTATTATTTTATTCGGGTGCTACTTGCTCGTTTATATCTGATGAATTTGCTAAGAGGTTAGGGTTGCCTAGTGAAGAACTGAATTTCCCTTTGAACATAGAAATTGCAAATAAGGAATTAATCCCTATTAGATTCGTATACAAGAACAGTAATGGTGAACATTAAGGAGAATACCTTGATGGTAGATTTGATTCCGATTAGACTTGGAGAGTTTGATGTTATTTTGGGAATGGATTGGCTATTCAAATATGGAGCGGTAATTGATTGCCAAAAGAAGTGTGTAAACCTTATGACCCCATCAAAGGTTGAATTCTATGGTAGCAAGTCGCCTAGAAAAATGAAATGTCTGACGATTATGCATGCCAAAAAATTGTTGAGTCAAGGCTGTGTGGGCTATTTAGCTTAAATGGTCGATACTCAGAAGAAGAATGTGAAACTGGAAGAGATACCAGTGCTGAGGGAATTTGAGGACGTGTTTCCAGAGGATTTGCCAGGACTTCCGCCTGACAGAGAAATTGAGTTTGTGATCGACTTAGCGCCGGGAACAACACCAATATCGAAGGCCCCGTACAGAAAGGCTCCGGTAGAGATGAAGGAACTGATGGTACAATTCCAAGATCTGTTAGATAAGAAGTATATTCAACCAAGTGCATCACCATGGGGAGTGTCGGTGTTATTCGTGAAGAAGAAGGATGGGTCGATGCGTCTTTGCATTGATTATAGAGAATTGAACAAAGTCACTATTAAAAACAAATATCCATTACCAAGAATAGATGACTTGTTTGATCAATTTAAGGGTGCTAAATAATTCTCGAAAATAGATTTGAGAAGTGGGTATCACCAATTGAAAGTGAGGAAGGAGGATATACCTAGAACGACATTCAGAACTCGGTATGGACATTACGAGTTTCTGGTGATGTCTTTTGGTTTGACCAATGCCCCTGCTGCATTCATGGATTTGATGAACAAGATGTTTAAACCATTCTTAGACAAGTTCATAGTGGTATTTATTGATGACATTCTGGTGTATTCCAAAACTCAAGAGGAACACGTGGAACACTTACGTTTGACGTTGGAAACACTAAGAAAGGAAAAATTGTACGCAAAATTCTCTAAGTCCGAATTTTGGCTAGATCGTGTGCAATTTCTTGGGCACGTGATTGACAAAGATGGGATTTCAGTGGATCCATCAAAAGTGGAAGCTGTAATCAACTGGGAACAACCAAGAGCACCGTCGGAGGTAAGGAGTTTCTTGGGACTGGCCGGTTATTATAGAAGATTTATTCAGGATTTTTCCAAGATAGCCACTCTGTTAACAAATTTGACAAGGAAAACTATAAAATTTGTTTGGACGGAGAAATATAAAGAGAGTTTTCAAGATTTGAAGAAGAAGCTAAGTGTGGCATCTGTGTTGTCATTACCAGATAGTACATGAAACTTTGTTGTGTATAGTGATGCCTCACATAAAGGATTGGGTTGTGTTCTTATGCGTAATCGACAATGTTATTGCAGTATGCATCAAGACAATCAAGGATTATGAGAAAGGTTATCCACTCATGATTTGGAATTGGTTGCGAGTTTTTTTGTCCGAAGATATGGAGACACTATCTCTATGGAGAAAAATGTGAGATCTACACATACCATAAAAGTTTGAAGTATATTTTCACACAGAAGGACCTGATCAATATGCGTCAAAGAAGATGGATGGAATTGATAAAAGATTACGATTGTGAGTTCTTTTATTACCCGGGCAAAGCAAATGTGGTTGCAGATGCTTTAAGCAGAAAAGGTCGGGAAAAATTGATGTTGTTAACTAATTAGGAAGAGCTTATTTTAGAAATGGCAAGGCTAGAGTTGGAAATCCAATTTCCAAAAGAAACCGACGAAAAATTATACTAGATAGAAGCTAGTCCAACTTTGGTGCACAAAGTGAAGAACGCTCAACTATAAGATAAAGAATGTGAAACGATCAAAGAGAAAGTGGTTAAGGGTAGTGATGAAAAATACAAGAACGATACCGAAGGACTACTACGGTTCGAGGAAAGAATTTGGGTTCCAACAGTACCAGGGCTTAAAGACGAAATCTTGACTGAAGCACACAACACAAGATATTCGATTCATCCAGGGAGTACGAAGATGTATCAAGATTTGCGGAGACATTTTTGGTGGCCGAAAATGAAAAGAGATGTTGCATAATGTGTCGCAAAATGCTTGACATGTCAAAGAGTCAAGGCCGAGCATTAGAGACCAAGCGGATTACTTTAACCGTTAGAAATACCGAAATGGAAGTGGGAACACATCAGAATGGATTTTGTGGTGGGTCTTCCAACTACTCAGAAAGGATGCGATGCGATTTGGGTGATAGTGGACAGACTGACAAAATTAGCGCACTTTTTACCAATAAAGATTAGGTTCAATCTTGATTAGTTGGCAAGATTGTACGTTAAAGAGATCATTTCGAGGCATGGAGTGCCAGTATCAATTATGTCAGATAGAGATCCGTGATATACATCAAACTTCTGAAAGAGACTACAAGAATGTATGGGAACACAATTACGAATGAGTACAACATACCATTCGCAAACCGACGGGAAAAGCGAACGAACAATCCAAACGTTGGAAGATATGCTGAGAGCATGCATCATGGATTTCAAAGGAAGCTGGGAAGAACATTTACCGTTGGTGGAATTTTTCTACAATAACAGTTACCACGCGAGCATCGACATGCCTCCTTACGAGTCATTATACGGCAGAAAGTTCAGAACTCCACTATGCTAGGATGAAGTCGGTGAATGCCAACTATTAGGACCAGAACTGGTTCAACAAACTGCTGAGGTTGTCAAACTCATCAAGACAAGATTGGTAGCATCCCAAGACAGACATAAAAAGTATGCCGATCAACACAGGCAGAATCGCGAATTTGAAGTAGGAACTTTCATTTTTCTAAAAGTTTCTCCTTGGAAGGGGAAAATTCATTTTGGAAAGAAAGGAAAGCTCAGCCCAAGATTTATTGGACCTTTCGAGATACTACAAAGAGTGGGGGAAGTGGCTTATGAGGTAGCTCTACCTCCAGAGTTGGACAACATTCATAATGTTTTTCACATTTCGGTGTTACGACCGTATAAACTCGATTACAAGCACGTGATCGAGTATGAACCATTATATTTCGATAAAGATTTGTCTTATGAAGAGATTCCTATCCATATAGTCGACAGGAAAGAACAAGTGCTCAGAAATAAAGTGATACCTTCTGTGAAGGAGATATGGAGAAACCACAATATCGAAGAGGCGACGTGGGAACTCAAAGCTGAAATGATGAAGAATTACCCTGAGTTATTTGTTTAATCTGTGTATTCTATTCTGGGGACAGAATCCTTGTAAGAAGGGAAGAATGTGACGATTTGATTGTTTGAATTGTGATTCTAAGGATAAAATCCTTGTAAGGAGGGAATGATGTAACATTCCAGAATTTTTAATTGTAATATTAAATATTTATTGAATTATATAAATATTTAATGGATATGTTTATTGTTGAATAAATATTTGTTTAATTGATTTAATTTTATTTGGTTAATTATTTGTTAAATAAATAATTAATGAGTTAGGGAAATTATTATTATATTGATATTTCAATTTGATGGTTAATTATTTGTATTGAGTTATGTGAATAAATGAATTATTTAATTAATTGTTATTTGAATTAATTAAATTAAGTATGAAAAGCTTAATTAAATATAGTGTGACAAATAACTATGTTATAAAGAGTATTAAAATAAATTAAAATAGTTTTAATTTAGTTTTATCCAAACAAGGTTTAAGGATATTAATTCTTTCATTTTAAATGGTTTGCTAAACAAAGCCCTATGGCTTTTAGATTTCTTTTGAAATTTAAATTATAAATTTAATTAAATAAAATATAAATAATATATATATAATTTTAGTAACTGATAATTTATTAAGGGCAATTAGTATAGTGTCAGTTTTTATGTTTGAAAGGTGAGCGTTAGTTTTAGTTTAACATTACGTATTATGTATATGGACTAAGTCTAAGCCTAAGAAAAGCTACAGAGAAAAATTACAAAGGGTTTTAGAGAGAATTGCTTGAGAGAATTTGAGAGAGTACGTAAGTAATTTCCAGCAATTAGCAAGGATTATATTAGCAAATTGAAGGTATGTTCATAATCTTAGTATTTCATATACATATATGTTCTGATATGTTTTACGGCAATAATTTTCATACTCTGTGAATTTTATATGTTTGGAATTGTTGCTATAGAATCCAATTATGATGATTATACTACTGAGTACTTACAGTTGTATGTGTTAATCATGATGTGAGTTGTGTTTAAGCAAGAATTGTATGCTAATTTCGGTTACAGTAGAAAAAAAATAACGACAGTGTATGTTTTATGGATATTTTCTCATATGGCTTATGTAAGTACCAAAATTAGTGGTTAATTGGTATGCTAAATTGTAAATTGAAGCTTGTTTATGCTAGTTCATTAAGAAACAAAGATAATGTAGTTTGAATGAAGTGATTTGGTGAAGAATTGATATCACAGTAATGATTTTTGATGAAGAAAATCAAAAATGGAGTTTTCATATGAAATCATGAAAATTGAGAAATTAAAATAGTTTTAGTTGTTGTTAAATTATGCTAAGTGGTTGAATATGTTAGCAATCATGTTTATGATAGTTGTATATTTATTTTATGTGTTAATTTCACTGTTTAGTGGGTGAAATTCGTGTTAGTTGGGCTAAAAAGGCCACTATTCATGTCATTTTCGCCTCTGTCACCAAAGACCCGATAATTACTTATTGCCAAAAAGCAAAAATTACACAACAAGACAGTATGTGCTTGCTTATGTGTGTATATGTATTACATTACCACCGATATGATATAAGAGAGAGGTCTGCTGCTTCTTTCATATGAGCTTTGGGGTAGCGACATACGTTGGTCTAATGATTTATTAGTATAATAAACATGTAATAATATAGCTAAAACAAAATCGTGTTATGTGGTAGTAAATTCAAAGTTTGAATGATTAGTAATTGATGAACGTGGTATACTAGAACTTAGTGAGCGTGATAAATAGTAAACATGTGTTGTGAAGGTTAACACTTGTAATTTCTGATAATTGCATGGTATCTAAAGACTTGTGCTAAAATAATAAGTCTAAATAGAAATACGTGTTATGTTGGAACATGAATGTTAGTATATCTAATAGATGATGGTTCTAAACCTATATGTAGGTGAACGTGAGTTTAATATTATAGCTTACGCTCGAGGCAAGTTTCTAAACCTATCTTTTTAAATTGAGCAAGTTCTTTAACTCTAATCTTATAATGATTGAGCATGTTTAATCTTAAGTTATTGTAATTCTAATCATTGTTGGCTTACTCTAACTTGTTTATAGTTAAACAAGTTTATCTAGTTCATTCTTTTACAATGAATGTTTCTTGAACCTTAATTCCTTGTGTTGAATGGTTCAATCACTTTGTATATTTTATTACAATGTGGAGTAAGCATTGTTTCCAGCTTGCTATCAATTAATGCATATTCGGTAAGTATAATTCTAATTTGACAAGATCACAGACCTTGCTTATTATTGTTCAAGCCAAGGTTTATCATTTCTTTATTTTGATCAATACTTATGCTCTCTAGTTATTTCAAGCATGAGTCTAGAATATAGTCAGTTCACCTATGATTCTCAAATGTTCTAAGTTATATTGTTATTAAACAACTATTGTGTTATCAAGCATTGTTGATTCAACTAGTTCCCTAGTTCATGATCGTTAAACTTTAAATTATCCTTGAAAGCTTATCCAAACCAAACTTTCTTTGGTGCGGACTTGTACTCTAAATACTTAGATGAACAACCCTATTTTTAGGAGTTTACGCTTAGCGTTGAAATGTTTGTTCACAATACATTGTACGAAGGGCTGATACCCCTAAGTACGTGGAGTCCTTATAGTCATATGACTGTTAAAGTTAAAGTTGAAAGATTACTTATAACTGTGGACATGGTTCGTGGTCATTAGACCCTCAGTAGTATATTTCAGAACGCTAATAGAACATATCATTCAGTTCTATTGAGCCTATTATTTGGCGAATGTTGTAAAGTTTATTCATTCTTATTTCAAGTGAGCTTTGTTTGCTCACTCTTGCTTATATAACTATTACAGCTAAGGATGAGAAGGTAGATGTACCTAGCACCAGTAAGGGAAAAGGGAAGATGAACAAGTATTGAAGACTTGTAATATGTTGACAATTATTTATCAGATTTTAAATTTGATTGATGTAATGAAGTATTTATTTAATTTTCGCATTTGAATGATTGTAATTAAAGGTTAGATAACCTGGGAGATATTTTTATTAATGTAATCATGTATGGGTATGTTTTTTTATTCAATTTTATTATGATTGGGTAGTTATATATGAATGTTTTGATTAAGTGAACACCAAATCTTGAGGTACTGAAGTACCGGGATTTGGGGGTGTCACAACGATACTCTACTTACTATTATATTACTTGTTGACCATGTGTACTTGCATGCTCTGTGTAATTAGATTTTACCCAACAAGTTTTTAGCGTCGCTGCCGGGGAGTTTAGTAAAGATTTTATTATTTTGCAATATTAGTTTAATTAGTCCAGTTTTACTTAAACATTTTTATTTTTGTTTTGTTCGTCTTATTTCAGGTTTTTGAAGTTGGTTTATGCAAACTCGATCCAAAAATCCAAACTTGCTTCCTTTTGGGGACGACATCTGGAGACGTTTTCAAAGGCTAAGTAAGTGGATTAAGGAAACAAGGGACGACTTCGAAAATTCTGAAATAGAAGAAGCAATGGCTACCGAAGACCAGAAATCGTTGAGGGACTTTGCTACTCCCAAAGTGACTGAGCTACAGTCAAGTATCACTAGGCCTGCTATAGCTGCAAACACATTTGAGATTAAGCCTAGGACTATTCAGATGATCCAAAACTCAGTGCAGTTTGGGGGACTTGCAAATGATGATCCGAACGAGCATTTGATCAGCTTTCTGGAAATATGCGACACTTTCAAGTACAATGGGATGTCGGATGAAGCAGTTAGACTTCACTTGTTCCCATTCACTCTGTGGGACAAGGCGAAGAGTTGGTTACACTCTCTACCATCGGGTTCAATAACGACATGGGATGACCTGGCTCAGAAGTTTCTAGCTAAATTTTTCTCGCCAGCGAAGACTGCAAAGATGAGGAACGAGATTAACATGTTTAATCAGCAACATGGGGAGTCATTGTACGAGGCATGGGAGAGATACAAAGAATTGCTCAGAAAATGCCCACATCATGGATTGCCTAAGTGGTTGCAGATGAACACATTTTACAACGGACTACATGGGAATCTAAAGACGAGTATTGATGCAGCATCGGGGAGAGCTTTCATGGAAAAGAATTATGAGGAGGCATATCAATTAATAGAGATGATGGCAGCTAACAACTACCAGTGACCCACGACAAGAATGACACAACCTACGGTAGCTGGAGTGTTAGAATTAGATGGAGTGATGGCAATAACATTGCAGATTTCAGCACTCTCTAAGAAGTTTGATGCTTGGTCAGGGGTACAGACACCGCAAGTTGCAGTTATTTGTGAATTATTCGCGGGTGAATATCTGACGGATCAATGTGCAATTAACCCAGAGTCAATACAATTTGTGGGTAGCTACAACAGAATTCCACAGAATACGTACCAGAATACATACAATCAGGGGAATAGGAATCATCCTAATTTGTCATCAAATAATAATCAGAATCAGCAATTTCCATGACCATCGCATCCTCCAGGATTTCAGAATCAACAACAACCAAGTCAATGTCAAGAGAGGAAATCAGATTTAGAGGAGTTGCTATCAAAGTATATAACGAGCAACGAGGCATCCATGAAAAACCAAGAAATAGCCATGGAGAATTTAGAAAATCAGATGGGACAGATAGTGTTTGCACTGAATAACAGGCCGCAAGGAACATTACCAAGTGATACAGAGAAAAATCCGAAAGGTAATCATGAGCAATGTCAGGCAATAATGTTGCGAAGTGGAAAACAGCTTGAGGGTCAAAAAACATAAAATTTAGCTACAAAGGAGGTTGAGACAGATAGTGAAAATACAGTGGTTGAGGACAAGTAGGGGGAGGAAAAACAAGTGGAAAAGAGCAAACCAGTTAGCGAACCAGTTGTCTATCCTCCCCCACCTTTTCAGCAAAGAGTTCAAAAGCAGAAACTAGATAAGCAGTTTGCAAAATTTTTGGATGTTTTTAAGAAACTTCAAATAACATCCCGTTCGCAAAAGCCCTAGAGCAAATGCCAAGTTATGCGAAATTCATAAAAGGGATTTTGTCTAGGAAAAAGAAGTTGGAAGATTTCAAGACAGTGAAATTAATAGAGGAGTGTAGTGCGGTTTTACAGCGAAAGTTGCCACCAAAGTTGAAAGATCCGGGGAGTTTCACCATTCCATGCACAATTGGGAACATGTCATTCAATAAGTGCTTATGTGATTTGGGGGCAAGTATGAACCTTATGTCGTTATTAGTTTATACAGAATTCGGTTTGCCCGCTCCAAAGCCTACGAACATCTCATTGCAATTAGCAGATAGGTCAGTCACATACACGGTAGGCGTTGTGGAGGACATATTGGTAAAGGTGGACAAGTTTATATTCCCCACGGATTTCATAATTCTTGATTTTGAGGAAGATAAGAACATCCCAATTATCCTAGGGAGAGCATTTTTGGCTACTGGTAGGACACTCATCGACGTACAAAAAGGTGAACTAACGATGAGGGTCCAAGATCAAGAAGTAAAATTTAATATTTTCAAGGCCATGAAATTTCCTACGGATGAAGAAGATTGTTTCCGGATGGATATCATTGATCAGATAATCAGCAAAGACACGGGCAAGAGTTTAGTTAACGATCTATTGGAAATGACATTATTGGGAGATGAAGAATCAGATGATCCAGAATTTGTGGACTACTTGCAGATGCTAGACTCCCTACCACGAGTTAGCAGATTTAAAACACCCTTTGAACCATTGCACACGGAGGAAAAAGCCACAACAAAGATGAAACCGTCATTAGAGGAGCCACCGACTCTTGAACTTAAGCCACTCCCTAAACACCTCAGGTATGCGTATTTAGGCATGTCTAATTCTTTACATGTTATTATTTCTGCTGCATTTAACGAATTGCAGGAAGAAAAGTTGTTGAGAGTTCTTAGGGACCAAAATCGGCTATAGGATGGACAATCGCGGATATCAAAGGAATCAACCCATCCTTTTGCATGCATAAAATTCTGATGGAAGACGATGCAAGACCGATAGTGGAGCAACAAAGACGGCTCAACCCAATCATGAAAGAAGTAGTCAAGAACGAAATCCTAAAATGGTTGGATGCTAGTTTTATCTACCCGATTTCAGGCAGTAAGTGGGTCAGTCCGGTGCAATATGTGCCGAAAAAGGTTGGAATGACTGTGGTTCAGAATGATGACAATGAGCTAATTCCGACAAGACAGTGACTGGTTAGAGGGTTTGCACGGTGCATTAATCAAATTAGAGAAATCTAGAAATCAAAAGAAGAACAAAATTTGGAAATTTTTAGAAAATTAGTTTATTACTTGATTTTGTAAAATCCATAACTCTTTGTGTATAATGAGTTAGAGATGAGCCATATATCAAAAGAAAGCCCTAGAAGTAAGCTAATCGTAAAAATTTGAATCACCCAAATATTATTTGTGGATTTTTCGTGGTGATTGTTTGAGTGAAACTGGTACGAGGGACTTATAGTCCGAAAATTAAATCAGTGTTCTTAAAGCTCTATTGCGTGAGTTATAATTTTAATCTGACCGTTAGATCGTTGTGATTTTTGGATATGTTATACATATATAAGTTTAGTTTATGTCCACAAATTTTGAACCGTTAAAAATTAATGTATGATTTGTTATGAATTTTAAGAGGTGTTAAAAATCGTCCGTATGTGGATTTCGGTCATTTTTCGTTTGGAATTTGGAAAAACTTTCTTCTAAAAAGTTGTAAAGAATTTGATTTCCTATGGAATGGATATAAAATTTGTATTTTTCTGATAAAAGGGATATTTATTATGAATTATTGAAGTTTCAAAAATTAAATGTTTTTATTAAAATTATGTGTGGGACCCACTTTTGGTTGGTGCAGAAAATTGCTGAATTGGTGGGTCCCACTTGTGGTGGCTGAAGTTTGGGCAAAAATGGTGGGCGTAGAATTTTTTAATAAAATATTAATTTATTAAATTTTAGTCTACAATGGCATTCTAGCATTTTCCAATAAATAGGGTGCTTAGTTAGAATTGAAAATCACACCAGAATCATAAGCTTTCTCTCTTTATATTATCGAGTGTATTTTGTGAGTATTTAGATACTTTGAGAGTTGCTATTTAGTGCAAGTTTCTTTCAGCACTATATCCAAAATTCCAGCGAGAAGTACTATTCTTTTGAGGTAAGTGATAGTAAGGGATGTTATTTTCTTCATAATGATGTTATTCTTTCAATATCATTATACCAAAATATTGGTATGTATTTTCTTATGGAATTTCTACCTTTTCGTGTCGGGATTACTATTCACGTATATGATACTATTCATGTATATGACATTATTTACGTATATGACATTATTTACGTATATGGTACTATGTACGAATACGAGTTACTATTCATGAATTACTATTCACGAGTTACTATTCATGAATTACTATTCACGAATTACTATTCATGAGTTACTATTCATGGGTACTATTCACGACAAAATTAGGTTTTTTCTGACCAAATTATCGTTGATTTATGAATCTTACTCTTGAAATTAAATGCAGTTGTTGATTATATTGTTTTTATTATCATATATAACATTTTTATAATCCTAGTGATGAAATTTCTCTTTGACTTGAGTGTAAATATGGGTAGATTATTGGTATGATCGTGAGTATGGGTTTTCTTTGGCCAGTAGTGCAAAGTTAAATTGTTGACTGGTATGATCATGACCATTGAATTTATAATTGAATATCTTTAGCTTAAGTGCAAAGGTGAATTGATCAACATGGTTATAATTATTGTTTATATAAATTCTGAAATGATTATATATTTCTGTTGTTAAATATCTGTGGCATGTAGTGCAAAGATGATCTGTTGTTGAATATCTTTGGCATGTAGTGCAAAGATGACCTGTTGTTGAATATCTTTGGCCAGTAGTGCAAAGATGAACTGTTGACGAATATCTTTGGCCCGTAGTGCAAAGTTGAATTTATTAGTATGATTATTGTGACACCCCCAAAATAGGTGTACATCACCCATCTTGAGTCGCCAAATACATAGTACAAAATTCAAATACAACTTAATTATACAACAGTCGTGTAAAATACGACAAAACATAATCTAAGAGTTTTAATAAGAATATTGTCATCTAGACAATATCCACACTCAATGGAGTCCTCATTACATTTATTGTCACACTATTTTATAGAAAAGTGAGGACTACTAAAATAACCATCTGGACCGTCAATCCGTTCCCCGACTCGTAAAATCCGGCTATATTCTCATTTCACTCAGAGAAAACGGTGAAAGAAAGGGTGAGCTCAACTAGCCCAGTAAGAAATATTATGACTAAGATAATGCATAATAAATTATCCTTAGCCTTCAACAATATAACAACTGATAGAATATAATAGACAACACGTTTTAGATCAACAACTGCAGCGGAATAAGCAATCCATTAGAAGAGTCAAGTAGAGAATAAAATCTACTATCTTCTATGATTTAAAAGATTTTTCATCACTTTTATCGCTGAGACTCAACTTAATAAATAAATCACATCATCCCTGCTCTACGACCAAGGATATTCATTAGTATCACGACCACAACTTATCCATGCACTACGGGCCAAGGATATTCGTGTATTCATCAATGGTAATGATCATGCCAACAACTGTCCATCAATGCACTACTGACCAATGAGGACTTTTATCACATCATTTGTAACATTACGGTCCATGATTATACCGAATAATCCTCAGTCATAATCATACCAAGTCCATCTATGCACTACAAAGCCCGAGATGACTTTCAACATATTATAAACATGAGGATGATGACAATGATATAAGAATTCAATAAAACAAGTTCAAGGATAAATTTTTAAAGATTTATAATTTAATTTATCCAGAAATAAATAACGTCTAAATTGTCAACATGATACTGTTTTGTGGAGTAAAATTCAAGAATGCTCAGAAGAATATTTCCATGAAAAGATACTAGATGAAGTGTAAATATCAAGGATATTCCACTAATTTCATGGAGTATAGAAGCGAAAACTTTAACCAACTGAGTATAATAGAATATATGAAACCGTAAAGGGATTTTTTGCCCGCCATGCGGTAATCTACGTAGACATATCATTTCCAGGATTTAATAAGGAATGAATACGAAGGATCATTCACCATGCATGCGGTAATCCACATAGACAGGTTATTCCAACAGAATAATAAAGAATGGAATAACGGAAGAATTCACCAGGTGTGCGTAATCCGCACAGACAGGTTATTCTAACAGAATAATAAAGAATGGAACCAGGTCATGCGTAATCTGCACAGATAGGATATTCCAATAGAATAATAAAGAATGGAACAACAACCCTTATGAGTATTGAAAGAAAATAACTCTCTTCATGAATACGAAAGAGATAATACCCTTTAACTTAGAAGAAACTGGATACTGGAATAGTGAGGTAGCAGACTTCTCTTCTTCTTTCTCTTTATAATAATTGCTCTTGTGAGACTTAGTGAATTGGTGAGAATAAAAGAAAAAAAAATGATCTTCTATTTATAGGAAAATATAGTTTCGATAATTGCACATTTTGGGGCTCAAAATATTACAGTATAATACCTTCCTCTTTTTCTTCATTTTTAATTTAGTCATGCTAGTATTATCAATCTTGCACCACCTCCCCTAATAGTACATGAATGTGAATCAATAGTACACACATGTGAACAAATAGTTATAAGCATGTTAAATAATAGCAATTAATTGCTCATTTATCCGATTAATTACTTGATTAGTCAATATAACCTCCAAACATCAATTATTATAGAAATAAATGTCGATTTCCACTAACACTAATAATCCCAACACAATGGTAATATCAATTTCATCTTTAATCAACACGAACTTATTCATCATTAATATTATAACTCACAATATTTAACAACCGTGTCGCTCCTGGGAAAGGGCTTTTCGATAAGGATTTCTCCTTATTGGTAGCGTAATTAGGTGACCAAACCTCTCCTTGACAGAACTTCTAGACATTGTCAATATTGCAAATAATAATATGAATAACGTTGTCGTCTCAATTATTGATTTAATAATAATAAATATTATGCAGATGATACTGTGACAATAATTGAATCAATAATATGAGAGATATGATGCAGCAATTACTGTAGCAGCAATTGAGTATAACTAAGTGACTTCTCACGTAAACATCAATAATCAATACTGTGTGCTACTATGCAATCACGCGTATTACTGTACTTTTACTACCGGGTAGTTCAACAGTTTAACTGGAACACTTTCGTCGTTATTTTTATAAAAAGATAATTCTGTCGTTTTCTAACTACGATAATACTTTCGTTGTGGGGTCCACCAATGATTGTGCCGCCGTACAAATATTCCCTGTTAAAACGAATATTCCCCGACCAATCGAATATTATATAATCACTTGCTTACTTTGTAAACTTTGTAAATATTACCCATAACTATAACATTATATCAATTCCACACCATAATATTCAATAATATATTTTGAGAAAATTATTCTTTATTCATAAAAGTTGGGGTCTTACAATTATGAACAGGAACTGTGATTTGGTATAACCATGATCTCTGATGTTTCAGGCAAAGACAGGTGATGAAAATTATCTTCGTCTTGGATGAGAAGAGGAATTTAGAACCACAATTATAATTATGAGTTATTCATATGATTGTGGACCGGAACTGTTGATTGAAGTTACAAGGATAAAACATTGTTAGTGGACTTTTAACATGGAGAAGATAATAGACTTTATGGTCTATTTGAATCTTCTAATGGATTGCTCGTTCCACTGCAACTATGGTTGAAAAGTTTTATTATCTACTATATGTTCTAAATCTCTGATTTATTACTGACGAAGGCTATAGATAATTTAATTATCTTTAGTCATGATATTCTTTACTGGGCTATTTGTGCTCACCCTTTTGCTTCACAATTCCTTTCAGGTAATAAGAGTGTAGCTGGGTCGAGCGGGGGTAACAGGGGAATAGAACAATGGTTTTTAGCTGTGGAGGTTCTCCCAAAACAGTATGGAAATAATTTTATTGAGAACTTTAGAATAGTGTGTTGTATTTTATACATCATTTAGTAATTATATTTGGTGAATCAAATAGGGTGAGACGAACCCAATGTTGGAAGGGTGTTTTGCAACTATCATACAAGATGTCTAACGACATGAGACTTCGTGTTATCATAAGACAAGGTTGTGCACATCCACTTGCTGAGTATATCTACGAGCACTACCTATATAATCTTGGAGTTTGGATGAAATATAAATTTCAAGTAGAGACATTGGAGATAATTATATGTCCAGAGAAGACTCACCATTGGAATAAATATGATAGTAATCTTCTCATTTTTCTTTGGGGTTTATTGGGTTAACCAAGGATAATTCTCCAGTCTTATGATATCTATTATAACTTAAATGCATGGCCTCCCATGTACGAAGGTTTCCTTCAGCATTTTTCGAATATTTTAATTTCTAAAACAGTTATTGACTGTACCTTTATGTAAGGTATTGTTGTGATGTGTTATCAAATGTTGGGATATGAGTCACAGTTGGTATATATTTGTATCAAAACTCACAACATATGTGTTGTTGTATTTTTCATGACAATTGTAATAATAAAGTTGTAGTTATTTTCTGTACCATGTATTTGGCGACTTAGAATGGGTTGGGTGGAATGGACCTATTTTGGGGGCATTACATTTGGTATCAAAGCTATATGTAAAGGGCCCCGAGCCTCTATCTGGTGACTTCCTGTTGATGGGGGATGCACCGAAGCCAGACTCTCCATAGGGGACGCCGTTCATTGGTGGCAAACTGATAGGTATCAATTTAAGGTGTTGTCCACAGTTGGGACATGAGTTACATTTTGTATCAAAGCTCAGGGACATGGTCTCTAGCGGAGATCAGGGAATAGAACTAGGAGGGGAGAGATGAGTAATATCCTTTGCTAGTGTATGTCCTACCTAAGCTAAATTTTCTTACTTAAGTTGACAAATTGTGATATGTCAATTAATCTTTGTTTTGAAGTTGTATTCTAGAATTATATCTGAAATACAGGAGATGAGCAATGGAGAAATCATGATGACCGGGGAGATAGAATCTGAAATGAAAGCAATGTATTCTCAACTCTTCGAAATACCAGGTACGTAAATTTCGGGGATGAAATTTCATAAGGAGGGGAGATTGTAAGACCCCGAATTTTATGAAATAAAAGTATTTAAATTTTTTATTTAGTAAATAGTTACATTGATAAAAGTTTAAAGTTATGGGTGAAATATGCAAATTTTACAAAATAAGCAAGTGGTTATAAAATATTCACTATTATCGAGGAATATTCGTTTGGTCGTAGAATATTCTTGTTGTCGGGGAATATTCGTATGACGACGCAACCATTTGGGGGCCCCATAACAAAATAACTGTCGGATGAAGAAACTGACAAATATGAGTTTTTATAAATAACGACGTAGTTGTTACCGTTAACACTGTTGGAATACCCGGTGGTTAAAATACAGTAATACGCGTGGATCCACAGTAGCACACGGTATTGCACAATATTTTTGAATTATTGATTCTTACGTAAGAAGGCACTACTCAATTATTGTTATAGTATCTACTTTTCAATATTTTATTTTATTGATTCAATAATTTATACGTTGATATTTTAGATTATTGTTGTTTCAATAATTGTCACTGCACAGTATCTCCATTATAAGATCAATAATTCATATTATTTGAATAATATTGTTAGATAGCATTATTGGCAATGTCTAAGGAAGTTCATCAGAAAGGGTTTGGTCACCTAATTACGCCGCCAATAAGGAGAAATCCTTATCTGAAAGCCCCTCTTTCTGAGCGAACCTAGTTGTCATAATTGTGATTCTGTAATATTATTTATGAATAATTAATTATTGATTTATATGATAAGGAAATATTTATTTTGTGTGGATATAAATGATGGAATTAATACTGAGGTGTTTTATCAGTATTTTGTCGGAATGGAGAAATTCTTAAAAAAGTGTCAGTTGTTGAAAATTGATATTTTATCTTACATTATAAATGTATAATGTGATAATATAATAATAATGGTGATATTTTTACACTAAATTCACTGTGCATGAATCAAATGAGAGAAATCTAGAAATCAAAAGAAGAACAAAATTTGGAAATTTTCAGAAAATTAGTTTGTTACTTGATTTTGTAAAATCCATAACTCTTTGTGTATAATGAGTTAGGAGATGAGCCATATATCAAAAGAAAGCCCTGGAAGTACGCTAATCATATAAATTTGAATCACCCAAATATTCTTTGTGGCTTTTTCGTGGTGACTATTTGAGTGAAACTGGTACGAGGGACTTATAGTCCAAAAATCAAATCAATGTTCTTAAAGCGCTATTGCGTGAGTTATAATTTTAATCCGACCGTTGGATCGTTGTGATTTTTTGATATGTTATACATATATAAGTTGAGTTTATGTCCACAAATTTTGAACCATTAAAAATTAACGTATGATTTGTTATGAAATTTAAGAGGTGCTGAAAGTCGTCCGTATGTGGATTTCGGTCATTTTTTGTTTGGAATTTGGAAAAATTTCTTCTACAAAATTGTAGAGAATTCGATTTCCTATGAAATGGACATATAATTCGTATTTTTCTGATAAAAGGGCTATTTATTATGAATTATTGAATTTTTGAAAATTAAATATTTTTATTAAAATTATGGGTGGGACCCACTTTTGGTTTGTGTGGAAAATTGCTGAATTGGTGGGTCCCACTTGTGGTGGCTGAAGTTTGGGCAAAAACGATGGGCGTAGAATTTTTTAATAAAATATTAATTTATTAAATTTTAGTCTACAATGGCGTTCTAGCATTTTTCTATAAATAGGGTACTTAGTTAGAATTGAAAATCACACCAGAATCATAAGCTTTCTCTCTCTATATTATCGAGCGTATTTTATGAGTATTTAGATAATTTGAGAGTTGTTATTCATTGCAAGTTTCTTTCAGCACTATATCCGAAATTTCATCCAGAAGTACTGTTCTTTTGAGGTAAGGGATAGTAAGGGATGTTATTTTTTTCATAATGATGTTATTCTTTCAATATCATTATACCGAATTATTGGTATGTATTTTATTGTGGAATTTCTACATTTTCGTGACGGTGTTACTATTCACGTATACGGCACTATTCATATATATGACACTATTTATGTATATGACATTATTTATGTATATGGTACTATGTACGAATACGAGTTACTATTCACGAGTTACTATTCATGAGTTACTATTTATGAATTACTATTCACGAGTTACTATTCACGAGTTACTATTCACTAGTTACTATTCACGGATACTATTCACGACAAAATTAGTTTTTTTTTCTGACCAAATTATCGTTGATTTATGAATCTTACTCTTGAAATTAAATGTAGTTGTTGATCATATTATTTTTATTATCATATATAACATTTTTATAATCCTAGTGATGAAATTTCTCTTTGACTTGGGTGTAAAGATGGGTAGATTATTCGTATGATCGTGACTATGGGTTCTCTTTGGCCAGTAGTACAAAGTTGAATTATTGACTGGTATGATCATGACCATTGAATTTATAATTGAATATCTTTAGCTTAAGTGAAAAGGTGAATTGATCAACATGATTATAATTATTGTTTATATAAATTCTGAAATGATTATATATTTCTTTGAGATATTAATATCTTTGGCATGTAGTACAAAGATGATCTGTTGTTGAATATCTTTGGCCTGTAGTGCAAAGATGATCTGTTGTTAACTATCTTTGGCATGTAGTGCAAAGATGATCTATTGTTGAATATCTTTTGTGAGACCCCAAATTTTATGAAATAAATGTATTCAATTTTTCTATTTTGGTAAATAGTTAAATTGATAAAAGTTTAAAGTTAAGGGTGATATGTGAAAATTTTTCAAAGTAGACAAGTTGTCATAAAATATCCGGTTACTATTTACTCTAGTATTGTTCACTCGAGTATTTGGGGCACTTTTTGCGTCGGAGTACTATTAACGAGTTAATATTCACCCGATTACTATTCACTCTAGTATTGTTCACTCGGGTATTTGGGACACTTTTTATGTCGGGGTACTATTCACAGGGTACTATTCCTGAAGTACTATTCACCCAAAAAAATATATTTCTTTTCGTTTTAAATCATTTCCGTGTACAATATTATTCCATGAGGAGATGTGCTAATTTTTCAGACCGTTGGTTGAAATTATAATAGTAAATCAATATGGATCGTTGGTTTAAAGTTTTAATAGTAAAATCTTTTATATAAAAACATAATACTTTTATAAAGTTATTCTATAAATAGAATATATTATATTCTATTATGCATAGTGTTTTTGCATAGTAAATTTTTTTTATATAAAATGAATACTTTTATAAAGTTATTCTATAAATAGAATATATTTTATTTTATTATGCATAGTGTCTTGCATAGTAAAATCTTTTTATATAAAATAGAATACTTTTATAAAGTTATTCTATAAATAGAATATATTATATTTTATTATGCATAGTGTTGCATAGTATCTACATAGTGTTTTGCATAGTAAAGTCTTTTTTATATAAAATGTAATACTTTTATAAAGTTATTCGTTTTATTAGATTATAAATAGAATATATTATATTTTATTTAAAAGATTTTGCTTTAAATATGGACCGTCCGATTATTTCGTTCTTTATTATTACTGTTTAATATCACCGGTCAAGGTCACATTACGCTTTGACACAGTTCCATTAATTATTCTCATTGGAATAACTTTTCTGCGTGTTGTCTATCACATGCATGGTGATTTCATTGTTATTCCATTCTTTATTATTCTGCTTTAATATCCTCATGCGTGCGTTTATGCCGGACTGATTCCATTATTTATTATTCGCTGGGAATAACTCTGCTGCATGCAAACTTATCGCATTTATAGTGAAATTCTTCATTATTCCATTCTTTATTATTATGTTGGAATAATCATTACTACGCTGAGTATCTTGCATACATGGTGAAATTCTTTTATTATTCCATTCTTTATTATTATGTTGGAATAACTTTGCCTATGCTGGCAATCGTGCATACATGGTGAAATTCTTTTATTATTCCATTCCTTATTATTCTGTTGGAATAACCTGTCTATGTGGATTACCACATGCATGGTGAATGATCCTTTGTATTTCATTTCTTATTAAATTGTGGAAATGATCTGTTTACGTGGATTATGATGAAAGTCATAATAAAAGAATTGGACTGATGAAAATCATGGGTATATGTGGTATTAGTAAGTGTTATGATGAGTTATGTTGGTTTTTTATGTGAAAACATGAAAGTTTCTTAGAAATCACAAAGGGTTAAAAAATCAGATTTTTGTGAAAATGGAACATGAAATTCAATTGACCATATCTCCTATTATATTTTGAATTTTTGAGTGTGGTCAAGTTCTAGAGTTAGGTCTATGAGTTTTGTAACTTATCCAAGTGGAATCATTTGGAAAAGGTGTTGTAGATTTTAAATGTGGGTGATTTTAGCAAAGTCTGAAAACCGCAAAATTTGAAAAAAGTCAAATGCCCACGATTTTTTAAAGGGTTGTTTTGACCACTTAATTTGTGAGATAAATTCTGGCCTTTTGGGACATGAAAGTATATGGTATAAAGTACCTCCGTCAAAAATGAGTTCATTCCGACTTAAAATGAGCAAGTTATGACCATTTTCAATATTTAGGTTTTTTCGACAAAAAAACACTCTAAGAAGTTCTATAACTCAGATGACCATGAAATTTAAACCGAAGCTCACGTTAACATGTGTAAGATCCCCGCCAAGATTTGGGAATTTCTCGAGTTAACCGTGAGGTAGCTAATTTCTTAAGGAATTAATTAGAAATTGATTTTTGAAAAATAGTAAATGAATTTTAAAAATGTCAAGAAAAATATATGTTCAATATGGGACTATATTATGCTAAATCTCAGAAAAGAAAATTTTTTGGGACTGATTTGGTAATTTTCATGAAAATAGTTTAGCTACGAACATATGAGTTAAATATGTTATGTGGAGTTAAAGAATTGGTAAATAGGATTTTATGGCTTGGAAATCCTATATAAGGTATATGCAGAGTTTTGATGAGTAATTTGATTATTGGTGATGAAATCTTATGAGTATGACATTTTTGAATGATTAAATGCATTATTTGAAAAAGTGTAAACAATTAAATGTAATTGTTTATAAGTTTAAGAGGTGATTAAAATATTTTTATAGTATTAACAATATTAGATTATGATTTTATTAAGTGATTGATAATGTCTGGATAAATTTAAAGTCTTTAATATTTATCCTTGATTTAGTTTGATTAATGCTTATAATATTGTCACCATCCTCATATTTATATTATGTTGAAAGTCATCTGTGGCCTGTAGTGCATAGATGGACTTGGTATGATTATGACCAGGGATTATTTTATATAATCATGACCGTAATGTTGCAAATGATGTGGAAAAGTCCTCACTGGCTCGTAGTGCATTAATGGGTAGTTTTTGGTATGATTATGGCTATAGATTCTCTTCGGCCAAGGGTGCAAAGATGAATTGTTTTATAGCATGATCAGGACCGTTGATAAAAACACGATTATCTTTGGCCCTTAGTGCATGGATAATTTGTGGTTGTGATACTAATGAAAAAGTCCTCATTGGCCCGTAGTGCATTGATGGACAATTTTTGGTATGATTATGGCTATGGATTCTCTTCGGCTAAGGGTGCAAAGATGAATTGTTTTATGGCATGATCAGGACCGTTGATGAAAAAACGATTATCTTTGGCCCGTAGTGCATGGATAATTCGTGGTCGTGATACTAAAGAATATCCTTGGCCTGTAGTGCAGGGATGATTTGATGATTGGGATTATTTATTGAGCTGAGTCTCAGCGATTAAAGTTATGAAAAACCTTTTAAATCATAGAAGATAGTAAATTTTATTCTCTATTTGACTCTTCTAATGGATTGCTTGTTCCGCTGCAGTTAAACTTGATGTTTGTTATATTGTATCAGTTTAACACTGTTGAAGGCTAACGATAATTTATTCTGCATTATCTTAGTCATAATATTTCTTACTGGGCTAGTTGAGCTCACCATTTCTTTCATTGTTATCTTCAGGAAATGAGAACGTGGCTGGGCTAGATGGTGCATTAGTAGTCCTCACTATTCTGTGAAATAATGTAATAATAAATGCAATGAGGGGGCCATTGGGTGTGGATATTATCTAGAAGGCAATATTCTTGTATAAACTCCCAGCTTATGTTTTGTCGTTCTGTACACGACAACTGTATTATTAAGTTGTATTTGAATTTATTTACTATGTATCTGGCGACCCAAGATGGGTGATGTATACCTGTTTTGGGGGCATCACAGTTGGTATCAAAGCTTATGGATATGATCTCTGGCTGAGATGTGAGACAAGAACTAGGAGGGGAGAGACGGAAAATTCCTTCGCTAGTATGACCTACCTAAGTTTATTTGTTATTTAATTGGTCGGTCAAAATATAGGGGTATTATGTGGTATGTCAATTAACCCTTATTTTGAAACTATATTCTAGAATGATATTTGAAATGAAGGAGATGAGAAATGGAAAATCATGATAGAGAGGAAATAATCGAGAAGGTACAATATGAAAAGAAAGCAAGATATTCTCATCTCTTCGAATATCAGGTACGTACGTAAATTTCGAGGGCGAAATTTCATAAGGAGGGGAGATTTGTGAGACCCCGAATTTTATGAAATAAAAGTATTCAATTTTTCTATTTTGGTAAATAGTTACATTGATAAAAGTTTAAAGTTAAGGGTGATATGTGAAAATTTTTCAAAGTAGACAAGTTGTCATAAAATATCCAGTTACTATTTACTCTAGTATTGTTCACTCGAGTAGTTGGGGCACTTTTTGTTTTGAAGTACTATTCACGAGTTACTATTCACCCAATTACTATTCACTCTAGCATTGTTCACTCGGATATTTGGGACACTTTTTATGTCGGGATACTATTCACAGGGTACTATTCCCAAAGTACTATTCACGGGGTACTATTCACCCAAAAAATATATTTCTTTTCGGTCTAAATCATTTTTGGGTACAATATTATTCCATGAGGAGATGTGCTAATTTTTCAGACCGTTGGTTGAAATTATAATAGTAAATCAATATGGATCGTTGGTTTAAAGTTTTAATAGTAAAATCTTTTTATATAAAATATAATACTTTTATAAAGTTATTCTATAAATAGAATATATTATATTCTATTATGCATAGTGTTTTGCATAGTAAAAATCTTTTTTATATAAAATGTAATACTTTTATAAAGTTATTCTATAAATAGAATATATTATATTTTATTATGCATAGTGTCTATATAGTGTTTTGCATAGTAAAATCTTTTTATATAAAATAGAATACTTTTATAAAGTTATTCTATAAATAGAATATATTATATTTTATTATGCATAGTGTTGCATAGTATCTCATGTATAGTGTTTTTGCATAGTAAAGTCTTTTTATATAAAATGTAATACTTTTATAAAGTTATTCATTTTATTAGATTATAAATAGAATATATTATATTTTATTTAAAAGATTTTGCTTTAAATATGGACCGTCCGATTAAAAGTAAATCAATCTGGACCATTCATGAATTAGTTACTATGCAGTCCATTCTCCTATAAATAGAAGCTCATTCCTTCATTATTTCTTACGAATTCACTGAAACTCTAGAGAGAGAAACTATAGAGAGAAAGAAGAAAAGTGTTCTGCTACTTCACTACTTCTATATCCAGTACTTTTCTTTCTAAGGTAGGGGATATTATTTGTTGTACTCATAAGGGGTATTCTTTCTTTCCTATTCATGAAGAGAACTTCTGTTATTTCATTCTTTATTATTCTGTTGGAATAACTTGTTGATGAGTGAGTTTTATACACATGAATTGGATACATTCGGGCTTAATTTATTGTTGTACTCAAGTCTTTTAGGATGTTTTTATGTGTTTGTGTCTATTCATGCATGTTTTATATTGTTTTGTAGGAATTGGGACAAAAGTTACTTGGATCGACGTTTGGGGTGGCTAGATTCGCGTTTTCGGTTTGCCATTTACACAGCAGTCACTTCAGAGCCAATTTGACTATAGCTCCGGACATTATTTCGAAACACTCAAAGAATGAAAGTTGTAGATCTACTTTTTCTTTTTCCGGATCATCTTAAATCATCAAAATCGGAGTTCGGACGAAGACGTTATGGCCATTTTTCCAAAGGACGTCGGAGCAAAAAATGTCAGAACTTGTAACAGCGCCGGGGCGCTATTCTTAGTTCATTTTCCAGCGTCGAGGCGCTATAAGGCAGTGTCTAAGCGTCGTTCCCAGCGCTGGGGAAGGGCTTGGTAATGGCCTGGAAGCGTTTTGGGCGAATTTTGACACCTTTTTGACTCCAAATTGGATTGAGTTTGTTCCTAAACTCAAAATTAGACTTGTAACCTATAAATACATGATGTAAGGCATAAAATAAAGGGGAGATTACATAGAGTAGACTAGATTAAACACTCTATTAGATTAGAATCTAAACCCTAGTTCTTAATTAGCCATTGGAGATTGAAGCAACTTGGAGACCATTGAAGATCAAGAGCGAAGCAAAGCAAGAGAAGCGAGAGGGGAGCATCGATTTCTTTGACAATGATTATATTCTCTTCTCTTCTCTTACTTTTATCTTTTAATGTCTATTCCATTGTGGATTCTTGATTTTAATTCATTAATTATGAACTAACTCTTTCATTAAGATTTCAATTGAACTTTTTATGATTATGAATTGATTATTTGATTTATTCTAATTATTTATGTTGAAGTGAATTGTTCATCTTGCTTTGTGCTTATTGATTAATTATCCGATCAAGAATTACCTTGTTACTCTAGAAGGAATTGAGAAAGGAATTCTAGGGTTAGAATCGGGCACGGTGACATGTGACTTAGTTATTTGCACAAAGGAATAATTAGGTTTGTGAATAGAATGAGAATATCTATTTGCCGCATGTAACACATAAGGAATTGGGATTATAATTGAGTTTAATTCAATTATTTTGCATAGAGATATAGCAAAATTAATGCAAGTTAAATAGAAGGCAATTGATCACTCGAGAGAGGCTTTAGGCATTTGAGAATTTCTCATTAACAATTCAAGAGACATAATAATTGGGATAATTGGATAATTGGTTTATAGTTCATAATTGGGGATATTGGAGTCTTAGCCTTTATTTATTTGAATTCATTTATAAAGTAACCTAGTTTTAATTAGTTAATTTAGTTTTCTTAATTAGAAAATTCTCAATTTGGTATTGTTTAAATAAAATTGATTTGGTTAAGAGTTAGTAATTGGTAATTTTATTAAATAATTCCTCATGGGAACGATACTCTACTTTCACTTTATTACTTGTTGACCGTGTATACTTGCATTATTCATTGATTGCTTGAAATCGATCAACACTGTGATATCGCGGGATACCCTATACTTGGTGAAATTCTTCATTTATTCCATTCTTTATTATTATGTTGAATAACTTTGTTTATCTGGCACCGCATACATGGTGAAATTCTTATATTATTTTATTCTTTATTATTCTTTCAGAATATACTGTCGGTGTGTATTACGCCTGACCTGGTTCCATTAATTATTCTGTTGGAATAACATGTCTGTGCGGTCCATCGCATGCATGGTGATTTTTGTTGTTATTCCATTCTTTATTATTCGCTTTAATATCACATGCATGCGCTACGGGACCTAATTCCATTATTTATTATTTTGTTGGGAATAACCTGTCTGTGCAGTCTATCGCACGCATGGTGAAATTCTTCAGTTATTCCATTCTTTATTATTATGTTGGAATAATGCATACATGCATCTGTAATCTTTTGCATACATGGTGAAATTCTTTTATTATTCCATTCTTTATTATTATGTTGGAATAACTTTGTCTACATCTAAGTAATCGCGCATACATGGTGAAATTCTTTTATTATTCCATTCCTTATTATTCTGTTGGAATAACCTGTGTATGTGGATTACCACATGCATGGTGAATGATCCTTTGTATTTCATTTCTTATTAAATTGTGGATATGATCTGTTTACGTAGATTATGATGAAAGTCATAATAAAAGCATTGGACTGATGAAAATCATGGGTATATATGGTATTAGTATGTGTTATGATGAGTTATGTTGGTTTTTTATATGAAAACATGAAAGTTTCTTAGAAATCACAAAGGGTTGAAAAATTAGATTTTTGTGAAAATGGAACATGAAATTCAATTGACCATATCTCCAATTATATTTTGAATTTTTGAGCGTGGTTAAGTTCTAGAGTTAGGTCTATGAGTTTTGTAACTTATCCAAGTGGAATCACTGGAAAAGGTGTTGTAGATTTTCGTGTGGACTGATTTTAGCAAAGTACGAAAAACTGCAAAATATGAAAAAGGTCACCGCCACGATTTTAAAAGGGTCAAGCTTTTGCCACTTAATTTGTGAGAAAAATTCTGGACTTTTGGGACATGAAAGTATATGGTATAAAGTGCCTCCTGTCCAAAAATGAGCAAGTTATGACCATTTCAATATTTAGATTTTTCCGACGAATAACGCTCTAACCGGAGTTCTATAACTCCGATGACCATGAAATTTAAACTGGAAGCTCACGTTAACATGTGTAAAATCCTGCCAAGATTTGGGAATTTCTGGAGTTAACCGTGAGGTAGCTAATTTCTTAAGGAATTAATTAGAAATTGATTTTTGAAAAATAGTAAATGAATTTTAAAAATGTCAAGAAAAATATATGTTCAATATGGGACTATATTATGCTAAATCACAGAAAAGAATAATTTTTGGGACTGATTTGGTATTTTTCATGAAAATAGTTTAGCTACGAACATATGAGTTAAATATGTTATGTGGAGTTGAAGAATTGGTAAATAGGATTTTATGGCTTGGAAATCCCATATAAGGTATATGCAGATTTTTGAAGAGTAATTTGATTATTGGTGATGAAATCTTATGAGTATGACATTTTTGAATGATTAAATGCATTATTTGAAAAAGTGTAAACAATTAAATGTAATTGTTTATAAGTTTAAGAAGTGATTAAAATATTTTTATAGTATTAACAATATTAGATTATGATTTTATTAAGTGATTGATAATGTTTGGATAAATTTAAAGTCTTTAATATTTATCCTTGATTTAGTTTGATTAATGCTTATAATATTGTCACAATCCTCATATTTATATTATGTTGAAAGTCATCTGTGGCCTGTAGTGAATAGATGGACTTGGTATGATTATGACCAAGGATTATTCGGTATAATCATGACCGTAATGTTACAAATGATGTGAAAAAGTCCTCATTGGCCCGCAGTGCATTGATGGACATTTCTTGGTATGATTATGGCTATAGATTCTCTTCGGCCAAGGGTGCAAAGATGAATTATTTTATAGCATGATCAGGACCGTTGACAAAAACACGATTATCTTTGGCCCGTAGTGCATGGATAATTTGTGGTTGTGATACTAATGAAAAAGTCCTCATTGGCCTGTAGTGCATTGATGGACAATTTTTGGTATGATTATGGCTATGGATTCTCTTCAGCCAAGGGTGCAAAGATGAATTGTTTTATGGCATGATAGGACCGTTGATGAAAACACGATTATCTTTGGCCCGTAGTGCATGGATAATTCGTGGTCTTGATACTAAAGAATATCTTTGGCCTGTAGTGCAGAGATGATTTGATTATATGGATTATTTATTGAGCTGAGTCTCAGCAATTAAAGTTGTGAAAAACCTTTTAAATCATAGAAGATAGTAGATTTTATTCTCTATTTGACTCTTCTAATGGATTACTTGTTCCGCTGCAGTTAAACTTGATGTTTGTTATATTGTATCAGTTTAACACTGTTGAAGGCTAACGATAATTTATTATGCATTATCTTAGTCATAATATTTCTTACTTGGCTAGTTGATCTCACCCTTTCTTTCATTGTTGTCTTCAGGAAATGAGAACGTAGCTAGGACTAGTCGGGGAACAGAGTGATGGTCCTAGATGGTGCATTAGTAGTCCTCACTATTCTGTGAAATAATGTAATAATAAATGCAATGAGGGCGCCATTGGGTGTGGATATTGTCTAGAAGGCAATATTCTTGTATAAACTCCTAGCTTATGTTTTGTCGTATTATACACGACAGCTGTATTATTAAGTTGTATTTGAATTTATTTACCATGTATTTGGCGACTCAAGATGGGTGATGTATACCTAATTTTGGGGGCATCACATCTTTGGCCTGTAGTGCAAAGATGACATGTTGTTGAATATCTTTGGCCAGTAGTGCAAAGATGAACTGTTGACGAATATCTTTGGCCCATAGTGCAAAGATTATTTTGTTAGTATGATTATGAACAGGAACTGTGATTTGGTATAACCGTGATCTTTGATGTTTCAGGCAAAGACAGGTGATGAAAATTATCTTTGTCCTCGATGAGAAGAGGAATTAGAACCACAATTATGATTATGAGTTATTCATATGATTATGGACCGGAACTGTTGATTGATGTTATAGGGATAAAACATTGTTGGTGGACTTTTAACATGGAGAAGATAATAGACTTTATGGTCTATTTGACTCTTCTAATAGATTGCTCGTTCCGCTGCAACTATGGTTGAAATTTTTTATTATCTACCATATGTTCTAAATCTCTGATTTATTACTGACGAATGCTATTGATAATTTAATTATCTTTAGTCATGATATTCTTTACTGGGCTATTTGTGCTCACCCTTTTGCTTCATAATTCCTTTCAGATAATAAGAGTGTAGAATAGTGTGTTGTATTTTATACATCATTTAGTAGTTATATTTGGTGAATTAAATAGGGTGAGGCGAACCCAACGTTAGAAGGGTGTTTTGCCACTATCATACAAGATGTCTAACGACATGCAACTTCGTGTTATCATAAGACAAGGTTGTGCACATCCACTTGCTGAGTATATCTACGAGCACTACCTATATAATCTTGGAGTTTGGATAAAATATAATTCTCAATTAGAGACAGTGGAGATAATTATATGTCAAGAGAAGATTCACCATTGGAAAGAATATAATAGTAATCTTCTCGTTTTTCTTTGGGGTCTATTGGGTCAACCAAGGATAATTCTCCAGTGTTATGATATCTATTATAACTTAAATGCATGGACTCCCATGTACGAAGGTTTCATTGAGCATTTTCTGAAGATTTTAATTTCTAAAACAGTTATTGATTGTACCTTTATGTAAGGTGCTATTGTGACGTGCTATCAAATGTTGGGATGTGAGTCACAGTTGGTATATATTTGTATCAAAACTCACAACATATGTGTTGTTGTATTTTTCACGACAATTGTAATAATAAAGTTGTAGTTATTTTATGTACGATGTATTTGGCAACTCAGAATGGGTTGGGTGGAATGGACCTATTTGGGGGCGTTACATCACACATTGGCTAGCAAGATAAGACCAAGCAACCAATTTTGGGGGAATTATCCAGTCCGCTCACCAACTGTTTGATAAAAGTCCTGAACAAAAATTTGAGCCAAAACCTCACTAGAAACCCCATGTCTTCCCACAAAAGATAACGTCCATCCACCCCCACTGCTCGGCCTCAATATGATCATACGAAATTTGTTAGTGCGAAAAGATTCAAGTCTTCCATCGACAAGAAGAATTTGGTGCTAGAACATGGATTGAAGCCGGATGCTAACTTAGATGGTGATATGGCCTTGCAAATTATAGAACGTAATTGGTTTTAGTTAATAGAACAACCACTTCCAGCGGTGCTCAATATAGTGAAAGAGTTTTATGCCAACGCAATATAATATGTCAATCACATAGTCATGGTTTGGGGTAAACCAGTGGCGTTTCATGCCGATGCTATCAACGAGTATTTTGGGTTGGAGGCACCACAGGCTGGCCGATATTAAGATTGTTTGCCCGATCTAGACGAGTTGATTATCAGATTATGCAAACCGGGAACTCAATGGGTATCTCGAGTCGAAACAGATGAAAAGATAAGTTTTCCCTACTCCGCACTTAGTCGATATGGTAAAGCTTGGTATGCATTCATGTGTGCCCGTTTAATGCCCACACGCCACCAAAATGATGTAACTAAGGAACGGGCTATATGGGATTTTTCACCACTATTACCGTGTGAATAACTCCATTGCATTCTTCAATGTCGGTGTGGGGGACTATATTCAGGAGTCCATTGACCGGTTTCTACGAGGGAGTACTACGGGAGGTCTGCTACATGGTTTCTTAATCACTGATTTATGCCGTAAAGCTGGGGTGGTGGCAGCCTTCTGAGCCTGTCCAACAACTAATGGCTATAATCGATCATACTACAATTGAGAAGTACAAGGCATGGGAAGGGGCGAGATCACATCCACGTGGAGAAGGGTATATTATGATCCACCAAACCTCACCCTTAGTTGGAGCAGAACTAATGAAAGAGCAACCACCTCTGGGCTCAAGGAATCAATTTTTGTGGTTGGCCCAACGTCAAGATTTAATGCATCAGTAGAATGCCAATGCATTCAACACACTTGCTGATGCATTTTCCCATTGCAATCCTAATGCACATCCGGTAGTCATGCCTATTCGTCCTATCCTGCTAATATATCCCCCTTCGGACGACGACGAGCAGTAGCTCATTTTCAGGGAAGTCCTCATACTTTTATTTGAATTATTTTGACGTAATGAGGACATTACTTGATTTAAGTTTGGGGGATTATGTTTTCTACCTGGTTAATTAATGAAAATTTTAATAATCATGTTAGTTAGTTTGTTTAGTTGTTATAAGTGTTCATGTTCATGGCATTTTATTTATAAAAAAAAACATTGCATATAGTTAAATTGCATGAATCCAGTTATTAGATGGTAAGAGTTTATTTTTAGCCAATGATGAGATTAGAATTGGGTAGACAAGTAGAGTATTGACTATTAAAGCTTTGATGTGATTTCTTGTTATGAATTGAATCTTTTTCTGTTTGAAACTGGTATAATAAGGATAGCACAGTAAAAACAACTTTGTTAAATAATTGAGTTTAAATTGATACATAATCGGACTCTAAAGGATAATGCTAGTTTGAATGAAAGAATGACAAGAATAAGTAGTGATGGCTAAAGTTAGACAAGAACCTAAGTTTGGGGGAATATTTGGGGTATATAAGCTATAAAAAAATTAAAAAATTAAAAAATAAAGTATGAATAAACATCGTGGCGTGCTTGTCTAGTTTTGTGGCCTTTGTTACTTGAGTAAGTAAGCCCGAGGGGATTGTCTTTACACATAGCGCCCTAAGGTCTTAATGGTGTAGGAGTCGTTGGTCGAAATTTCGTTAAGGTAGCATTGAAAATCCTAAGGGAATAAGACATTGCATAGCTATGTATATAAAAAAATTTAATAAAACGGGAAATAAGAGCAAAAAGCCCCCATAGATGAAAAATGAAGCATAAATATCCCATGTTGACCCTCGATATTGGTAATTGTTTGATTTTAGTTGGATTTAGCTTGTTTTTGGATTTCTTTAGTTTACACTGTATGATGCCTTCGAAGAGACTTATTATGTGTTAAATTTGACTTTATATCGGTTAGCATGGTTGTGGAGCACACACGCACTATATTAGTGATAACAGTCTAAGATTTGATGATTGTTAAGGAATTGTTGATTGGTTTTGATATGAAGTGTTGACATGTTTACTTAATTTTTTTGAGGCTGTATGGATAAACTATGTACTTTCTTAATAATGGATTCCTAGTTATTAGTCGCATTGCATTGCGTTTTGCTTGAGGACAAGCAATGTTCAAGTTTGGAGGAATTTGATGAGTAGGTTTTTAACCAATGATTTATATTCATTTAGCTTGTTATACTGTTAGTTTTTTGATGACTTCATGTTACTTTTGATGGGTTTTATGCTTGTTGTAGGATAATCAGTAAGCTTATCAAGATGCTAGCATTGGAAGGATTTTCAAGCAATTATGGACATTTTTGCCTTACCAGCGCGGGGCGCACCGTGATGCTGAGTTAAGTGGCGCGGGTGGCGCTAGTGCGTGGCTTGTCACTAGATGAGTTGCGCTGGCCGCACTATCTAAGAGTAAATCATGGCGCTGCCATTTTCTGATTCAAGAGTCGGGGCAATTTCAGATGTCTTTGGAAGATGGGCATTGTTGGGAGCTATAAATTCTTTATGTAATATGCTTATAATATGAGTGTGTTATGGAGGTTATTTCATGGATTCGGGAGTCTTTGACTAATGGCTTGTTGGTTTTGAAAAGGAGTTGGATTTATATTAGAATTTCTATGTGATGCGTTAGAGTTGGATTAGAATTGGTGGTGTTGAGCTGAAGTGAGGCAAATTTATGCTAAGTGTTGGACGAAAATTAGATTATTCAGACACACTTCAAGAACAAGATTGAAAAGCAAAAGCTTGGAGGAACGAAGAAGAAGAGTAATTTCACGAAGATTGCAGATTTGAAGGGCGAGAAGGGTGGTGTATTACTATTCTACTTTAATTTCAATTTGTGTAATTGGGATGATGTTTTCTTTATTTTATTCAGTATGTAATTCATTAGTTATGAACTAAATTACTTATTAGGCTTATAATGGATCTTTAAGTGGAACGATGATTATGTAATCTTGGTTTTCAGTTTAATAAGCTATTATTCAGCTTATCTATATTAATTTGAGCTTAAATTTATGAATTGCCTGATCAACAATTTTATGTGGACTTGTATTAATTCGAGAGATGAAATACAAATCTAGACTTAATTAATAGGGTTAAGTTCATATGACCACCTGGGGATTGAGCGGTTTCTCACTTAACCACCTGTAGTCAGTAAAGCTACATTTAAACACCCGACTTTTTGAGTTAAAGTGAAAACGTCACATTTTCCATCCAACTTAACTGTACGTGTATGTCAGACGCCAAAAGCGCGTGAGAAGGGCTGTAACGGTCCAAAAAAGGTAGTAAATGTCTAAAATACCCACTTCTTCCTCATTATCTTCCTCATTCTGTAGGAGATAGAGAGAGAGACGAACATAGTATTTGATCTGATTTTATTGGTAGAAACGGTTTCACAGGCCCGGATTTCTTGCTTTCACCCAACCGATGAGGAACTTTTTCGGTATTATTTGATGCGTAAGGCTTGTGGGAAGCCTCTTATGCACCAAGTAATTTCTCAATTTCTCGCTCTATAGATATACGCATACATGCATTCTTTAGATTATCTTATGAGTTAGTAGATCTATTTGATTCCTACTTAATTGGTTGGATTTGGTTCAGTTTCTTGAAGTTGTATAATCGGGATGCTGTGGACTTCATTGGTTTGGACATTGCCGCTGCTCAATTAGGTCTTAAATTATTGCTTTGAGATTTTTTATTTTATTTTTTATTTTATTTAAAATTTACACATCCTGATGTGTTCATTGTATCTAATTGAGCCTGCAGGAGTTGAAAGACGGCAAATTTATGATATTGTCAACATTCTAGAAAGTATTGGGGTAGTGAATTCTAGAGCCTTTCTACATTCGTCTTATTAAGGGTTTTGTTTATATAGAGTTGTATTGTCTGAGAACATTAGGGTTTGTTGTCAATTTGGGTTTTTCAGGTTTTAAAGAGAAAAGCAAAAAATTAGTACTGTTGGAAAGGTTTTAGTGCAATTCCTCATGCTCTGCATAAGCTTCAGGTAGTCAAATTCCAAAATTTAATTTAGGAATTATAGAATTAAGAAAGAGTTCTCAATACAAAAGTTTTGATAGATACAATGCAATTGTAAATTAGTATATGGTAAATACATTGCAGTTTTGTTAAGGTTACAGATGGAGTCAGTGGTAATGTGATCAAGTGAAGTTAATTTTTTTTATGAGATTCAATATTGAAATACTATCTGTGTGATTCTATGGAGATGCTCTTATTTTTTAAGTGTCAATTGCTTGAGTTTTGTGGATGGTGTACCTATTGTTTGTATATATACTTCATTCACTGATGCTACATATATGAAAATTACAGAAATTGAGGTTGATGACAGTGATACAGAGTACAGTAGCATTACAGAAATATGAGCAACAGATGCTTGAGTATTAAAATGATATAGCAGCTGAAGCTATGGGAGTCTTAATGTTAGCATCTTTTGCCATGGACTTGAGAGTTACTGATGATGCAAAATAGCTTAACATACATGTCGTTTAACATACAGGTCGTTAAATGAGTTATAAGTTCTGGACAAGGTAATTTAAGGGACTTGGTATTATAGCCCTGGGAAATGCAGAAATTTTTCTTTCTCTTTGTTGATTTAAATTCTTATCATCTCTCTTCGCTAGATAATAATTCTTGTTTCTCGGACGTGTAGATGATATACAAGGATCCGATGTGGCTACATTCTCTAATGTCCGACAAGATCTCTCCGAGTGGCGGCAGAAACATGCCACCCTTTTTTCTATGCTTGTGTGCTTTATGGGACCTAAGAAGTACATTAGATGTTTTGAGCAAAAAGGCGCACATTGAAGCCAAAACAACTTGTCACCGGTGAAGGGCTTATCAAGGTATCTATAATGCCAAACCGGGCTCAACTCGCTTTTGAAGGAATGGCACAGTTGAACAGTCCCAAAGCAAAGTTTATGAAAATCTTCTCTGTAGTGCACCCACCGGCGGGAAGACTAATGTTGCAATGCTTACAATACTTCACAAAATCATTGAATAGGAATGAAGATGGGTCATTCAACCACAAAGAAATTACAAGATTATTTATGTCCTTCGCCATATTTGCATTACTCTATTGCTTGTTAGTCTATAAAAATGGTAAGGATAATGATTAAAAATCCAAATTGAATATCGAGCATGGATTCGCTTTACGATTTTATCCTCCCCTCATCTTGTAAATTTCTTCTATTTGAATTATCAAATAGAACTTTCTTTACCAGTTATTCCTCCCTTTATGTTCTTCTCTAGCATCTTCTCTCATCTGTCGTTTATATATAAGAAGGATATTTAAGTCTTTATCCAACTTAAGTAACAGAGTTATGACAGAAAGCACTTTTTAACTTTAACTCAAAAATTCGAGTGTTTAAATGTAGCTTTACTGACTACATGTGGTTAAGTGAGAAACCGCCCAAACCCCAGGTGGTCATCTGAACTTAACCCTAATAAATATAACACGTGTTCTTGAATTTTGTGAATGAATAGAATCTTGATGAATATTAGGGTAGAGATATGCTTGACATCGCATGTAATCATATAAAGAACTTGAACTTAAACCTTCTTTAATTGTAATTCACATAGAGATATAGTGAGTTAGTTGATTAAGGTGTTTAACTTGATTCTATCTAATTTGTGGATTTAAGTTAATACGGTATTAGTACATCGAGAGGTGGCTAGTGCTACATACGTGTTCTTGATTAATAAACTGGGATAGTGGATTAAACTGGAATAAGGTATAATAATCAGAGTGATGCTTAGAGTGAAGTTGTAAGCCTAATTCTCCAATATTTGTTTGAAAATTTAGTTTTTGGGGTTTATTGGTTTTTCTTTAATTTTAATATTTTTAATATTTTTACTTATAAACTAGAATTTGATTGGTTTAATAAAATTAGGATTTATAGGAAATTGGTAATTGTGAAGTTAATTTCTTACTAAGTCTCTGAGAAAACGATACTCTACTTACTATTATATTACTTGTTGACCACGTATACTTGCGTGCTATGCGTAATTAGATTTTACCCAACATAGACGAGAAAGGATCGTAGTGTGTCGAGAAGAACTTTCTCAGAGCCGTAGTCTGCTGAGGAAGTCATGTTTAGAATCGTAGAGATAACATGTCTAAGAGCCGACCGAGCATCTGCTAGAGCTAAGTCAAGAATCGTAGGCCACACTTGAAGTAGTGGGGTCTACTAATCATATCAGAGGCATAGATCGTAGTCGAGCCAGATCAAAAAAGGACAACAAGCATAAAGACAGAAATTGTAGTCTGTCAAGATCTAATCTCGGAGTCGTAGTGTCTGCAGAACCAAAGCTAAATCGTAGTCTGCAGAACTAGGGCTTCAACAGAGGTGCTCACAACGCCAAGGAAAAATCGTAGAGTCAACACGATTCTCAACAAATGATCACTTCCAGAATATCTAAAGTATGAAGCCTCTGGTCTGAGTTGTAAAGATACATTCCACCTGAAGAAAACCAGAGAGCATTCAACGAATGATATACAAGTTAACAAAAGATCTAAGAACCAACCCAATCAACATCCAGATTGAGTTGTGAAGCCATTCAAGATGATGTTTTCCACAAGTCGATCAAAAGAAGACTTCAGTAAAAGTGACTGATTAAAGAAAGTCAGCAAGTGCAGTAGTTGACAAGAGAAAAGAAGACAATGATCTTGGGATTAACCGGGATCATAGTGTTTACTAAACAAAGCAGGAACTGATGTAGTTTACACAGAGATACTGGCCAAATTATGAAGAACAAGACGAAAGTGATTAAGCATGGGTTAGACCATTGACAGGAAATCAGGAGAAGAAAGAGAGCTGAGCATGTAACAAATCTGATGTGTCTTGCTAATCAGAAGAGGCCAGAACAAGAAGTGAAGCTATTAGTTCCTGAGATCGTACGAGGCAAATAGAAGTGTTATAGCACTGCACAAGAGAAGGAAGAGATGTTCTACATTGAAGATCCAATAAACACTCTTTAGAATCGTAGTATTGTCTCAACCACTCAATGAGCAAACATTCAACAACACACACTACGATCAGGTCCAAGAACATGTGCATCAGAATCGTAGAGTTCGGTCATCTGAAGATTGAAGCATTTGCAATGGTTTAATCTGAAGACTGATATTCGAACGTTCCTAATTGAGAGCATCGATGCAGAAGGACAATTTCTGATGTTCTGATCGAGAAGTTAGAAAGAAGAAATAAAGGTGACTACCAGCCTGACACGGAAATGTGACATCTTTGAGGCGGTAGGTAAGGTAGCAGACTATTGTGACAGTAAAGTCATAAAGGAGCTGTCACATCGCATCAAGCAGTCTGCACCAAATAACTCGAGATCTACGAAGCAATTCAAATGGCTACCAATAGCTATATTCCAACGGGAAGATTATGAACGAGTATATATCAGCTAGAGCTTCAAAGATCAAGAGTTGTTGAGTTAAAGAATCGTTGAGTTGTTGAAATGCTATATTGTTGACTCTACGAGTTCCACCAGAGCTGAACAGAACAAGTCTCAGTGGTGGTAAGACTATGAAGGTGGAAGTAAAGTAGATTTGAAGAAGGACTTGAACATACTATAGCTTTACTCAACAAGGATGAGAATGCCACTAAAAATGGCAGCTAAGTTGAGGCCCGAGAAGGCCAAGAAGATAACATTAAGAAAAGTGGCAGAGCACAAAGAAGATCCAGAGAGCCACTCTACGAATCACCATGAACCAAAAGCTGAAACATAACAGATGCAAGACCATGTCTGCATACCATTCAAGAAGGGTGCAGGGAATGCTAAGTGCCATACGAAGTCTACCAAAATATCAAAGACTTAGCAAACCTAAATGGTGTTGGTGCACAGCTAACATCGGATGAAGATGAGATGAACAGTATGAGGATCAGCTGCACTAGAGAAGAGGTGGTCCAGACTCTATGCAGAATGCAAAGAGGATCACTTCAAGCTGCTACGTACAAAAGATGTTCAAGCTTTAAGACCTCTTAGCAGTAAAGCACCAACAACAACTACAACAACAAGTAGGCAAGCCTGAGGGGTCCTTATCCGGAGGGACTAAATGAAGTTCCAAGCCTGCTGGGCTTTAAGAGTTCTTAGTGAACTGAAGTTCCAAGGATGATGGCCTTGAATGACTCTTAGTGATTCAGGGTGCTGCCCTTCCTTAGTGGAATTCGTGCTTGTTGAAGCAGTAGAGTGGATTAGGAGCTTGAGTCTCTTAACCACTTAAAATTCATTGTGTGTTTTACATTCATATATTTACTTTCTGTCATTTACATTATGTATCTAAGTGCTATAAATTCTATGTATATATTAACCACTTATAACTAAACTAACTACACGAACAATGTATGAATGTTTATGAATATATCAATGAAGGGGATCTTTTACTTATTCCAATGTGCTTGAAAAGATTCTTATAATTGTCATATGCTAATTCATTAGTAATACAAAATAAACAGGAAAAGTATTTGAAATTAAAAAAGATCTATTCAACCCCCCCCCCCCCCTTCTAGATCTATTGTGTGCCTACTGGGAACTAACATTTACCACACCCTTTCTGAGGTGATTTGGAGACTTTTATCCAGATATATAGATCTAGACCAACCAAGTAGCTCCCGTAGGTCTTCTTCAGGTGTAAGGAGGAGAACTTTAGATGCTCCTCAGCCTTGCCTAGCCAGACAACCTCGTCAGTTGACTAAGTTAGTGATTCGTCCTATCCGGGTTGAGAGATCGGATGTTGAGGACAAGGAAGAAGACGTACCCATTACGGATCATGTTCCTTCTTCTTCCATTTCCCGTAGGGAGCTTCCAACTACAAATGTGATGATTTCAGATCTTTTGAATGATTTCAGCCGTCAACCCATGATTTATCTTCACGCGAATGAGGTAATAGCCTTGTTGATCTTCCTTTTCCAGTTTATGAGGGCAAGGGTTCTGATTTTGATTTTTACTTTGATGTAGGTTCCCGACTTTACGCAGCCCAGAGGGGATTAGTTTAGCATACATTCTCTGTACCAGACTTTCTATCCAAAGTATCAAGAGATTGTTTATGCCTGGGGCTTCGAGGCTTTCTTTTCCATCCTCCCTCGTCGTTGTCCCTGGGGTTATCTCAGGGCTTTGTCTGAGCACTGGTTTCACCAGACCCAGTCTCTCTATTTGTTGGATTATAAGGTGATAATGACACTGATGGATTGGCGATTCATCACTGGATTGGACTTTTCAAGGGCGTTAGTGCCTTTGGTGGCTGACATTTCCCCGACTGCCATCAGATCCTTGTTGGGAGTCTGGGTCACAGCGTTCAAGGGTCTGACTGTCCGTTCTGGTCCCTTAAGTGTAGATGACATGAGTGAGGCTCTAACTGAGCCATTGCTCGATGATCGGAGATTCTTTCACTACTACAAAACAGTAAATAGATAACGCGTAACAAACATTGTTGTTTGTATCCCAGAAACGTCGTGGTTAAGGGTGTCATCTATTTGACACCCTTTATACAACGTTTTTAAAACGTTGTGGTTTGTCACATTTATAACGTTTTAAAACATTTTTAAAATATTTTTAAAACGTTGTAATTTGATACATCAGACAACGTTTAGACACATTTATACAACATTTAGAAGGTGTCATCTATTTGACACCCTTTATACAACACTTTTAAAACGTTGAAGTTTGACTTAAAATGTTGTAATACATGCATATAACAACTGTTTTTAGATCTCTACCTTAGCAAGCAACAATAGACAACGTTTAAACACATTTATACAACGTTTAAAAGGTGTCATCTATTTAAAGCTAAAATGTATCAAACATTCAAAATATACCAATTACAAATAATATTACTATCCATACATCTAAAATTCAAAATATACCAATTACAAAGAATATTAATACCATTTCTCAATTTGACTTGCACAACACCTAGCAAGGGACTACCTTGTGGCAATACTATGACATATATTCTTGTACCCACAAAAAAGAAAACACATGAAAAGAACATATGAAGTGTTGGAATTCCTAATCTGATAGTCTAGCTAATGCTGGATTGCACATAGACTATGATTGTCAAGGACACCATAATTACAAAAGTATAGGTGAAGTAGTACCAATTAAAGAAGCTAGTGATTCCTTTTCTCCCAGATTCTGTATTGGGATTAAACTAATATGCTCCAAAAGGCCATGTTACATGGCCTTATACCGGAACCACCAATTACTAGTAGTGCAAAAGAACTCAAAAGAAAAGCCATTTGCCCTGATGTTGGTCCTTGGCATGTGGTAATCTCTTCTTTTCCACAACTAGGGGGATGCAGCATTGAAACTGATGCTGTCGTAGTTAGTAGAAGCATCCCCTACATAAAAAAAACTCATACAACTTGACAACCATATTAACTGTATCGCATTATTCTATATAATTACTGAATATCTTGGTAGATTAGGAATATTTTGTACCGTAAAAGAGGAGATGGAGGCAATTCCGAGCATTTTATAATGACCAAAATAAGTGTCGGAGAGGAAGGCTCCTAAGATGGTACCAAAATTGCAAGTGCCTTGGAAGATATTATTGAGATTTGTTGCGGTTATGGTCTTCATGTGAAAAATAGAAGTGAGGTAAACCAAGAAGTTTTACGAGGTTGCAATTGTGCCCAGCTTCTCAAATGCCTCATTTCCTACAATTAAGAAAAAATTCATACTTGTTATCAAAGTATAAAGTTAATCTATACCAGGGGAAAAAGAAGAAAGAACTATAGTGTATGTTTTTGCATGTATGCGTCTTAAAAGACACTGTTCCAGTACCTACAATAAAAGGCATAGCTTTAATTCCTCTATAGTTGGGCTCATTGTTTGTAGTTTCTTTCTCCACAAATTCTGTAATCACTTTTTCGTTTTTCTCAATGGATTTTCTACAAGTTAAAGAAACTCAACTGTTTGTATAATGAACTCTTCCAAAAATACCTAGGTTCTAACTTTAGGAGGGCCCTTGTGAAAATTTTTCAATAAGCTCTGCATTGGTGTCACAGTAACAAACAAGTCTCTATGAGCTAAGCACAAGGACATCAAATGATTTTTAAAAAAGAAACATGCAATTCATATTTAAAAAATGGCGCAAAACTTAAATTAAGATGGATGTGTCAATAAAATGAAAATCCATGAATTACCAATAATACAACACACTAATAAACCCACACAGGCCTAAGATATAGTATAAAACTAAGCTCACTCTTACAGAATAATGCTCAGTTTATAGAAGAAGGAAAATATTACCTTGCTTCTGAGAGTTTGGGAACAAAATATTAAAGTTTCTAGATTGTTACTAGCATCGTGAAGTAAATTATCAGAGACCTAAATGAAAAACAAATGTCAATAACTTTTAAATGAACATATTTGATGTCAGAAAAAGCTCAATTAATGAAGATAATTTTCTCAACAGGAAAAGACTTAAACCGTTAAATTCATTATCCGGTAATTACTATTAATATTAAAATATTAACATTTTCATGACAAAATATCAAAAGTTATATTTTATAACTTCAAATATTTTATAACACTTAAATCATTTTTATATGATTTATAAATCATTAATTCTATTTTTCCATAATTTATTTAATATATTTATTAAATAAACTAATTACCATTAATATTAATTTATTAGTAAATTTCATCACAAAATATCAAAAGTTATTGGAAATAACTTCAAATATTTTCTTATACCATAATATTATTTTTCATGTATTAAAATCAATTTTAAATAATTTATTTAATATTATAATTAAATAAATTAAATACCATTTATATTCTAAAATATTAAATATTTATGAAATATACTCTAAATAATTAAAAACTATTTTTCAGATTTTAAAATAATTTTTCAAAATTTATTTTGTATTTTTAATAATTAAAAACCATTTAATTCGATTTATATATTAAAAATAATTAAATTTCAAATTTAACTGTCGCTATAGAGGCCTTAGGCGACGAATCCATCGCTAATGGTGTTCTTGAGGCTATTCTTGAGTTGCCTAGAAACTCATCGACAGTTTATAGGGTACCTAGTTTGACCGTGTCTAAAACTTTGTTGTTCATGATTCTGGGCAATCTAAAGGTTTGAGTATGTACTCCTCATGTCAGGCTACAAGGTTCAAACAACAACATAGCTAAATCACTAATATACAACAAGATCAAAGCTTCAGAAAAGTCTGACAACACTGTTCTTCATTTTTGGGTTTTCCAGAAAATGAAGAACAGTTGATGGTGCTAGGTTTGAGCTCCTTATATCTTACAATCTAGAATTTCTAATTATGTTATAAAGGTTCGAACATGTAGAGGAGATGTCAGGGTCCATTACTATACAACCAGATCATCTAAACAACAACACAAAGGTCAGATTAAGGTTGGACAACCTATGTCAGAAAACGTGTTCTTCATGAATCTGGGTTTTCCAGATTTCGTTCCAGTTTGGTGGTCAACGCTAGTTTGACTGTGATTATTTTACAATCCGGTTATGATATAAGTGATATAGTGACTTCAATATGTAGTCTACATACCCGACTTCATCATGAAAACAAAAACATGGCCAAACAAGCAAATAACAAAGAAGATGATAGGCTCAAAAAATCTTGTCGGACCCCAAGTTATGGGTTTCCAAATTTTGCCTGAAACCCGATTTTTGTGAACGGTCAACGACCTTTGACTGTCTATATCTTTCAATCTCCACGTGATCTGGACTTGATACAAGTACCAGATCAAAGACCATACAACATACTACAATTACAAAAGCTTAAAACACAAAAACAGCTAACAGAAAAGAATCTAGAGGCTCTGACTTTCGGTTGTCAGGCTACTTTTCAACCTTTTTCCAGATTTTTGAAAACTCAATTTTTGAGCATCTAGATGATATGGATCCAAGTTTTAGCAACCCAGATCATCAAATGACACCCTCTAACATGACTTATAACAACAAATTACAACATCTAACATAAAATCAAAAGATTTCTAAGATTAGGGTTTATACCTCTTTTACACTTTGATTTTTGATTCTGACTTTTGAATCTGTTCTTGTTAAGCTAAGAGATGATTTTTGCTTATCTTCTCACTCATTCTTACTCCCATCTCGAAAATTATAGAGAGATAATGTCTTGGATATTTTGCTAAGTAAAGTAAAAAAGTTTTCTTACTTTTAGACTTTTATTTCAAGATTCAATGCATATGGCTAATGCAAGGTGGCTGGTAATAATGTGAGTTACAAGTCACAAGGCTAGGCTAGGGTTGCTCACCAACTCAAATAGGGCAAGACTTGCAAGTTAAGTTAAATAATGCAACAAGGGTAAAATGGTCATTAGACTTTTAAATTTAATGACATTCTATTAAATGGTCAAACCCTTAGGGTTTAGGGTTTGAGTTAGGATTTAGAGTTTGAACCATTTAGGGTTAAGGGTTTGGAAAAATAATTCTAGAATTTCTAAATTAGGTTTTAAAAATAGAAAATTAATATTTCTAAATTAGAATTAGAATTTTTTAATTATATTAAAATTTACTAATCATAATTCAAATCTTGCTAATTATGATTAGTATTTCCCAATTAAAATTGCTAATTAAGCAATTAGGGTCAAAATGGTCATTAGGGTATATAACCCTAAACTTAGGGTTTCTAATAGAAAAATAATTTTCTAATTTAGAAATTAGATTTCGTAATTAGTTTAGGATTTTCTAATTACTTATAACTTAAAATTAGAATTAATATTTTCTAATTAACATTAAATGTATTAAATTAACACTTAGGTTTTCCCTTCAAATCCAAAAATTAGGGTTTAAAAATTTTAAATTAGGGTTTGCTAAATAATTATGCTTTACCCTAATTAATATTATAATTAATAGCACTTAAGCAATATAATTCTCTGTTAAGTTCCCAAATTAGGGTTTTAAATTTCCGAATTAAGGTTTCGGATTCCCGGAACTAAAATTAGGGTTTCCAGAACCGATTTCTAGGGTTTCCTATCAGACATTAGGGTTTTCTAACAGAACGTTGACGTTCTTAATATATACTTAAGGTTTGTCACAGATATCGTTTATCTGGTCAACCCTTGACCCTTAACCATATTCTGAACACATAATTGACCATATACACAGAACATAAACACGTATACACTTAATCCTGAATAATTCACCTAATTCCTTCACAGAATTTTGAAATCCTCAAAATTCTATCTCAAAAATATCAAACGTATACACTAATTTTCTGTCTAGGTTCTAATTTTGAACCTTAAATCAATAAATTAAAATTTTTTAAATTTTTTAAATTCTCTGGTTGTCACATTCACCCCTTCTTTTAATAATTTCATCCCCAAAATTTACCTTACACCTTACACCATACTGCTTACACCATTCACACACATTATCACATGCTACCCAATACACCACTCACAAGTGTAAAAGTTTATAGACTATTTGTCTGTCATTTTCGCAAAGGTTATACGGAAATTCATCCACAAACCGACATAACTTACGAACACAAAGGGTGATTAGCCCGATATGCCCTGTACTGGCCAAGTACTGCTTTTATCTGTTTCTCGTCACTACCATAGGCACAAAAATTCCACCTCAGTCTTATTGGATTCCGCACCAAAACAATTTGGTTTGGGAAATTTCTTTCAATGAACATTTAGAGTTTTCATAAACTTTAGTCTAGCTGAATCGAATAGCATAGACCCATATCAATAATTCAATTATATCGAATTATTTAGGTGTAGCCAAACCCCGTTGGCAAATTAAAATTTTGAAAATATTTTTGAGAATGACGTCATGATGCTGCATCAGACAACAATTCGCTTTGAGGATGCCGTCATTGTATGACTTTGTCATAACACATCATACAATAGTGGAATAACGATTTTAGATCAAATTCACACTTAGTATTCCTGTATTTACAACTCCATCACCTTTTTATCATCTCTGCACCAGGTTACATGGTACATGAGTGATAAATAAAATATATTTTGATATTTTAAATCATTTGCGTCTAGCTGGAATAAGTAGCATAGACTATACTTTAAACAGTTTCAAAAATGATTACGAGTTTACATATTTTTTAATTTTTTTTAAAGCACATAGTGCGTATTTAGCTTGATGTCAAAATTTTGAAGTCTAGCATATATAGGAGTTTTGGAAAACTTATGTCTCCACTAATCTTCATTTGCTTAACAATCTATCTGTTCCTATAATCCTCAATTCTCCATTCACACTCAACTATGCCCTGTTCGTAAAACCACACTTATGAGTCCATAAATTGCCACAATCATATGAGTTTAAGAACTTTCCTAGACAGACCTTTGGCGTTCATTCGCTGAGGGGTTCATAAACGTTTCATATAACTATGAATCAAGAATGTCACACAAGTATGAGTTTTAAGAACTCGTACTTAACCTGATATTCTCTACCTATAATTTATTTACCTATCACCCTCTTAACATGCATATAGCAAATAGCGCGACACAGACATCTCAATGATTATCAGTGCCAGAAACTAAGTAGTTTTTACACAAAGTACAATTCCCCGTCCACACAAGGATTGATACAACTCAGCTGCCGACATGAATCCTCAATTGAATCCCCACCTAACACTAACTCCCTTCTCAATACGAATTTCATTTAACTCGTATTCATAATCCTTTCCTGAATCTGTATCAATTCACACAACAATCTTACTGTAAACTTTCCAATCATTCGCTTGATCCTTCTCCATACTATAACATTATCCGATCACGGAGTGATCTCATCGTATATATTACGATTCATTTCTATACTATGATCGTTTTGTTTTACGATCTCCTATCACTGTACTTTTAGTCTTTCATACTCTATCTATTCACCATTAATGTTCAACTTTATTATCAGAGTTAGGGAACTCTGTATCTTTTATAACTCGCCGAGATTCGTCTTTGAATCTTACTGACCAACTAACTCTATGTGAGTTAGTACTTATCCTAATCACTGCGGTTATTAGTCTCAGGTATTCCTACCTAAGGTTCATAACCTACAGCTTTGATACAAACTGTGAGGGCCCCGAATCCGAGGTCCCGAATCACTGCGGATCCGGTTCGATCATTCTAACACTATTAATATTTGCGGAAGATATAAACATAAATCGTTTATATAATACATTACACACTATTCCCTAAAATCGAGTAACCTTAACTTATACACAATTCATAAACTATCTTACATATGACATTATTATCAAACTATACTATTACAAAACTAATCGCGCACATTAACTTTAAGTTGGAACTATCTTTAACCTTTCCGTGTATCTGACGCATTCGCCTTAATCTGCAATGTTTTATCATGATATAGCAAAGGTGAGCATAAGGATTGCCTGTGACAACCCGAGAATTTAGAAAATTTTTAAAAATTTTTATTAATTGATTAAAGGTTCAAAATTAGAACCTAGACAGAAAATAAGTGTATGCGTTTGATATTTTTAAGATGGAATTTTGAGGATTTTAAAATTCTGTGTGGGATTTTGGAGAATTATTCAGGATTAAGTATATATGTGTATATGTTCTGTGGATATGGTATATGTGTTCAGAATATGTGGTTAAGGGTCAAGGGTTGACCAGATAAATTTTATCAGTGTCAAACCCTAATATTATTGACGAATGTCAACGTTCAGTTAGAAAACCCTAGCAATGGATAAGAAACCCTAGAAACCGATTCTGAAACCCTAATTTGGAAAATCAAAGTCTAAATATTATGGCTTAAGTATTTTTGTGTATATATTAGGGATAACCCTAATTGCTAAATTAGAAAGCCTAATATTTTGTATAAAACCCTAAGGGATTAAAAGTTATGTGTGTAATGAATATGAATATTATGTATTTGTTTATTATATAAACAAATAAAAGAAACTAGGATAATCTAATTATATATTAGGAATAAAAAAATTGAATAACTTAAAAGTTATGGTATGGGAGAATATTATTATTTATAATATATACTAATTCTAAGAGATTTATTTTATGCATCTCAATTAATTAATTTTATAATCTAATTATAGCAAGTCTAATTGGGTTAAGAAATTAAGTGTATGTAAGCAAGGATTTAAATTATAAATGTGTACATGAAAACCCTAATTAAATAATTAGGGAATGGTAATATTAAGAGTGTTGAAATATGTTATTTTTAATGGCCCAAAGATTTTAAATTTATAAGCCCAAAACATTAAAAGAATAGTAGAATTAATTATTTAAAGTCCAAAACAAATGCACTAGAAATCCTAATTAAATATATATGGTTATGTAAATTAAATATATTGGACTATGATATTTTATACATGACCCAAAACAATTATTAGAGAGCCCAAATAAGTAAAGGATTGGCCCAACATTTAGCCCAAGGGGGGAGAAAATAAGCACATGTTATTTTCATAGATTTGCTAAGATATTTGGAGAGATTTGTAAGATTTTGTAGAGATAGGAGAGAGAAAGAGAAAAGATATTGGATATATTTAGTAGAGATGTGGAAAGATATGAAATAGATATGGAAGGGATGTTGGGAGATTTTATATATACATACATATGTTATATATATACATTTCTCCTACTATAAATATCCCTCATCTATTTTGCAAATAAATTTTTTCATCTCATTCTAAATAGATAAGAAAAGAAAAACAAAATAATAGAGAGAAAATCCATGGGGGCTGCCGTGGGGCTTACAGAGAAGTAGAAGAGTAGCTTTGGTTCATAGCTCCACCTAGCAAGAACAAGAAGAAGAAGAAGAAGAAGAAGAAGAAACTCAAAAGGGAAAAGGTATAAACCCTAAACAATTAGTTTATGTATTTTTATTTTATTGATTTGGATGAAATAAAGAACTTATGTTTTGAACTTTAAAACTCTTGATCTACATGTTTTAGAGGGTGTTATGTGTAAATCTAACTATTTTAGGTGTTAAAAGTTTGATCCAAAGAAAGAAAATTACAACAATTTTTATAAAGCTTAGAAAAGCTAGTGACTGCTGTCCCTAAACAGAAAATTCAGGGTTAGCTAAAGTACTCTAAAAATTCTGGGCTTTTTATATGTTATAGCACACTCAATAAGCTTTCCATAGACTTAGAAATGACTAAATCCAACATCGGAGGAGAGAGTTATGACATTTCAAAGTAGTAGTGTCAAAACTGTCCAACAAGTGTGGTGCCGTCCACTTGAACTGAATTTCTGGGCTGATATGTTCGGCATCTGGAAATACATCAGTAGGGAAGAGTTGTAGTCCCGGAAGTTAGCTTCACGTGGGCTCAAGAATCGCCTAAAAATGTTTTAAAACGAAAACGTTATGACTGTTTTAGCGAAAGAGGGTAAATCTGGGAAAAAGATGAAAACTGTTGCGAGTGGACATTTTTGGGGTCTGTTTTAGACTGCCAAAGAGGTCCGAAATTATTGGGTGATATTTTCTAACAATACTTTGGTATGTCATGTATAATATATCCAAAAATCATATTAATTGTAGTTACGAGTAATGCGTGAGAAAATCGCAAAGTGGTTTTGCTCAAGATGCGCATAGCAGAGCAGAAAAGCAAAGAATGGCTGTTGAGCCGCCAAGACGCTCGGGTCGAATTTGTTGTCTTGATTCGTTGACGCTGACGTCCGCTTTCACGCGACTTTTTTTTATGAGCTTCCATGATCCATTTTCGCGGTGTGAAATTTTTCTAAAATACTATGCCATGAGGTCTATAATATGCCCAAAATTTCACTCTTATATGATTCACGATTTGAGAATTAAAATTTGAAAAGGCGTATGTCAGAACTAAAATTTGATCGAACGTCGAAGCGTCGGTAGCGTCGAGGCGATTTTGACGTTCGACGTTCGACGTTCGGAATCGTGTTCCGACGAAATAATAAGTCATAATAAATATAATAAAGTCCTACGGGGCGAGATTTGACTATAAATAATATTTTATGGCGAGAAACTTTCTTTTAGGTATAAATAAAGTAATAAAATATGTAATAAATATAAGTTACATATTTAAGCGAAATAAAATCTATAATTGCTTATGAAATTATTTTTTGGTATTAGAAAATATTTTATGTTATTTTTAAATAACTTTTTATATTTTGTGATGAATTTCATTAATTAATCAATATTAATGGTAATTAGTTTATTTAATAAATATATTAAATAAATTATGGAAAAATAGAATAAATGTTTTATAAATCATATAAAAATGATTTAAGTGTTATAAAAATATTTTAAGTTATAAAATATAACTTTTGATATTTTGTCATGAAAATATTAATATTTTGATATTAATAACAATTATCGGATAAAGAATTTAATTGTTTAAAAATCATATAAAGGTGATTTTAAAGTATTAAAAATACTTTGTGACATTATAAATATATTATAATATTATGACATGTTTTCATTAATGTTTGATATTAAATAAATATTAATGATATTAGAATATTGTGATATTTATATTATAAAAATATGATATTAATGATTTAAAATCATTTTAAATGATAATAATTATTTGAAAATTATTATGAGACTTAGAAAAATATTTCGACTGTTATTAAAATTATCTGAGATAATTGTTAAGTGTTATGTAGAGTTTAATTGAACTTAGACTCGATAAAAGTCCGACTAGACAGTCAGGACGTTAGAACTTTGTCGAACTCAAGTCAGATTGAAATAGTTTGACCTGATACTGAGTCTTATGTGTGTTAGAGACTGATAGGGTTATGTGTTTAGGTTATTCTATGTTTATATATATAGTAGTATTATACTGTGATGATATTATTCTAATATTGGAGATCTATATTACTAATATTAGGTCTTCGGATAAAGCGATATAAATTGCGTAGCGATAATCAACGATTCAGGCAAGTTTGTTTTTGAGAATGACGTCATGATGTCGTATTGTATTAACAGTCCGTTTGAGGATGCCGTCATTGTATGACTTTGTCATAACACATCATACAATAGTGGAAATGATTTTAGATCAAATTCACACTTATTATTCCTGTATTTACAACTCCATCACCTTTTTATCATCTCTGCACCAGGTTACATTGTACATGAGTGATAAATAAAATATATTTTGATATTTCAAATCATTTGCGTCTAGCTAGAATAAGTAGCATAGACTATTCTTTAAACCGTTTCAAAAATGATTACGAGTCTACATATTTTTTAATTTTTTTTAAAGCACATAGTGCGTATTTAGCTTGATGTCAAAATTTCAAAGTCTAGCATAGATAGGAGTTTTGCAAAACTTATGTCTCCACTAATCATCATTTGCTTAACAATCTATCTGTTCCTATAATCCTCAATTCTCCATTCACACTCAACTATGCCCAGTTCGTAAAACCACACTTATGAGTCCATAAATTGCCACAATCATATGAGTTTAAGAACTTTCCTAGACAGACCTTTGGCGTCCATTCGCTGAGGGGTTCATAAACGTTTCATATAACTATGAATCAAGAATGTCACACAAGTATGAGTTTTAAGAACTCATACTTAACCTGATATTCTCTACCTATAACCTATCTATTTGTTCTACACATGAGAAAGGAATCACCCTCTTAACATGCATATAGAAAATAGCGCGACACAGACATCTCAATAATTATCACTGCCAGAAACTAAGTAGTTTTTACACAAAGTACAATTCCCTGCCCACACAAGGAATCATACAACTCAATTGCCGACATGAATCCTCAATTGAATCCCCACCTAACACTAACTCCCTTTTCAATACGAATTTCATTTAACTCGTATTCATAATCCTTTCCTGAATCTGTATCAATTCACACAATAATATTACTGTAAACTTTCCAATCATTCACTTGATCCCTATCTATACTATAACATTATTCGATCACGGAGTGATCTCATCACGATTCATTTCTATACTATGATCGTTTTGTTTTACGATCTCCTATCACTATATTTTTAGTCTTTTAGACTCTATCTATTCACCATTATTGTTCAACTTTATTATCAGAGTTAGGGAACTTTGTATCTTTTATAACACGCCGAGATTCGTCTTTGAATCTTACCGACCAACTAACTCTATGTGAGTTAGTACTTATCCTAATCACTGTGGTTATTAGTCTCAGGTATTCCTACCTAAGGTTCATAACCTACAACTTTGATACCAACTATGAGGGCCCCGAATCCAAGGTCCCGAATCACCGCGGATCTGGTTCGATCATTCTAACACTATTATTATTTGCGGAAGATATAAACATAAATTGTTTATACAATATATTACACACTATTCCCCAAAATTGAGTAACCTTAACTTATACACAATTCATAAACTATCTAACATATGACATTATTATCAAACTATACTATTACAAAACTAATCACGCACATTAACTTTAAGCTGGAACTGTCTTTAACCTTTCCTTATATCTGACGCATTCGCCTTAATCTACAATGTTGTATCATGATATAGCAAGGGTGAGCATAAGGATTGTCCAGCAAGTTTAAGTTCAATAATATAACGATATATCATGATTGAATGAGTCTGAATAATAAGCTGGCTATAATTCAACAATATAATTGTGAACTAGTAGGAACAAACTTTTGACTGAACAAGTATTATACATGAACAAATATATCTGGACCAAATGGAAATGAAGGTGATCAGCCTTTCATACCTGAATTATACATGCAATATGTACAGAGTACAATTCTATAAGGCAATCATCAATGATTAACCATAAGCATATCTGAATGAAACAACTCTTAGTAGAGTTAAGTAAAAACTTGCCTGAACCGTTGATTACCGCTACGCAATTTATATAATATAGATCTCCAATATTAGAATAATATCATCACAATATAATACTATTATATATATAGACATACATAGAATAACCTAAACACATAACATGTAACCCTATCAGTCTATAACACACAAATAAGACTCGGTGTCAAGTCAAATTATTGCGATGCAGAGTTGAACCCGACACACAATCGACATCCCGATGTCTAAATTGACTTTTATCGAGTCTAAGTTCAATTAAACTCCGCTTAAACACTTAAAAATTAACTTAAATAATTTTATTAACAGTCGAAATATTTTTCGTAAGCTCGTAATATATTTTAAATAATTATTACTATTTATCATAAATTTTCAATCATTAATATTGTATTTAAATAAATTAAATACCACATAATTCTTTTATCATTAATATTTATTTATTATCAAATATTAATGAAATAAATGTCATAATATTATAATATATGTATAATATTACAAAGTATTTTTAATACCTTAAAATCATAATTATATGATTTTTAAACCGTTAAATTCATTATCCGTAATTACTATTAATATTTTCATGAAAAATATCAAAAGTTATATTTTATAACTTCAAAATATTTTTATAACACTTAAATCATTTTTATATGATTTATAAATTATTAATTCTAATTTTTCATAATTTATTTAATATATTTATTAAATAAACTAATTACCATTAATGTTAATTTATTAATAAATTTCATCACAAAATATCAAAAGTTATTGGAAATAACTTAAAATATTTTGTTATACCATAATATTATTTTTCATGATTTTTATGTATTAAAATCATTTTAAAATAATTTATTTAATATTATAATTAAATAAATTAAATACCATTTATATTCCAAAAATATTAAATATTTACGAAATATACTCTAAATAATTAAAAACTATTTTTCGAAATTTATTTTGTATTTTTAATAATTAAAAACCATTTAATTACATTTATATATTAAAAATAATTAATTTTCGAATTTAACTGTCGCTATAGAGGCCTTAGGCGACGAATCCGTCGCTAATGGTGTTCTTGAGGTCATTCGTTTTGAGCCGCCTGAAACCCATCGACGCTTTACAGGTACCTAGTTTGACCGAGTCTAAAACTTTGTTGTTCATGATTCTGGGCAATCTAAAGGTTTGAGTATGTACTCATGTCAGGCTACAAGGTTCAAACAACAACATAGCTAAAATACTAATATATAGCAAGATCAAAGCTTCAGAAAAGACTGACAACAATGTTCTTCATTTTTGGGTTTTCCAGAAAATGAAGAACAGTTGATGGTGCTAGGTTGAGCTCCTTATATCTTACAATCTAGAATTTCTAATTATGTTATAAAGGTTCGAACATGTAGAGGAGATGTCAGGGTCCATTACTATACAACCAGATCATCTAAACAACAACACAAAGGTCAGATTAAGGTTGGACAACCTATGTCAGAAAACGTGTTCTTCATGAATCTGGGTTTTCCAGATTTCGTTCCAGTTTGGTGGTCAACGCTAGTTTGACTGTGATTATTTTACAATCCGGTTATGATATAAGTGATATAGTGACTTCAATATGTAGTCTACATACCCGACTTCATCATGAAAACAAAAACATGGCCAAACAAGCAAATAACAGTAAGATGATAGGCTCGCAAAATCTTGTCAGACCGGTTATGGGTTTCTGGGCTGCCCAGAACCCAGTTTTCGTGAACGGTCAACGACCTTTGACTGTCTATATCTTTCAATCTCCACGTAATCCAGACTTGATACAAGTACCAGATCAAAGACCATACAACATACTACAATTACAAAAGCTTAAAACACAAAAACAGCTAACAGAGAAGAATCTAGAGGCTCTGACTTTCGGTTGTCAGGCTACTTTTCAACCTTTTTCCAAATTTTTGAAAACTCAATTTTTGAGCATCTAGATGATATGGATCTAAGTTTTAGCAACCCAAATCATCAAATGACACCCTCTAACATGACTTATAACAACAAATTACAACATCTATCATAAAATCAAAAGATTTCTAGGATTAGGGTTTATACCTCTTTTACACTTTGATTTTTGATTCTGACTTTTGAATATGTTCTTGTTAAGCTAAGATATGGTTTTAGCTTATCTTCTCACTCATTCTTACTCCCCATCTCGAAAATTATAGAGAGATAATGTCATGGATATTTTGCTAAGTAAAGTAAGATAGTTTTCTTACTTTTAGACTTTTATTTCAAGATTCAATGCATATGGCTGATGCAAGGTGGCTGGTAATGTGAGTTACAAGTCACAAGGCTAGGCTAGGGTTTCTCACCCACTCAAATAGGGCAAGACTTGCAAGTTAAGTTGAATAATGCAATAAGGGTAAAATGGTCATTAAACTTTTAAATTTAATGGCATTCTAGTAAATGGCCAAACCCTTAGGGTTTAGAGTTTGAACCATTTAGGTTTTAGGGTTTGAATCCCTTAGAGTTTAGGGTTTAGAAAAATAATTCTAGAATTTCCAAATTAAGTTTTTAAAATAGAAAATTAATATTTCTAAATTATAATTAGAATTTTCTAATTATATTAAAATTTACTAATCATAATTTAAATCTTGCTAATTAGGATTAGTATTTCCTAATTAAAATTGCTAATTAAGCAATTAAGGTCAAAATGGTCATTAGGGTTTATAACCCTAAAATTAGGGTTTCTAATAGAAAAATAATTTTCTAATTTAGAAATTAGATTTCATAATTAGATTAGGATTTTCTAATTACTTATAATTTAAAATTAGAATTAATATTTTCTAATTAACATTAAATGTATTAAATTAACACTTATGATTTCCCTAATTATAAATTAGGGTTTTAAATCCAGAAATTAGGGTTTAAAAATTTAAAATTAGGGTTTGCTAAATAATTATGCTTTGCCCTAATTAATATTATAATTAACAGCACTTGAGCAATATAATTCTCCGTTAAGTTCCCAGATTAGGGTTTTAAATTTCCGAATTAGGGTTTTAGATTCCCGAAATTGAAATTAGGATTTCCAGAACTGGTTTCTAGGGTTTCCTATTAGACGTTAGGGTTTTCTAACAGAACGTTGATGTTCTTAATATATACCTAGGGTTTGTCACAAATATCGTTTATCTGGTCAACCCTTGACCCTTAACCATATTCTGAACACATAATTGACCATATACACAGAACATAAACACGTATACACTTAATCCTGAATAATTCACCTAAATCCTTCACAGAATTTTGAAATCCTCAAAATTCTATCTCAAAAATATCAAACGCATACACTAATTTTCTGTCTAAGTTCTAATTTTGAACCTTAAATCAATTAATTAAAATTTTAAAATTTTCTAAATTCTCGGGTTGTCACACTCACGTGCTTGTCATTTGACGACAAAACAATTTAGCATACTCAGTCTTCATTTGAAAACCACACCAACAGAGTTTGGTAAAACATTGACAATACTTTGATAGATTCTAAGAAATCCAATATATCGTAAGTCTAGCCGAAAGAATTGGCTTTGACTTCATCAGACATTAGTTCATGCGTAAGAATACATGAATCACAAAGCTTGTCCAGATTAAACTGGAACAAGGGTTAGAATACTTGCCTTTAACGTCTGTTACAGATATAAGACATGCACTTTAAGTCTTTAAGGTCTCTACAGTAGATGATAACATCACATAACACATTAGGTTCCTAAAGAATCTTACCCTTCTTCTCAATCTAATTACGTATTATATTTGTTATTATTTGTTCTGGCTTTCTGTTATGTCGTTCTTACGTTTATATGCAATTGAGTTACTTTAACACTAAGTGATCATACTTAAGGTTTAATCATGGCTTAACAATGTTATAATTAAGCTTTAATTCTTTGTTAATCAGTTACCTTTCATGCTCTACTTGTAAACTTTCTTCATTGCCAAGACCCTAAGACTGGCGTTGCGGCACCAACATTCCTTCACTATGCCGCGTTGTGGCGCCATGCTCTAGGGCTAAAAACTTGGACTCGGTGTTGCGGCGCGAGTCCCCTTCATTATGGCCCCGTTGTGGGGCCACCTATTTGGCCTTGGGCTGGCGCCGCACCGCCAGCTCTGTGCACCAAATAATTTTGACAGTATTTTGTGAAACTCCCGGGCTCGTAACTTCTTCGTTATAAGTCTGAATTGGCTCGTTCAAGAGCCTACGGTTCACAAATTACATACTCTATGTGTTCATGCAAGAATTTTATCTATTTGACTTCATTTACTAAAAATTCAACTATTAGTCCCTTTTTAACGAAAATGATAAACGTTCGTGAACGTTCAACGCTCGTTTCTTCGTTCCAAGTCGGAATCCAGTCATTTTTTAGTCTGCAACTCTATAATGCAAAATACGACTTGTCTCCATTGAAAACAAACGTTTTTGAGTTCAAACAAAAAATCTGACTTCCATTCCAAGAATTTCACGAATTAAACGATTATCGTCCAATCGTGTGAATTCCGGCAAATCTTCGTTGCTAACGATTTGTTCATCATTCCAAATGGATTCAATTTAATAACTAGACATCTCAACCTACATATTACAACAACTTATTTTTATATTAAGTTATGGCTTATTCTTCATAATTCATAACTTAACAAATTATAACTTACAAGATTTCATCCCTTAAGACTTATTATTGATTTAAGTCTTTTAAGCAACATTCTTACATCTTATCAATGATACTAACTTCTTAAAATAATCATATGACAAGTTCATCCATGTTCTTCATAAGTTCATAACTTATTTAGGTTTGAATTGCGTATTCCTTACTTATTCGGCTTAATTCCATTGATTATCCAATCTTTATGAGTTCTTTAACATACATGTTCATTAAGTAGCACTTCTCTTATCACCCTTCAATGGTAGAGATATAAGAGATAAGATCATTTACCTTTGATGGCTAACTTCTTCTTCTTGGAAATCTAACAATGGAAGTTTGACTTATTTGTGGTTATTCTCTCTAACACTTAAGTTGTTTTGTAAAGGAGAGTTGTTGGATAATTTGAACAAGAAAATAATGAATTGTGAGCTAGCTATTTACAGAGCATCCAAGGTTAGGGCAAATGGGTCATTAAGACCTCCCACCTCCTTAACAAACCTCCTTACTATTCCTTCCTTAATTCCCAAGTATACTTGCTCCCTACATCAAATACTTGGCCACCACATAAAGGTCTTGGTCACCAAGTTCACCCATGGGTTGCCCCATGGATCCTAATTATCCAATGGATCATAGCTTTGGGCTTACTTTAATTTCATAGCTTATTCTTGTGGGCTTGGATTTTAGTTTGTTTAACTTAGGCTTTGGGCTACATATTAACCAACACTTGGGCTAAACATTACCACAACTTGGGCTTGCCCCTTAATTCTCATTGGACTTGTACTTCCTACAAGATCCACAATTCCATTTCATTTTGTCTTTAATCCTTAACGTTCTTAAATTTAAGTCCGCATGTGAAATATTGCATTTTCCATACTTGAATTATTATTACATAATCCATCTCACCTCGATATTATAACGTTATGTATTTCTCAGAATTTCAAAAATAATTCCCGAGCAAAAAATGATGAATAGTGTTTTTCATAAAATTTCTCGAAAAGCTTTTATTTTCGTCTTGGAAATTCAAACACTTTAATTCCTTCACGTAGTTAAAATACTATGATGTTCTGACGTTTCTAGGTTATAGAACGACATTCATCTTACTAACACATAATAATAATAAATAATATTATTTTATTCATTATTAATAGTATTTACAAAAGGTTCGATTTTCTGGGGCATTACACTCTCACCCCCTTATAAGGATTATGTCCCCAGAATCTCGCTACACAACAAAAAAAAATTACACAAACAATTGAGGGTAATTCTTCTTCATCTTTTCTTCCAATTCCCACGTTGCTTCTTCGACATCGTGGTTCTTCCATAACACCTTTACAGACGGTATAACTTTGTTCCATAGAACTTGCTCTTTTCGATCGATGATTTGAATCGACATTTCCTCATAGGTTAAATCCTTCTCAATATGAATCGGCTCATACTCTATTACGTGTTTGTAATCAGGCTTATAAGGTCGTAATACAGAGACGTGAAACACGTTATGTATTTGTTCTAAGTCTGGAGGTAACGCTACCACATAAGCTACCCCTCCCACTTTTTCTAATATCTCAAAAGGTCCTATAAACCTGGGACTTAACTTTCCCTTCTTTGCAAAGTTCTTTTCCAGGGATATATCTTTAGAAATACATACGAGCCTACTTCAAACTCCCTATTTACTCGATGCAAATCTGTAAACTTCCTTTGTCTGTCTTGAGCTGCTACCAATCACATTCGTATTAGCTTCACTATACCCGCTGTTTGCTGCACCAATTCAGGTCCTAGCATACGGCGTTCTCCCACTTCATCTCAATACAATGGTGTTCTGCATTTCCTTCCTTACAAGGCTTCGTAAGGCGGTATACCTATGCTTGCATGATAACTGTTGTTCTACGCAAACTCTACTAATGGTAGATGATCATCCCAACTACCCTTGAAATTCATAACGCAAGATCTTAAATTATCTTCTAATGTCTGAATTGTCCTCTCGCTCTGTCCATCGGTTTATGGATGATATGTCGTACTCAACTTTAACTGCATCCCCAACTGTTCTTGTAGACTCCTCCAGAAGTTTGATGTGAATCGTGGGTCACGATCTGACATAATCGAAACTAGTACTCCATATCTGGAAATAATTTCCTTAACATAAAGTTTAGCTAATCGATCTAAGTTATACTTAACCCTAATTGGAAAAAATTGAGCCAACTTTGTCAACCGGTCCACTATTACCCAAATCGTATCTTACCCCTTTGAGTAGTAGGAAGTCCTACCATAAAGTCTATGGTGGTATGCTCCCACTTCCACTCTGGAATTTCCAATGACTGTAACAAGCCACTTGGTCGTTGATGTTCGGCCTTAACTTTCTGACAAGTCAAGCACCTACTCACATACTCTGTTATTTCTCTCTTCATGTTTGGCCACTAAAAACTCTGTCGAAGGCCTTGATACATCTTAGTGCTACCAGGATGAATCGAGTACCTCGAACTGTGAGCTTCTTGTAAAACTTACTCCTTTAATTCTGTCTCATTTCGAACCCAAATTCTTCCTTCAAATCTTAATAATCCCTCATTATCAAGACTATATTTTAAATCTTTTTTATTGGTTAACCGCTTCTTCATCTGGTCACATTCATCAGTTTTGAGCCGCACCTCCTTAACTCTCTCTCTACGATGGTAGATTGGATCTCCGTTGTAAACAGTCTATGTCCCGATTCACTAGGCAACTTCACCTCTAACTCCATTCTAGCCATCTCTGTTATTAACTCAGTTTGAGCCGTTACCATAGACAACTTCTCCCGACCCTTTCTACTTAAGGCGTCGGCCACTACATTGGCTTTTCCAGGGTGATACATGATTTCACAGTCGTAATCCTTTATCAACTCAAGCCATCTCCTCTGCCTCATATTTAACTCCTTCTGTGTGAATATATATTTTAGACTCTCATGGTCTGTGTATATCTCACATTTTTCCCCGTAACGATAATGTCGCCATATCTTTAAGGAAAACACTATAGCGGTCAGTTCTAGATCATGAGTAGGGTAAACTTTCTCATAATCCTTCAACTGTCGTGATGTATACGCAATGACCTTGCCATGCTGCATGAGCACGCAACCAAGTCCTCTATGCGAAGCATCGCTATAAACTACGAAATTTCATGTGTCATTGGGTAATGGCAAAGCAGGCACTTCACTTAACCTCTTCTTCAATTCATGAAAATTGTCCTCGCATTTCTCAGTCCATGCGTATTTCACCGTCTTCTTCGCCAAGTTAGTCAACAGAGTAGCTATCTTTGAAAAATCCTGAATGAATCTCCGATAGTAACCCGTTAACCCTAGGAAACTCCGCACCTCAGTTGGCATTTTTGGTTGTTCCCAATGCATCATGGCTTCCACCTTTGCTGGATCTACTGAAATCCCTTCATGGTCAATGACATGACCTAAAAATTGTACCCTCTCTAGCCAAAATTCACACTTAGTGAACTTCTCATATAACTTCTCGTCCCTTAGTGTTTCCAACACTATTCTTAGGTGTTCAGCATGATCTTCTAGCGTCTTATATATACTAGAATATCATCGATAAACACCACGAAGAACTTGTCCAAATATTGTTTGAACACTCTGTTCATCATATCCATAAATGCAGCTGGTGCATTAGTTAACTCAAAATACATCACCAAAAACTTGTAATGACCATAACGAGTTCTGAATGCTGTCTTTGGTACATCTTCATTCCTAACCTTCGACTGATGATACCCCGTCCTTAAATATATTTTAGAAAAATACTTTGCCCCTTTCAACTGATCAAAAAGATCATCGATCCTGGGCAATGGGTATTTATTCTTTATCGTCAACTTGTTCAACTCTCGGTAGTCAATACAAAGTCTTAACGATCCATCCTTCTTCTTGACAAACAGTACCGGTGCTCCCGACGGTGAAACACTCAGTTGTATGTACTTCCTGTCCAACAGTTCTTGTAACTTCACCATCAACTCCTTTATCTCCACTAGCGCCATACGATACGGTGCCCTAGAAACTGGTGCCGCTCCTGGCACAATGTCTATTACGAACTCGGTTTCCTTATCCGACGGAAGACCCGACCATTCACTTGGAAATACATCCATGAATTCACTCACTATAGGTATTTGTTCCATGGTCGCTCCCACTCTTTGGGTATCAACAACATGGCACAGATAACCTACACACTCCTTCCTCAATAGTTTCCTAGTTTATGTCATGGTAAGACAACACGAACGTCCCGGCGATTTATTACCATAAAATACTACCTGAGGTTGTCTTAACGTTCTAATATTTACGCATTTCTTCTAACAATCTATAATTGCCCCATGGTTAACCAACCAATCCATTCCGAGAATTACGTCAAATTCTCCTAACAGTATCGGTATCAAATCTACCGATAATTTACAACCCCGTATGTCCACGCAACAACTCCTATGTACATCTTTAACAGGAATTACCTCTTCCTTTGTTACCTTAATATTTAAAGGTATATGCAACTTTTCGGGAAGTAATTCTAATCGTCTAGCAAAATAAAATGCGATAAACAAACAAGTAGCACCCAAGTCAAATAACACGTATGCATTTAGGTCATTGATCGGAATGATACTTGTGACTACGTCCCCTGAGGCCATCGCATCTTGGACAATCATGTTAAAGGTATCGCCATCGGCATCCCTATTCATACTGGACCCCCAATAGCTAACTTCACCGCTATCACGCTCTTATTCCGTCCGTCCCCCTTCTTCTAGCGCTTCTTTGCCATGTGATCAGTTGACCCACACACAAAGCATCTGTGGTTCTTCTTCAGACTTGGACAGTTGGGCGCAATGTGCCCCTCCTATCCATAATTGTAGCATACGGCCTTACCCTTGAGACAGACTCCTAAATGAGTCTTCCCACATGTCTTGCAGGCCTCCATTCTCCTCTTTGGGTCTCCTTGCTTTACTCTGGTATTCCCAGAGTTAAATACCTTTCGTTTATGTCCCTCGCCACTCCCACTGGCTCCTTCGACCTTCACTCCCCCATCCACTTTCCCTTCTTCTTCTTATCTTTGTGGTACTGGCTTAATGCCTCGCTACCACCTTCGGCGATTATCGCCTTCTCTAAAATGGTTCCAAAGGAAGTACTTTGGAACACGGATATGCGATTATAGAGCCAAGGTTTCAAGCCCTGCTCAAACTGTCGCGCCTTCCTAACTTCGGTGTCCACTTAGTGTGGAGCAAACCTCGCCAGTTCATTAAACTTGGCAGCGTATTGGGGAACTGTCATGTCTCCTTGTTTCAAATCCAAAAACCTCTTCTCCATCCTTCCCTTCATGCTTGTGGGAAAGTAGTTCTCGAAGAATATCTCCTTGAACCTCACCCACGTCAAATTCTCGATCCCAGCCCTAGCCTGATTGGCCTCCCACCAAAAGTTGGCCTCTCCCTTCATCATATAGGTTGCAAAGGCAACCTTTTGGGCGTCGTCGACATTTGTTATCACAAATTTCTTCTCGATTTCCTTCACCCACGTTTGGGCTTCGATAGGGTTCGTAGTTCCTTTGAACTCTGACGGACCCACACTTTTAAAATCCTAAATGTAGTAGCTCGTACTACACCAAGATTTACGGGGATATTAGCCCCAGTTCTATTAAACGCTACTGTTAAAAGATTTACAAACTCCTGCATGGGGTTAACCGGACCTCCCTCCGGTTGATATACGTTTACGCTTTGATTACGTGGTACTCTTCTTGGCGGCATTTTACTGTTACAATAAACCACACATTTCATTATTATTTATTTACTGTTAGTTAGTTATTATTCAATTTTAAACAATAACTTAAACATTCATTACTCAATATTTTCCAGAAAAGACATATATTGATTCATTTTAGTATAAAACTACATGGGTTACATTATCCAGCCTAAGCTGATTACATTACTTTCCCGCAATTGCTTTCCAAAAATTGGGATTTACAAAAGACTACCCTTTGTTATACAAAAGAGGATTTTACGGCACTACTAGATACACAATATTTACATATCTAAACTACTCTAGCTACTACTAGATTACATCTTCCTTAAGGCATTATCAAAATCTGCCTTGGCGAGACCAGCAATAATATCACGGCTGATAGTATAATGCGTCTGCCCTGCCTCTATGGGATAACCAGCTACCTGCTGCTGGAAATTAGTATGAGAACTCTTATGAATATAGGACATTCTTCTTATCTTCTGATTTTTGGTCTTTAGCTCCCCCCTTGAGCTCAAAGACCTCCTGTTTCAGCTCATGGACCTTGTCGTCCTTGGCCAAAACTCTCTCATCGTGCTCCTACTCCCACATGGATTCCACGTCTGTCTTATCCTCTATGACAGCCTGGAGCTCTGCTTTTTGCTCCTTAACCTCCTGACAGTAATGGATGTTTCTATCCAACATTGACATAAAAAGTGACATCATTGACTCCCCTGGAGCCATCTCTGCTGCTATTGCTACTGGGTTGAAGGACACTACCTCCACCTCTTCCTCCAATATTCCATCGAACACGGACATAAGGTCTAAGCTCTGTGAGTCTCTAGACTCAATAACTACTACCTTGGGGTTCGGTATGATTTCTATCTGATTAACCGACCCTTCGTTGACTACCTGTACGTCTCTATTTTCTCCTGACATCTATAACAACACAAATAAGTTTGATTGGTACACGTCAGTAGGATAATAAAAACACATAACATATATAATGCATTTTTATAATGTTAATTTCCATCTTTTATTTCTTTGACTTTTCTTAAGGTTATGACTTAAGGTTTAAATTCCCTCTTAAGTTTTATAACCTAATGCTTTGATACCAACATGTGACGCCCCCAAATTTGGGTATCTTCCAACCCGACAGATGGTGCTACATGGTGCTATAATTCACACAAACATTCAATTGAAATGCCTCAAAAGAACGAATATGTCTTATATATATTCAAGATAATATTAACATTCCCTAGGTTCTTTATAACTGTTACATTTTTCCTTAACATAATATCAAATATTATCATTACAAACCTATACTATTACATAAGTAATCTACGGGTTCACCTTAGCCTTCCCTTTATCCTTGCCGGATCCAGCAGTTCGTTCGATCTTAGTTGCATTCATATGGTTCAAGCAAGAATGAGCCTAACTAGCTCAGCAAATACAACAATTCTAATAAAACTAGCAGTCTTGAAACATAGGAATTGTATATCTTCAATAACTGAACAATAGTTATGAAGTACTATTGATAATTCAAAATAGCACTTCTTCTCAGTCAAAACGTTTTACAATAACAATATTCGATAAAACATCAATTTCGGTCCAAGACCATGAGCATTTCATAAGTACTTTGAAAAAGACATCTCGGCACTAAGTCTGTAAGTTCGGCATAGTTTACGAGCACGTCTAGGTGATCATCCTATAGTACTCTATGTTGATCAATACTACAATCATTAAATGTGTGGACGCTTAAGTTGTGGCAACCTCACGTGCTTGTCGTTTGATGACAAAAAAATTTTAGCATACTCAGTCTTCATTTGAAAACCACACTAACATATTTTGGTAAAACATTGACAATACTTTGATAGATTCTAAGAAATCCAATATATCGTAAGTCTAGCCGAAAGAATTGGCTTTCACTTCATCAGACATTAGTTCATGCGTAAGAATACATGAATCACAAAGCTTGTTCAGATTGAACTAAAACAAAGGTTAAAATAATTGCCTTTAGCGTCTGCTACAGATATAACACGTGCACTTTAAGTCTTTAAGGTCTCTACAGTAGATGATAACATCAAATAACACATTAGGTCATAAATAACATACATGGTTCCTAAAGAATCATACCCTTCTTCTCAATCTAATTACGTATTAGATTTGTTATTATTGGTTCCGGTTTTCCGTTATGTTGTTCTTACGTTTATATGCAATTGAGTTACTTCAACCCTAAGTGATCATACTTAAGGTTTAATCATGGCTTAACAATGTTATAATTAAGCTTTAATTCTTTGTTAATCAGTTACCCTTCATGCTCTAATTGTAAACTTTCTTCATTGCCTAGACCCTAAGATTGGCGCTGCGGTGCCAACATTCCTTCACTATGTCGCACTGCGGCACCATGCTCTAGGGCTAGAAACCCGGACTTCACATTGCAGCAGACGAGTCCCCTTCATTCTGGCGGTATTCTTGCGCCAAACTCCAAAGATGGGTCACATGTAAGATCCCCAACTTTTATGAATAAAGAATAATTTTTTTGAAATATATTTTTGAATATTATGGTGTGGATTTAATATAATGTTATAGTTGTGGGTAATATTTATAAATTTTACAAAGTAAGCAAGTGGTTATATAATATTCGATTGGTCGGGGAATATTCGTTTTAACAGGGAATATTCGTACGATGACACAATCATTAGTGGACCCCACAACGAAAGTATTGTCGTAGTTAGAAAATGACATAATTATGTTTTTATAAAAATAACGGCGAAAGTGCTACCGTTAAAACTGTTGAACTACCTGGTAGTAAAAGTATAGTAATACGCGTGGTTGCATAGTAGCACACGGTATTGATTATTGATGCTTACGTGAGAAGTCACTCAGTTATACTCAATTATTGCTACAGTAATTGTTGCATCATATCTCTCATATTATTGTCACAGTATCATCTGCATAATATTTATTATTATTAAATCAATAATTGAGACTACAAAGTTATTCATATTATTATTTGCAATATTGAAAATGTCTAGAAGTTATGTCAAGGAGAAGTTTGGTCACCAAATTGCGCGCCAATAAGGAGAAATCCTTATCGGAAAGCCCCCTCTTTCCTGGGAACGACCTGGTTATTAAATATTGTGAGTTATAATATTAATGATGAATAAGTTGTGTTGATTAAAGATGAAATTGATAGTTCCATTGTGTTGGGATTATTAGTGTTAGTGGAAATCGACATTTATTTCGATAACAATTGATGTCTTGAGGTTATAATGACCAATCGGGTAATTAATCGGATAAATGAGCAATTAATTGCTATTATTTCACATGCTTATAACTATTTGTTCACATGTGTGTACTATTGATTCACATTCATGTACTATTAGGGGAGGTGGTGCAAGATTGATAATACTTGCATGACTAAATTAAAAATGGAGGTATAGATGAAGGTACTATACTATAATTAGTTTTTTCACATGATTATACTATTAAGTCACATGAATGAACTATTAATTCACATTATTTACTATTAGGGGAGGTGGTGCAAGTTTGATAATACTTGCAGGACTAAATTAAAAATGAAGAAAAAAAGGAAGGTATTATATTGTAATATTTTGAGCCCCAAAATGTGCAATTATCAAAACTATATTTTCCTATAAATAGAAGCTCATTCTTCCTTCATTTCTCACCAATTCACTAAAGCTATAGAGCAATTCTTAAAGAGAGAAATTATAGAGAGAAAGAAGAAGAGAAGTCTGATACCTCACTATTCCAGTATCCAGTCTTATTCCAAGGTAAGGGGTATTATTTATTTCGTATTCATGAAGAGAGTTATTTTCTTTCAATACTCGTAAGGGTTGTTATTCCATTCTTTATTATTCTGTTGGAATAACCTGTCTGTGCGATCTATCGTATGCTTGGTGAAGTCTGTTGTTATTTCATTCTTTATTATTCTGTTGAATATCACATGCTGTCGGATTACACATGACTCGTTCCGTTCTTTATTATTACATTGGAATATCCTCAGTGTGTGTTGGTTACTCATGACTGGTTCCATTCTTTATCATTCTATTGAATAACTTGTCTCATGCAAATTATGCACTTTGGTGAATTCTTCATTATTCTATTCTTTATTATTCATTGGAATAACTTTCTATGTGGATTATCAGCATTCATGGTGAATGATCCTTCGTATTCATTCCTTATTAAATTGTGGAAATGATCTGTCATATGGGATTACTGCATGCGAGAAAAAATCCATTTACGCTTTCATATATTCTATTATACCCAGTTGGTTAAAGTTTTGGCTTCTATACTCCATGAAATTAGTAGAATATCCTTATTTAATTTATTTATTTCCTTTAAATTAAACAATTTATTTAATTTAATTATTTTCTTAAATATTAAGCAATTGATTTAATTTAATTATTTCCTTAAATTAAATTAAATGAGATAAAATTATCATTATTCAATTTAATTAACATTAATCAATTTAGTTACTAAAATAATTCACCACAATTCATAAATTATTTATTTTCCTCAATAAATAAATTATTTAAAATATTTATTTAATTCAATAAATATTTAAATTAAATTACAAATTTCTCGATCGTTACATCCTTCCCTCCTTAAAAGGATTATGTCCCCAGAATCACAACTCAAAAAATTTATTCGTTACATTCTTCCATCCTTAACAAGATTCTATCCCAGAATCGCTATACAAAATCAAGCAAACAACTGAGGATAATTCTTCATCATAACACTTTCAAGTTCCCACGTAGCTTCCTCAGCATTGTGGTTCGTCCAGATTACCTTAACAGAAGGTATCACCTTATTCCTCGATGCTTATTTTTTACGTCAACAATTTGAATAGGGACTTCTTCATATGTTAAGTCTTTCTCAAACTGTAAGGGCTCATATTCTATAACATGTTTATAGTCAGGCTTATATGTTCTCAACACCGAGACATGGAAAATATTATGGATATGCACCAATTATGGAGGTAAAGCTACCTCGTATGCCACTTCACCCACGCGTCAAAGCACTTCAAAAGTTCCTATAAACCTAGGGCTTAATTTCCCTTTCTTGCCAAAAATAAATTTTCCCCTTCCAGGGAGATACTTTCAAGAACACATAACTACCAACATCGAATTCCCAATTTTGTCGGTGTTGATCGACATATTTCTTTTGTCTATCATGTGCAGCTATCAATCTTGCTCGAATGACCTTGATCATTTCGACGATTTGTTGTACAAACTCTGGACCCAATAGTTGACGTTCACCTACCTCATCCCAGCATAAAGGAGTTCTTCATTTCATGTCGTATAACGCTTCATAAGGCGGCATGCCAATACTCGCGTGATAACTATTATAATAGGAAAATTCAACCAACGGTAAATGATCGTCCCAATTTCCCTTGAAATCCATAATACATGCTCTGAGCATGTCCTCTAGTGTCTGGATGGTTCTCTCACCCTGTCCGTCTGTTTGAGGATGGTACACTGTGCTCATTCTTAGCTATGTTCCCAAGCATTCTTGTAATCATTTCCAGAAATTTGATGTGAAACGTAGATCTCTGTCTGATACAATGAACACAGGCACACCGTGTCTTGAAATAATTTCCTTGACATAAATTTTTGCTAATCGATCTAGGTTAAATCTAATCTTAATTGGTAAGAAGTGTGCCGACTTCGTCAATCGATCAACAATCACCCAAACGACGTCATAACCTTGCTGAGTTGTTGGAAGACCTACCATAAAATCCATTGTGATATGCTCCCATTTCCATTCCGGTATCTCCAACGGTTGTAACAATCCGCTTGGCCTTTAGTGTTCAGCTTTAACTTTTTGACACGTTAAGCATTTTGCCACACACTGAGCTACATCCTTTTTCATATTAGGCCACCAAAAATGATGTCTAAGATCATGGTACATTTTTCGTACTTCCAGGGTGAATCGAATATCTTGAGTTGTGAGCTTCACTCAGAATATCCTCTTTAACTTTCGGTACTGGCGAAACCCAAATTCTCCCTTCGAATTGAAGTAACCCTTCTGAATCGATTTTGAATTTTCTTTCCCCCCCCCTTCAGATACTTTCTATTTTATCTTATCGCAGTCTTCATCCTGAAGTTGTGCATTCTTCACTTTATCTACCAACGTTGAACCATTTCTTATCTGGAACAAGTTTTCGTCGGATTCTACCGAATATTTAATTTCCAATTCCATCTTAGCCATTTCCGACACTAACTTCTCCTGAGCTGTCAACATCATTAACTTCTCCCGTCCCTTTCTACTTAAAGCATCAGCAGCAACATTCGCCTTTCTGGGATGATAGAAAATCTCGCAGTCATAGTCCTTGATCAACTCCAACCATCTTCTCTGCCTCATATTCAAGTCTTTTGTTGTAAAGATATACTTCAGACTTTTATGGTCATTATATATATATATATATATATATCACACTTCTCTCCATAAAGATAATGTCTCCAAATCTTCAGAGTAAACACCACCGCAACCAACTCTAAGTCATGAGTCGGATACCCTTTTTGTAATCTTTTAATTGACATGATGCATACACAATAACTCTGTCATTCTGCATAAACACACAACCTAGTCCTTTATGTGATGCGTCACTATACACCACAAAATTCCCTGTATCATCAGACAATGACAACACAGGTGTTGAGCTCAACCTCTTCTTTAATTCGTGAAAACTTTCCTCACACTTCTCTGTCCAAACAAACTTAACTGCCTTCCTGGTTAAATTCGTCAACGGGGTCGCAATCTTGGAAAAATCTTGAATAAAACGCCTATAGTAACCTGTCAATCCTAAGAAACTCCTTATCTCTGACGGTTTCTTCAGCTGATCCCAGTTTACTACAACTTCAACTTTTGGTGGATCTACCGAGATTCTGTCTTTATCAATAATGTGTCCGAGAAACTGTACACGTTCCAACCAAAATTCACATTTTGAAAATTTTGCGTACAACTTCTCTTTTCTTAATGTCTCCAACGTCACTCTTAAGTGTTCAACATGTTCCTCCTTGGTTTTAGAATACACCAGGATATCATCAATAAACACCACCAAAATTTATCCAAGAATGGTTTAAACACCATGTTCATCAAATCCATGAACGTTGCAGGTGCATTGGTTAAACCAAATGACATAACCAGAAACTCGTAATGACCATACCGAGTTCTGGATGCCATCTTTGGTACATCTTCTGGCCTCACCTTCAGCTGATGATATCCACTTCTTAAGTTTATCTTTGAGAAATACCTCGCACCCTTCAGTTGATCGAACAGATCATCGATTCTCGATAACAGATATTTATTTTTAATCGTGGCCTTATTCAATTCTCGATAGTCAATGTCGAGCCGCATCGACCCATCCTTCTTCTTAACAAATAACACTGGCGCTCCCTATGGCGATACGTTCGGCTAGATATACTTCTTGTCGAGCAATTCTTGCAATTGCACCATCAACTCTTTCATCTCTATCGAGGCCATTATGTATGGTGCTTTAGATATCGGGCCCATTCGTGGTACTAAATCAATCACGAACTCGATTTGTCAATCTGGCAAAAGAACCGTCAAATCATCTGGAAATACGTCTGCAAAATCTCTTATGATCGGTATCTCTTCTAACTTCGCACTTTTCTTCTATGTATCAACTATGTAGGCTAAGTATCCTACATATCCTTGTTTTAACAACTTCTTGGCTTGCATCACCGTCAGACAACTTGTTTGTCGAGGTGACTTACTGCCATAAAACACAACCTTTGGCGGTCGTAAAATATACAACACATTTTCTTTGGCAATCAATTACTGCTCCGTGATTGAATAACCAATCCATTCCCAAAATAACATCAAACTCACCCAGTCTAATTGGTATCAAGTCTACCATCATCTCTTGAACCTTTATAACCACTCTACAATTCTTATATATGAATCTAACAGGAATCACTTCCCTATTCGCAATCTCTATGCTCAAAGGATAATCTAATTCTTCCCGAGGCAAATCTAAGTTTTGAGTAAATTCATCGGATATAAATGAACAAGTAGCACCCGAATCAAACAGTACATAAGCATTAATACCATTAATCAGAATGATACCTGACATCACATCCTTAGATTGAATAGCATCCTGCACGGTCATATTGAAAGTTCTCGCAGTAGGTCGGCTTGACTGTGCTGATCCAGTGATAGTCAATGCACCACCACCGTTGTTGTTTCCCTTTCCTCCACTTGCACTCCCCGCTGGCTTTTTAGGACAATCACGAGCAATGTGATCCTTCGAACCGCAGGTAAAACATGCTCCTTTCTTTGGGCTAAAATAGTTCGGTGCAATGTGTCCCTCCTGACAACAGTTGAAACACACCCACTTTCCCTTCAAATATACCCCAGTATGGTTCTTTCCACAGGTAGCACAAGCTTCAAACTTTTTCTTATGCTGACTTCCTTGTTGTCCTCCCGTAGTCAATATCTCGTTCCACTTCCTCTTCTGATTGTTACTTCCACCAGCCTTATTTTCATTCTCATTCTTCCTCTTCTTCTGTTCTTGATTGTACTTTGTCAAGGCATCGCTTCCACCTTCTGCGATGATTGCCTTTTCCATTACAGCCGCAAATGTATTTAACTGGAACATTGAAACCTTGCTATATAGTCAGGGTTTCAATCCTTGTTCGAACCTTCTCGCCTTACGCTCATCCGTATTGAGTTGATAAGTAGCAAACCTTGCCAACTCGTTAAACTTCGCAGCATATTTTGGCACCGTCATGGTTCCTTGCTTCAACTCCAGAAATTGCACCTCCAACTGATTCTGAGAACTCACTGGAAAGTACATTTCGAAAAATATCTCCTTAAATCTATCCCACATTATCACTCCTTGTCCCTCACGAACCATATTTGCGTTCCACCAGTAGCTAGCTTCAGACTTCAGCATGAACGTTGCAAACGCGGTCTTCTGATCCTCGTTAACTCTAGCAACGTCGAACACCTTCTCCATTTCCATGATCCAGGTTTGGGCTTCCACTGGATTCATAGACCCTTAAAACTCTGGCAGTCCAACCTCTTTGAATTCCTTGAAGGTCGTAACTTGAGCTTGCGGTTGATTCGCAAGTGCTCCCGTCAACAAAGTCACCAACTGCTGAACTGGGTTAGCATTGGCCTCGTTGTTATTGTTAGTAGACCCCTCAGGAGGTGGTTGTTGACGTGGTTGTCTTCTTCTAGGAGGCATTTTTTGTTAAAATATACGCTTATTAGTTCATTTATTCAACTCCCTGAATGTTTTAAAGTTTAACTTTAAACATTCTAAGATTAAAGCTATAACACATAACATTTCAAATAACTTTGATATTTTATTCATTTATAATACTTTAAAACATATAAAAGATAACATATCTGCTATTAACATCCATTTTCCTGAACTAAACAAGTTTCAGGATTACATACTCATACTACCCCTTTATTCATCTCAAAATAAGGGATTTAAAATTTTATTTATTCACATAAATAATCACATATTATTATCACTCTTATTTTCTATCTATGCATATTAAGACATCAAGAGGCTTCCTTGCGTTCTTCCTCCATAATACGATACGCCGTCCTACGATCCATCACGAACCACGATGAGTCTTTGAATTGAGGCGGGTAATAAAAGACTCGATCCTGGGCCCTATCAATCGTAGAATTAAAGGCATGATCCATTTCGTTCATTTTGCCCTTCTTCATTTGGACTTTAGCCTCAGCACGGTCCGCACGTTGAGTCGCCTTCATCCAAGCATCCTCTACTCTTGAACGTTTAGCTGATTCCTCTTTGAAGTCATCTTTTAATTTCTCCATGTTAGTCTTCATCTTCTCGTTCACTGCCAACAGATCTTCATGTTGACCCTTAGTATGAACTAAGTCCCACTCTGTGTTTCCAAGTTTTGAGTCAAGTTCCTGAATCTCTGCATCCTTCTGCTCCATCGTATCGTGATGCATTTCAACCAACTCTTTCAGTTCCTCTACATTATCCTGTAACTCTATGTTACGATCGTCTGGCTCATCATACATCTCGATCCGATCACGGAGTTTGGTGGAAACTCCATAGGATCCTCCTCCTCATCATCCTCCTCTATCTCCTCAGAAATATCCTCCTCGGGATCGGTTACAGGCTCATCCTCCTGGATCAACTGTTCCCACACAACATGAATATCTCGGGGTTCGTCATCTCTAGGTATCTGAGGTATCACCTCCCTACCTGGACTGGATCCTCCTTCGTTAGACATCCTGACAACAAAATATTTTAAGTTTTACTTAACATTTTTGATACTCGCGAGCACATAAGTTATTAACACATAACACATAATGTCTTTTATTGTTTAGTTTCAATGGATGCCTTAATCCATTCCTTAAAACCCGATAAGAGTTAAACACCACTATGTTTTCTGACTTCTTAAATGTTACTTCCTAAGGTTTCCCCCACCTAAGGTTCATAATCTAAATCTTTGATACCAACCTGTGACACCCCCAAATCCAGGTACTTCATTCCCCTAGAATTTGGTGCTCACTATCAAAATAATTACATCTAACTACCCATAATAAAGGATAAAACATTAATTAATTTAAACAATAATCTCTCTCGTTAAAGGGTTACATCATCTCATAAACAATCCCAGGTAATCTAACCTTAATTTATTATATAAGTTTACGGAAAACATCATAAAAGAAACAAATCTTATAACATTATGCATTTAAATATATTTTAAATAATTCTTCAACACTTTGACATCTTGCCCTTTCCTTTGCTAGTAGATGGCTCATCGACTCTTTCAACTTTAGCTGCAGTGTTAATTGCAAGAGTGAGCAAACAATTGCTCATTGATATAAAGAGTAGTAGTAATAACAACATGAGAATGAACAACGAATACTGAACAATAATGAACTTGTTCTACGAATCAAAAATAGAAAACAAGTTCGAACTTTAATATCTGAGGGTCTTAAGACCACGAACTATGTCCACGGTGATTAGGTATTACTACCCCAACCTTAACAGTCCATTAGACTATACAGACCCTTCTTAACGTACTTAGGAGGATCAGCCCTTTGTACCATGTATTGTCCACAAACATTTAACCGTTACACGCACAAAATCCCCTATGTTAGGGTTGTTCGTCTCAGTTTGAATTTAGAATTTCCACACTAAAGAAATTTTAGTTTGGAACTAGCTTATCAGTGTTTCTAGAATTTTAGAATACTATTCAATTATAAATTAATGAAATCAATAAAAGTTTATTTACTACTTGAAGGTTTAATACACGAATATAGATTTGAACAAGGTTATCAAAGTCAAAGACTGAATAACAACAATGTACAATTGAATAACCATGGAATACATGCAAAGTGCTATATTCAAAAGAGTTAGAACAATCTCATTCGAATCGATGTACTAGAATAATATATGCTTTGAATAATAATATCACGATTTAAAAAAGTAAAACTCGCTCGAGATAATGATAAGTAAACCTTGCTGATAATTAAGTAGCATAGGTTAGGGATACTTGCTCAATAAAAGATTAGGATAAGAAACTTGCCTTGTATGGAAGCTACACAAGTACAATAATGTTCTTAAATTACCCTACACATATCATTGGAATCACAATAACAATTAGTTGTATGAATATTAGTTTTATAGGTTTAACCCCTCATTTAGGTTATAACCTTAACTTAAGATCTAACCATGTTGATTAACACCTTTAACGAATCTGAAATTACATTATAAACTAACATAAACCTCATCAATTACTTTTAACTTCCATAACATCATTTTTTTTTTATTAATTACATAATAGTCTATCGTTTCAACGTTGTGATTACAACTTGTTGTTATATTTTATAACACATTTTAGGTTTCTCTACAATCATCAAATAAGTTAGGTTAACAATTTCCAAGCTATGTTGTTAATAGTTAAATTTTGGTCTCGACTAACCAACGACGCTGCCGCTACCATTGTTGTTGGCTTAGAGTCCATAAGGCATGCCACGACGACACCAGAACTGCTTGTGAGACTC